>JAYKKM010000390.1:172500-367500 GCA_035772405.1 Chrysogorgia sp. JL179-B06 | reverse complement strand
GCGAGTACCATGGTGGGACTGTTGCGATTAAACCACATTCCCGAAGCATCTCAAAGTATAGGATCTTCAGGGCAGCATTATGTCTTGCCAGGTATTTTGTTTGTGCTAAAGCGCTGCATCCTGCCAGTATGTGCGGTAAACTCTCAGCAGTTTTGCCACACAATTTGCATAACACGTCTGAGGTAACATTCGTACATATTTTCTTTTGATGATAAATCTTCGTCGGTAGCATTTGCTGGTATAGCTCGTGTGTGCGTTGGCGCTGTTTTCCATTTTGACATCCATACGAAACAATCGTCGTTTAGGTCATCATCCTCCCATCTGTTGTTGAACAGCTTTCCTTGCCATTTCTCTTCTTTCATTTCTTCGTAGCATTTCCTTTGTTGAGCTTTCTTGGCCCTGACTCTGATCTTCCGACCATGGATCTCTTCTCCATCCTCTGTGCGGCATGTCGGTTCTGGGTATTCCAAATTTAGATCTAACTTTAAGTTCCTCTGCATACTTTTTGGCATCTTTAACTATTGACTGACTTTCAACTTTCACTGCTTTCTTTTCAAACTCCCTTACCACTGCCATAGTAGGATCTGTATTGGCATATAATTTAACTGCGGCTTTAATCTTTATCAGTTTATATTCGGCTTCGACCGATTTGAGGCCTCTTCCTCCAATCTTTCTTAGGAGAGATCAACGCGGTCGATCCTAGCGGATGTTTCACTCCGTTCTCCGCAATCACCTTCTGTGTATCTCTATCCAGCCTTTGCAGCTCTGCTATTGGCCAAACTTGTGTCCACATTAAGTAGCTGAGAACTGGCAGCGCAAACTGGTTTGAGACCATTGCGGTAGTGATACCCCCCACTCTGGCGCCCAAAGGGATGCCGCCTTATTGAATATCCATGACATTATTTCGAATTTCGGGATTACGTCATGACTTCTCGTGAACCTACACGACCCTTTAACCCTAATTATTTATTCAGATTACGTCATTAAACCTTCAGGATTCCTAACCCTAGCTCGTGTACCAGTAGGACCCCAAACCCTAATCTCAGCTTCACAGTCTCCCCTAGTACTCTCCCACCGCCCTCATTCCGACTCCTTCCGAACGTGATTTCCGAAGGCATTACGTCATTATCAAAAGGTAGCTCTTATTTCTTTTAATAATATAAGAAACGCCTTTGCATCCCTACGACAATGTGAATGTGGGAAGGTAGGCAATCCGAAAGCAGCGCATGCGCACAATCGATCTTGGCTGAATATTATAATCTGGAATGAACTAACGAATGAGATGCTGAAGAAAATACTTTCATACTAGCGCGTGTCTCGACCAGCATAGAGATTTATACGATCGCCTTTACGTTCAAATACCCATTGTTAGATCTTCGATAGATCTACGAAGATATGAACCAAACCGTTTCGCCTATTCGCGATTGCGATCAATTTAGATCTTCGACAGTTCTACGAAGATATGCACCCTAACCATTTTGGTTATTTAAGATATTCGCCTATTTGCGTATAGCATTTGAGGAAATTTCTAGCAGGAAATTCAAAATAGGGCTTTTTGGCAATGTTACAGATATCTTGGACACGAATGGACAAAATCGAAAACCGTAAAAGCACTTATCAGCTATTTTTGCGTCCTCTATACAGAGAGAACTAAAGTTTGGGAATATTTAATGGTAAACTGACATTAGTCAATATGGGATAATGAGGGATATTTATCATCCCTGACTTTATGGTGTACCATTTCCGCCAAAAATCGAACTTCCCATTTTATACACAACTTTTCATTTGACATATAATTTTTTGCATTTGACACACAACTTTTCAAATCTCACACTATACATTTCCTATTTGACTTAAACTTTGTCAATTTTATATACAACTCCGTTTGCAACACAACTTTTCATATTCGACATTCAAGTTCTCCTTCGACATCCAACCGCAATCCAGTAAAAAATGTATCGATCGCTGGCTCGCTTGCGAGGCTACAAATGTTTTGTTTCTGCACTCGCAGTCGCACTCCTGCTCGCACTGCAAACTTGTTTCTGCAAACCTCGTTTAAATCTGCTTGATCCCCCATTTATAAATTTAATTTCTCATTCGCTGTCACTGTATAAACCTACAGTAGGTAGAACTATGGTTTTAAGAGTCGCTGAACGCTTCTCGTCATTTACTAGCGGGTCTTCGTCATCTTCAAATTCTTTAAGTACAGTAAGTACTGAGAATATATTAACTTACTAAATATTTAGCTGTAATTCAGTTTATGTTTAATAGAGTTAAGGATACTATATTGAACAACATCCAAAAGATAATTGTAGTCCTGAACATTTTGCCTTCCAAAATTCCCAACATGTAACCTCACAAGCGAGCCTGCGATCGATACATTTTTTACTGGATTGCGGTTGGATGTCGAAGGAGAACTTGAATGTCGAATATGAAAAGTTGTGGTGCAAACGGAGTTGTATATAAAATTGACAAAGTTGTAAGTCAAATAGGAAATGTATAGTGTGAGATTTGAAAAGTTGTGTGTCAAATGCAAAAAATTATATGTCAAATGAAAAGTTGTGTATAAAATGGGAAGTTCGATTTTTGGCGGAAATGGTACGCCATATGACTTCGTATACTTAATTAGTGTCAAGAACGCCTCATCCCTCATAGACTCCTAACCCTAACCTCTTCAAACGCATTCATTTGTCTGTAAGCGAAATAAAACTATCAAAATTGTTTTTCTAGATACAGTCGAAATAGAACTTTAACGCGGTTGCTAAGGTTTATTTGGCTGAATCAGACCATACGAGAAGCCAAAGCTATACTTTGGCGGCTCTCTCTGTGTTGCGAACGAAAGTAATTAGCGTTAAGAACGCCTCACATCCCTTGTAGACTCCTAACCCTATTCCACCTTCATAACCCTAAATTTAATTATATTTGGAATACCACCGATTTCAATTCCGACTCCTTGACTCTCATCGGGAGTTGTGCGATTGCCTAAGCGTTCGACGGAATCTATGGATTCAGCGATCGATTGAACCTGTGTTTTCACCGCAGGAAAAAGGAGGTGGCACTAATACGAAATCGTACTGATTTTTAGAGCTAAACATAGAAACGAGGCAGGGTGAAACGGAGCGAGTAATCTAATTAAAATTCAAACTACGACAAACCCAATCGCATAAATTATCGAGCATGCATGGCGTTTTGTTATAGCTTTAAGGCGAGTTTAAACGAATTCCCTTAGTTTATCTAGACTCTTGTTTTGTAATATGTTAGGAATAAAGACATATAACAAACACTTTATAGAAGGTACAAACGGTTTATTTTTTCTAGCTATAAGGAATTACATATGCAGATATTAACAGCTAATTATACAATCGTTTTAGACTAATTGTCCGGCTCTGACAGTGTCCTCTAGTTTGGAGCGTTTAACTTTAACACGCTGCCGTCGTCTGTTAACAACAAGTTGCGTTTCTTTCCTTTGTGCTCGACGGATTTTACATTGAGAACTTTGACACAAAGCGTTGTATTTACAAATTAGCATCGCAGCCACTTCTTAGAGATACCGATTGTTTTTCCACTGTCAAAGATGTGTTCGCTCTTTGACTTTGTATGGGATTTAGATTTCCCCCGCTTTTGTTGTTTATTAATAACAGTTTCTCCATGCTGTAATCTTGCAGCTTTTAAATAATTATTAAATTTTGTTTCCATTTCTTCTTGCCGCTTTATAAGATTTTCCAAAGTTTTCTCCAGATTTAATTATTTACTATCTGCGGTAGTCTGTTCACTCTGTCGAGGTACACACATTCCAATTTTACTCCATTTTAACCACTTAGAGCGTTCTTCGATATCCATATGATGTATCTGATCGAGATGGTTTGCCAATCTAACAAGATTAGTGCTTCCACAACCAAAGACAGGGCAATTGCTACGTGTACGACCCATTATCTCGAGCTGTTTACACCTCCAATGGCCTTTGGCCCGATAAGGCCTTTTGGCCCGTTCGGAGGGATACGGTCATCACGCTCCCTTCACGCTATCGTACCCAGACATAGGATTCAATCTTAGGATTCAATGATTCAATCTTAGGATTCAATGATTCAATCTTAGGATTCAATGATTCAATCTTAGGATTCAATGATTCAATCTTAGGATTCAATGATTCAACCTTAGGATTCAATGATTCAACCTTAGTATTCAATTATTCAACCTTAGGATTCAATGATTCAATCTTAGGATTCAATGATTCAATCTTAGGATTCAATGATTCAATCTTAGGATTCAATTATTCAGTCTTAGGATTCAATGATTCAATCTTATGATTCAATGATTCAATCTTAGGATTCAATGATTCAATCTTAGGATTCAATCTTATAATAAAAAAAACAATTGCACGAAAGAGTGATATCGGTTTGCGAAAATTATTTAATATATGAATATTATAATAGGTTTTTCTTAGCTTAATTTTGTCCGTATTACGACTTATCTCGCTTTAGTGTACACAATTCCTATGAGGAAGAAACCCTTCGGGAAGCAGTGCGAAGAACTGTTCAAGATCTCAAACATATTGGCATTAAGGAATATGAACGTAAACCGGCTGTAAATTGTGGCATGAAAGTAATGCTAGGGAAACTGTTCATAAAGGCATTATTTTCATATTACCGTGTGCAACAATGTCATTAAGAGGTCATTAAGATTGAAACAATGGGGCAGGTTTGCTCATTAAGAAATGAAACAATTGGATATGTTATAAAAATGCGGATCATTTTTATGCGACATCGAATAGCTTAACAGATCGATTTTCACTGAGGTTACTATTTTTCTTGTCGGACCTCTGCAAAGACATGTGATTAATCTATATTCTGGGTATAAAAGAACATTCAGTCCGGAGCGATCATTCACTTGCAGTATCTACAGTCATGGAAAACATCGTTGGTGAAATAGACATGGATGGCTTTAAGATCAGAAATAAATTCCTGTGCAAAGAGCTCGGCATGGTGAAAGTGAGTGAAGACACTGCGTCTTCCTTCTTTTTTGACATTGGGGTCAGATGGAGCGATCTCGACCGAAAAGATTCCAGATTGCAGATTGCCACTATGTGCAGAAGTACATCCATAAACTTCCTATGGGCGTACCTCGTGGTACAAAGTCGTACCCGCTCATAGCACTGAACGGGTTGATTACAGAGTTTTACAAAAAAGTTAAAAGGGATGAAGAATCGACAAGCTATTAAATACATTACAAATTCCTTCAGTAAACCTGGAGTGTTACGGGTGTCCGAAAGCTGAAGCATTATTTGATGCACTGGTATGGCTAGAGCCGCGTGGAAATCACACGGAGCCCAACAGATACCATCACTGCGCCAAAGTGGAGGCTTTCAGACACTGGTTAATAAATCAGATTCACTGATGAATTCATAATCGCTTTAATAGACCAGTACGCTCGTTGTGCCCTCCCTTCCGCAGGAAAAAAGAAGGAAAAAACCGTTCTTTTAAGAACTACCAATTTACTCCAAAAGAAAACAACGATAATAATGGATAATAATTCCGGTCACTTTGGTTTTTCTTCTCGTCGTCGCGGCGCTTTTGGGGGTATATACTTCATGGTAACACTAGACCGGATTTCCATCTGTTTTTTATACCCCTAACCCCAACCGTAACCCAAATCCTAACCCTAATCCTAACCCTAATCCTAACCCTAACCCCAACCGTAACTCTAATCCTAACCATAACCCTAACAATAACCGTAAAATACGGTGGGAGACTATATGTATTGTTACCATGAAGTATATCCCCTTTTGGGGTATCTCTGGCACGCAAAGAACTTGAAAATTTGACGGATGTTAGCTCCGACGAGGAAGTAACTTTATTTGCGATTAAGGATAAACAATTACATGTATAACAGTCTGCATTCACTTGTTACTGTTAGTATTATATTTACACGTTAAGTTATCTTTATGTTAAAAATGTTACACTGCAGGGTTCATTTTCTCATGTTCGTCAGCCTAATTGTTGTCTCAAATAGTCCTTTTATGTCTTCGGGCGCCCATCCTTCTGTGTCCGGGGGGTTAGTTGTCCTCGATAAGTTAGGTAGTTATATATACTCAGCGAAGGCATCGTTGGGATCTTCCCTCCGGCTTTGAAACGACTGAGACCTGTGTCGGAGACCATGTAGCTGACCGCGGCGGGTTGCTAAACAAACAGCCAGCTTTCTCAACGTGCGGGCGTTTCTCGTTGCGGTCTTCAATCGGTGGTACTTCATGGTAACACTAGACCGGATTTCCATCTGTTTTTTATACCCCTAACCCCAACCGTAACCCAAATCCTAACCCTAACCGTAACTCTAATCCTAACCATAACCCTAACAATAACAGTAAAATACGGTGGGAGACTATATGTATTGTTACCATGAAGTATATCCCCAATCGGTTCCCATTCAAAAAAGCCACACGACGTTTCTATTCGGCGTTTAGTCCCTTATCACGCGAGATGCAAGCGGATCCTAATCTCGGATCCAGTTTATATAATTATATATATTGAAGATCAACGGCCCATGCGCGGCATCGGAAAATTTGGCCCTGGTAACTAGATAATATGGTAAATATCTGCATTTGAATTATAAATATTTAACAATTAAAAAAAAAGAAAAAGTAGGTGTTTTGTCGGGTTATACGCTGAATGAAGATTTGAGTTCAAAAAGATCGTGAAAAGGCAGTGAAAATGCAATATATCGTCGTCGGAAGATGTCAAGTTCGTAAATCAAGTTTTATACGTGGCGTCAAAACTAAAGGTAAACCCGTTTTCGGTTTTCTAAATCTGTGAATTAGTTACAAAGATAGTTTTGCAAACATGTCCGAGTATGTTATTCAGGCTTTTATTTGATGTATAGCATGATTTTCTAGAGTTAGTAGTTCAAAAGATATCGTCGTCTGAATTATCTAAAATATTTAGTCGGAGTTTGTCAATCCAATCCAAGCGTCGTCGCTTTTTTCAAACTGTTAGCTATCAGTTACAAAAATATTTTTGTAGGTATGTCAGAGGCTGTTAATGAAGCTTTCATTAGATATGTAGAATGAGTTCTTAGAGTTAGTACTTCAAAAGATATTGTGGTCGGAACATTTCACTTTTGGCATGGCGTCATGGCGACTAAAAACAAAACCAAAACGTGAGCCTGTCAATCAGACATCACGAAATCACTCTTTGAAGGGCTTTCGCTCGAAATTGAATAGTCCTTACACACGATATACCAATAAATTATGTGCTTTATTATAATATTGCAGAGTAACAAATGTTAATACAAATTTTGAATGATTTTATACTTTTATTTAAATTATCCATCACCATTGTTTCACTCGGTCACTTTGCAACCTCATCCACAATGGAATAATTGCAATACTTGATAATTATCCTATATAGTGAGTACCAGTACTGGTGGTAAGGATGTAAAAAAGTACAGATTATAGCTGTGTTTACACTGTAATTCTATAATAAGGACTAACCAGGACCAACCTGACTGGATGCCACCTTGGGCCTGGCTTACATTTTACTGACTTTAATAGTCTAAACATGCACCACACTGGTTATAACAATCAGTGTTTATATGCTCATCTGATGGCATGCTGGTCTGGCCAATGGCTTAGTGTGTTTGTGTAAACACCTTTGTCCTGTATTAGGCCTAGACAAATTGCCAGTCTAAGGCTTGCAAATATGTATATATTTACACAGCTTCTGTAGGATATATACTGTATATATAGATACTGTATAATTGGGTAGGTTAACACTCACTGCATGTATCAGGGGAACACATCCTAATGTGTTAAGGGATCCTAATGTGTTAGGGATTAAACAACTGGTATCATCTCACTGACAACAAGCAGCTGAAGGGAATTTCATCTTGAATTAATGATATATTGATGAAATTATTAGATTAAGCAATGTTCTTTGTTGCATATTATGGACTTTTATCATTTCATCTTTTTGAAATGTGTTACATGTATGCATAATTATATAATATAATAAGATTATATATTAATAAAAGCAACAGAAGTCTTCTAACAGAATAAAAGGTTGATCGAGCTTATCAATATATAGTCAGAGTACAACACTCATTGCAAAACTAAAAAATTAGCTGATATAGAATATACTGGTGTCTGGTAGTAAGGATGTAAAAAATTACAGACTTTAGCTGTGTTTACATATATTGCAAGTCTATAGGACCAACCTGGCCAGCCACGACCTGGGCCTGGCTTACATTTTATTGACTTTAATAGTGTAAACATACACCATGCTGGCTATTACGCTCATCTGAAATTATGGCATATGCCCTTCTGGCCAATGCCTTAGTGTGTCTGTTTAAATTCACCTTTGTCCTGGATAGTAGGCCTGGACAGTGCCAGTCCTAGGCTTTCAATGTATATTTTTACACAGCTTTTGAAGGATAAATTGTGTATAATGTATAATTGGGTAGGTTAACACTCACTGTGTCAGGGGAACATGTGAGGCATTAAACAAGTGGTATCACCTCACTTACAAGAAGCAGCTAAAAGGAATTTCATCCTGAATTAATATATATATTAGTGAAATAATTAGATTAAGCAATATCGTTCTTTGTTGTATATTATGGGCTTTTGTCATTTCATTTTTTGAAATTGTGTTACCGGTACTTGAATACCATTGAAATACTGGTACATGAATGTGCATAATTATATAATAGTAATAAAAGTTAAGAAACAGAAGTCTTCTAAAAGAATAAAAGGTTTATCAGGCTTATCAATTTGGTCTAGGATAAATTTAGGTATTGAATCTTTTGGTATCTGCTTATACTAACAATTAGACAATAAGGAACATGCAGATTACATTATTACAGTAGGGTACATGTATCTGCTTATACTGATAATTAGGCAATAAGGAACATGCAGATTACATTATTACAGTAGGCCGTTTTTCTCTTCCCTGTTTTGTAGAGGAGCGGACCAGCGAAATCCACCCCTGTTGCACTGAATGGCTCTGTGAACTCCGTCCGGAAGTTTGGTAGGGCTGCTGTAGTTGGAGCATGTAACATTTTGGCTCGATACCTCTTACAGTGGTTGCATGTGTGTCGTACACTTTTAACCATTGATCTCAGCTTTGGGATCCAAAATCTTTCTCTGACCTTGCACATGGCAGCAGCAACTCCCCCATGTAAGGTTTGTATATGGCAGTGCTCGATGATGCGCCTTGCTAACGCAGTTTTTCTGGGGATGAATGCCGGATGGTATCCTTTGATCCTTCCGAAGCATTTAATCACTCCGTCCTTGTCCTTCCCAAGCGTCATATTCGTTTCCATCTCGTTTGTTTCTTGGGTGATTTGGATCCACTTCTTCTCGGCTTCAGAAATCTCTGTCCTTGTGAGCGAACCATCCCTTCGGTTTCCACGACAACCGTCAATAAACCGCTTCAGATAAGCTGTTATTCGTAGAATTCTCCAATATTTAGAAGCATTCAAGAGTTCCTCAGCCCAGCCTCTTCTAGTTTCGTTATTGGCTACGTCTTCTGCCAAGAGCATCGTTTCCTGACTTTTCGTTTCCCTTAGTTCTCAGACTGGACTTCGTTTGTTTCTGAAATCTCAGGTTGAAGTGGTTTACTCGATTCGTTTGAAAGCCAGCTTGGCCCCTTGAACCACAAAGACCCAAGTTTGTCGGGCACTGTCCCTCTTGTTCCAAGATCACTTGGATTCTCCGCTGATGGAACATATCTCCATATCGAATTCGTCAGCTCTCGGATCTTTTTAACTCGGTTTCGAACGAAAGTCGACCATTCCCCGTGGTTTGCTAACCAGTACAGGACAGTAATGCTATCAACCAGTTGTTGTAACTTGCGATCGGGTAGGACTTCAAGGCTTTGCTGACGTTGCTCTGGAGCTTCGCTAGAGTGTGTGCTGCTACCAATTCCAGTCTTGGGATACTCATGTTTCTTGGTGCCTCCCTTGATTTTGCTACGAGTAGATTCTGCTCGATTGGGTTCCCATCGTTGTACGCAACAATGTAGATCGCGGCACAAACATGCAGCAACCTTGCTTGCATCTGCGAAACCGTGTACTTCGAAATGACTCCGATGGACCGGTAACACGCAACGTGGGACGCTTATAGTTAACGTTTTTTCCAAACCGTTAGCCCATGCTTTCCATTTCTTCTGGATCTCATCTGGTACTTCTTCGTCCCAGTGTAGTTTGAGGAGACAAACTTCACTGAAAATAATCTTCGCTTTGATGGTGACAGGGGCACTCCATCCAAGAATATCGTAGATTCTGTTGATCGCCGATATCATCTTCCTCTTCGTCAATGGCCCAACCACGTTAATACTGGATTGTAGACTGATAGCTAAAGTGTCCTCTTTCTTGTTCCACAGGATTCCGAGGATCTTGGTTTCGTTGCTCTGCCTATTTCCGACTGAGGTTTTTGCGTACGTTTCCTCTCCCTTGTTGCCTCTCTCTGCTGTGTCCAAGGATTCCACATTGCTGTGCCACTTGTGCAGGGGAAAACTCGCTTCTGACAGGATTTTAGTGGCCTCTTCCTTGAAGATGGCAACTTCTTCTTCCGTGTCTCCTCCTCCTTGTATGTCGTCGACATATGTATCCTCGAGCAACGACTTGGTTGTGGTGGGATATTTGCTCTCATATTCAGTGACGTGTTTTTGAAGTGTAGCCCCCAAGATATAGGGGCTCGATGTGGCTCCAAATATCACTCGCGTGAAACGATAATCTGCTACACTTCGGTCTTGCAAGTTGTTATACCATAAAATGCGCTGTGCATCCTTGTCCTGTTCGTGTACCCTGACTTGCAAGAACGCTTTCTGAATATCCCCGGTAATACAGAACCTTCGCATTCGATTCCGCACCATGATATCGAACAAAAGTGGTTGGAGGGGTGGTCCAGTTTTCAGGCAGTCGTTGAGGGATGGACTCTGTGTGTTTTCTCTTGCCGAACAATCGGTAGTGCTGTGCAGCCGTGCTTTGGTTTGGTTCCGGTTTTCGGGAAGCGGGACGTGATCTTCTTTCCAAGGCAACTTGGTTTCGTAGTATCCTACCCCGGTCTTGTTCAATTGCTGCAGGAAATCCTTGTGAACCAGTGCGTTGTCCGAACTACTGTCCACAATTCCGAGAACATCCAGGGAACATAATTTCTCGAACTCATCTTGACTCGATTGAAGGAAGAACTGCTTTTCCGGATGACTCCCTGACGCCAACTGTCGGCCGTTGATCGTCCACCCGAGCATTGTGAACTCTGCTCCTGGATCTTGGTCTGGGTTGTTCCCCAAAACTAGAGGCTCTGTTGTCCGAATCCGTTGGTAATCCGCCGCTCCGAGAATTACGTGTACTGGCATCAAATCGCCCTTCGTTCCTTCCTCGCTGAATGGGAGTCTTCTGAGTCGAGTGTTTTTCTTCTTCAGGTTGCTTATGTTTGGATTTAGCAAGTAGGTCAACACATCTTTCTCGGCGTTAATGCAATTGACGCCAAACGAAAAGCCCTCTATTGCCACTGACTGGAGTGTGATGTTGTAAATCTCCACATCCTTTCGCATTGTTCCAAACATCTGTTCGATGCACCGTCTTTCCTTCCTCAAAGGCTTGAGTTTCTGCTTAGTGATTACATCCGTACATAGGTATGAGCTTCCTGCTCCTGTGTCAAGCATCACTCGAACGGTTTGTGTTCCCACCTTTGCTAAGAGTGTTCCATGCAGTGTGTCAGTTTGTTCAAAGTTTGAGCTCAAACCCTTTTCTGTTTTTGAGCTCTGGATTGGATCGACTGTCGAGTCCTCCTTGTCACATAGAGATGTGTGGTGTTTTCCTTGGCATTTCTTACATCCCCTTGATCTGCACTCTGATGCCATGTGTCCTACTCCCGTACAATTGAAGCACATTCTGTTTTGTCGTAGTATGGATCTCCTTGCTGCAACATCTAACACTCTTTTACAGTTGCTGCTCAAGTGGTCGTTCGAGTTGCAATAGACACAGGTGTTGCGTCGGTTTTTCCATTCATCTGTTTTCCCGAAAAGCAAACTCTCTTTTCTTCGTGGTGATTGCCTCCAAAAGTCATCCTTCTTTCCAGTGTTCAGCTTCTCATCTTCACTTCTCAATGGGTTCCTCTCTACATATCGTCGTAAATTCTCAACTAACTCTTCTAAGCCCCATTCCTCCCATTTGTCATCTTTCTGTACAAGTACTTCGCGAACAGGACCAAGCTTATCCATTAACGTATAAACAGAGCTTTGGGCGGTGACCAGCTTCTTCATGGTGACCAGGGTTCGAACTATTCTGGCCAGCTTGTTGTAGAATTCATGGATACTACTCAGCTTATGAATACTTGTAATCGAAGGTAGTTCCTCCAGTTCTTTTATCAAAGACTTATGTACCTTGGTATCTTTACCATAAGACTGTTCAAGAATTCTTTTCGCCTCTATATATCCATCCACCGTATGTGGTAGTCCTAGGATATCTTCTCTTGGCTTTCCTTTGACCAGTTCTAATAAGTAATTGAATTTACTTATTTCTGCGATGTTTGATCCATCCACTTCTACGGTGAACTGATTCCAAAAGCGCAACCAGTCTTTGTAGTCACCGGAAAATGGAGTTATGGTGTACTTCTGGAGTTTGACTATTGGCGATGAGGACGAAGTGGGTTTCTCCTTTATCTGTTTCTCAAAGTCAAGTTTTCGTTTGTACCACTCCTCTTCTCTTTGTTGTTGTCTAACAGATGCCTCTTCGATCTCCTTCTGTTGCTGTAATTTGTGTTTCATCTGCTCTTCGTTCATTATTTGTTGAATATGTAACTCCTTTTTCAGTTTATCTTGAGTTTCCATCTCTGTAATCTTTTCTATCTGTTTCTTTAGCTGTGCGCGCGCCTCTTTGAACGGCTGAATAAATTCCTTATACTTCGCTGTCCACTGCTTGATATATTCAAAGTCATTTTCTAACTCCATCAAATAGTCTGCTGTCGCATCCTTTGCTTTTTCTAGTCGCTTAATCTTATCTGATTGAGCTGTTCGTATCCAAACGCCGCGTCACCCGTGTCTTCGGTGGCGGCATCTTCCATTATCTCCTTGAGTCGAAGTTCTGCGAAGGCGAGCTGTTTGTTGAGCTTTTCCTCTGTCGCCATAGTTTATATTATTACTGTCAAAAGTTTCTTTCGTTCATTTAGTTTTAACAATTATCGTTCAGTTTCTTTAATATTAAACAATGCGTACACGACCCGAACCGTCAACAGATCCAAAATAATTTCTTGTTCAGGAATATTAAATGTGTAATCACTTCATGAAAACGTTCTAATCAAGTACCTGTAGTTTACTTGTCAGTTTCTTCCTCACCAATTTTCGCTGGGATTTAACTCGAAATCCTGCCGTGGTCGCCACTTCTAGTGTGGGGAATCTTCGGTCTCTCACTTGATCAGCCTCGCCGCTTTTAAATTCCCTGTGACACCAGACAACTCTCCTTGTAGTTTCGTAGATTTATTTACAATATTTACATCAACTCTTTCTTCGATTTTACATTCTCACGCACACACACAAAAGACTTCGACTATGTCAACAAAATAAAAAATATATCAAGGTCAAGTGTCAAATTTCACTAGATCGTCTGACTTCGCCATGGCGACGGACTTGACTGACGTTCGCTAGATCTAAATATAGTCACGAATGTGAACCGTTTTCTACAACAGTAAGCGGGCGAGGGGTTGTTGCGTACACGTATTTCTAGTTGACAACAATAAAACAAACGGCCTTGGTTGTTTCCTTCTTTCTTGATTTTCCGAACCGTTGACGTTTATGGTGAATTCTTGTTCAATCAGACCGCGAATGATATGGGCCAAGACATTAGTAGATTGAAAAAAATTTGAAGGTCAGAGTTTCAATGAGCTACATAACGAAGTTGATTAGTCGTCGCTTGATATACTTGGTGAGCTGACGGGAAAAGGTGTTGGTCGTATGTTGAATTTTTAAAAACTCTTAGTTGAGAATGAATTGTAAATTTGTCTAATCATAATCCAAGAAGAAGACTTTTCTAATCTTTAACCTAAACCCTGTATATAAGTTATTAATAAATATCTTTGCATTTATATCATGAGTGGTCCTCTGTGTGAACATGACGTGTTGCTTTCATCCTAATGGGATACCTCGTATCACACTTCGGAATAAACTCAAAACTCGATGTGCATTGCACGTGTGGGTTCGAATCACACTTGGCAAACATTTTTTATTTAAATTAGAAAAAGTGGCCCGGTGGATGGCCAATCAATGGCCCGGAAAGGCCCCGTTTCAGAAATACGATATTAGAATATTCAATCTCGTTCGCAAGTAAGAGACGGTAGAATCACTGACGCGCCGGTCATTAACCGAAGCAGGCGTACAGTTTGCATGTGCCATGGATAAATGATTTTGAAAGAATTGTAAAGAAACGACGTTGAGATCGATAATTGGTTTCATTCAAATACTAAAATTTATATTTCTTTCACTGTCGTCGCCGTCCGTTGTTGCCGTCGTAGATCTTAAGGTCGCTATTGTCATGTGTCGGCGAGATTGTCCTTGTCATTAATCTTTTCATGTCAAAAAGAAAGTTTTTTTTTTGTTCGTTTCAAAGACAAATCAAGTTTAGAAAAGAGAGAACCGATATCTGAAATGCTTTGTTTCTAATTGATTTTTTTGTCGGAACAATACTGTTATTAATTAGTTCTTTTGTCGGACAAGTTCTGACGACCCGCTAGAGAATCAAATGGGCTAATACTGCAAAATAAATCGTGTCAGCGACGCCAAATCTCCCTTCCAAATTCCATATACCCTAAGAGTTCTCTGTCAAGTCGGTCAATTTAAGGAAATTCAAGATCATAGGTACTCATTATGTTATGCAGTTGCTTTTAAGCATTTGTTTGATCGGTTGAATGATGTGACAGTGAAACATACATTTAGGGAGAATCGATCGATTCGTTGTTTTCTTTTGGAGTAAATTGGTGGTTCTTAAAATAACTGGTTTTTTCCTTCTTTTTCCCTGCACAAGGGAGGGCACAACGAGCGTGGTATATTAAAGCGATTATGAATTCATCAGTGAATCTGATTTATTAGCCTCCACTTTGGCGCAGTGATGGTATGCGTTGGGCTCTGTGTGATTTCCACACGGCTCTAGCCATACCAGTGCATCAAATAATGCTTCAGCTTTCGGACACCCGTAATCCTCCAGGTTTACTGAAGGAATTTGTAATGTATTTAATAGATTGCGTGCGAGGATTCCTCCCTTGTACGCCAGTGTCGACTCTTCATCCCTTTTGACTTTTTCTTAAAACTCTGTAATCGTTCAGTGCTTTGAGCGGGTACGCCTTTGTACCACGAGGTACGCCCATAGGAAGTTTATGGATGTACTTCTGCACATAGTGGCAATCTGCAATCTGTAATCTTTTCGGTCGAGATCTCTCCATCTTTATGATCCGCATTTTTATAACATATCCAATTGTTTCATTTCTTAATGACCAAACCTACCCCATTGTTTCAATCTTAATGACCTCTTAATGACATTGTTGCACACGGTAATATGAAAATAATGCCTTTATGAACAGTTTCCCTAGCATTACTTTCACGCCACAATTTACAGCCGGTTTACGTTCATATTCCTTAATGTCAATATGTTCGAGATCTTGAACAGTTCTTCGCACTGCTTCCCGAAGGGTTTCTTCCACTAAAGCGAGATAAGTCATAATACGGACAAAATTAAGCTAAGAAAAACCTATTATAATATTCATATATTAAATAATTTTCGCTTGTATCTACCGATATCACTCTTTCGTGCAATTGTTTTTTTTTATTATAAGATTGAATCCTAAGATTGAATCATTGAATCCTAAGATTGAATCATTGGATCCTAAGATTGAATCATTGAATCCTAAGACTGAATCATTGAATCCTAAGATTGAATCATTGAATCCTAAGATTGAATCATTGAATCCTAAGATTGAATCATTGAATCCTAAGATTGAATCATTGAATCCTAAGGTTGAATCATTGAATCCTAAGATTGAATCATTGAATCCTAAGATTAATCATTGAATCCTAAGATTATTCATTGAATCCTAAGATTGAATCATTGAATCCTAAGATTGAATCATTGAATCCTAAGATTGAATCCTATGTCTGGGTACGATAGCTTGAAGGGAGCGTGATGACCGTATAAACTCCCTCCGAACGGGCCAAAAGGCCTTATCGGGCCAAAGAAGGCCATTGGAGGTGTAAACAGCTCGAGATAATGGGCCGTACACGTAGAAATTGCCCTGTCTTCGGGCCCCGGCGAAAATTTGATGAATTGTTCATGAATAGTTCATGAATTTTGTTCATGAACATTCATGATAAGTACATGAACAGTTCATGCCCGTGCATGAACATTAAATGTCCGAATTCATGAAAGTGATAGTTCATGAACCATAAGTTCATGAACATTTGTGTTCATGAACAGTTCAAGAACTAAATTTCAAGATAAGTTTACGTATTTTTGATGAACAACTGATGAATATTGTTCATGAACTGTTCATGAAAAGACTCATGAACATTAAATGGCCGAATTCATGAAAATTGGAGTCATGAATAATTCATGAACAACGCGGTTCATGAAGTTTTGAGTTCATGAAGTGTTCATGAAATGACTCATGAACATTAAATGGCCGAATTCATGAAAATTAGAGTTCATGAATAGTTCATGAATAGTTCCTGAATAGTTCATGAATAGTTCACGAACTCGTATGTAATCAATATTGATGAACGGTGTTCATGAAATGACTCACGAACGGCCGATATTCGTGAAAATTGAATCATGAATATTTCATGAACTCGTAGGTTTCAATATTCATATGATGAAACGTTCATGAAGTGCTTAATAATAGTCGCGGATTTATGAAAAATGCACAATTCACCGAATACCTCATGAACTTGTAGTTTTCTAGTGAACGTTGATAATTCTTTCATGAAGTGTTTGTGAACGTTGTTCGTTAAAATGACTCGTAGTCGTAGTCATGTCGACATATTCGTTATATTATAAGGATTCGTTAAGCCAGTTTATATGAGAGCTAAAACGCGGATTACACAGGACGCGGCTTATACAAGACGCGAAATACTTCGGTATACAAGGTACCAAGACAAAACATATTCGTTATATTATAAGGAATGCGTAAATTGGATTCATTAGGGCCGTTTGTACGATAGCTAATAACGCAACTTACACAGGACGCGGCTTACACAAGACGCGAAACACTTTTATAAAAAAGGTACAAAGACTAAATATTCGCGTGGCTTGCACAAGCCGCTGCCTGTCCAAAACGGTCGTATAAATGGGTCAGGTAAAGGCGCGTCTTATCGGCTCTCGTATAAATAAATGGCTGTAATCCTTAGTTTATCCATCGGCCGAGTAAGAAATCCTTTTCCAATTATATATTTAGGCCCGTTAACGCCTGCGATTGTTGATGCGATAAATATCGCCAACAACCACGGCACAATCTGCGGACTGTCGTTCTACGTACATTAACATGCATCTAAATTCGAAGTTGGCAATATTTCTCGTATCACAAATCGCACGTGCTATATAGGAGCCTTCACAAAGCCACGCGCTTTACAAAACCATTAGCCACATTAGTGGTGAGACAAACGCTTACACAGAATGTTAAAAACCCCGAGTAATATAAGATTATATATAACCAAGCATTGCAACCGGACAATACATGATACAGAGAAGAAACAATTTGACATAGATTTACCTCTGAATGGCACATCTGAGAGCTATAGCAGCATTAAATGCAAGTTCCAGCGCACTTTTCCTCCTTTCTTTAAGACGTTCGCCAAACCATCAAACTGTGTGGAATTATCCATTCCGTATCAACGGCTTTTAACGCACAATATTCAAATATTCAAATACAGGCGCCAACATGGTCTCAGTAATGACACTTGAACGGGATTGAATTACGCACTATCATATAGCCGCAAGCATCTCTGACGCGATTGGAAAAAGCTCAATGCCTCAATAGTATATTTTATTCAGTGAGTCTACTCTTAGGAGTCTTAGGATTTATAGGTATTTATTGTGTTAGCTAGATCGCAGATGCGAGAACTGCTACTGTTACAAGTCTATTAATGAAGAGATTAAGTTGTTATCTCTTCAGCATCAACAAAGTATTTTTGCTATTTCCTGCCAATTATATTGGGTCAAAATGGAAAATGCGCTCATAATCAGACAACTATATTATTTGGACTAAACGGCTCATTCTTCACTTTAACGTAGACTAAAATGAATTACGGTACGTTATGACTTTTTGAATCTACAGTAGCTAGTCTATATATAGCCACGAGCCAGACCTATACTGAGTACTGACTCACTGTGTAAAATGTCAAAAATATAAAGAAGCTGAAGACCAATTTTGCAGTAAAACTGGCAACAAAGACATGCGGATTTCTGTCACAGCGCAGTTTCTGCGCTACAGTGGAATCAAATTAGTACATTTCATGAAATGTTCGACCAATGAAAATTCATGACCAAATTTTATGAACCTTTCATGAATAACTGTATTTTGTCATTTAAATGTGACTTTTGTTCATCAAAATGTTTATATTTAATGAAATATTCATGAACAAGTTTCATGAAATTTTCATGAATAATAAGTTCATGAAATAATCAATACATTTCCTATGAATATGCATGAACGATCATGAACGATACAACATAATGAACATAAAGTTCATGAACTAATTTGTTGTTCATCAAACCTCATGAACTGTTCATGAAATACATTCATGAATAGTTCATAACAGTTATTCATGAACAACATGTTTCATTTTTGATGAACTGAACATGAACGACCCATGAAAGTTCATCAGTTCATGAACAAATTTTCGCCAGGAATAATCTTGTTAGATTGGCAAACCATCTCGATCAGATACATCATATGGATATCGAAGAACGCTCTAAGTGGTTAAAATGGAGTAAAATTGGAATGTCACAGGGCAAAATAGAAAATTTAAGTTCCCTTAAAGCTTCATTAAAAGGCAACTATTGAAGCATTTAAGTTGGCTTTAAGGTTCACTTAAATTTACAAAATAGACCTTTAGTTAACATTTAAGTATTGACTTAAAGATCATTGATGAACCATTTAGGTATAACCTTAAAGGCACATTATTTCCACTTAAATGAGATTTTAGTGAAACTTTAAGATAAACGTTAAATTGACTTTTAAATATGCTTTAATGTACCATAAAGTTCCTTAAAGTTTAATTTAGCACAATTTAATATCAGCCTTAAATGTCACCCAAATAGAGATTTAAGTAAACTTTAGTGCACCATAAAGTTCATTAATTTTTAAAATTTATATTGATTATATATTCACTAATTTTTATATTTTGCAATGAAATGAAAGAAAATTACTTTGTTATCTGTCATTTATTGGTCCTTAATTATTTGTAGTTTGAAGCACTAATTATAATTTGTATGTCTATAATTCAATCACAGTGGCATGTACACAGTATTATATATATTAAATATTAATTAGAAACCATATACTGTATGATTCCTTATATCATCAATTGATCAATCAAGGCACACAACAATGAAATTACAAATAACATATTTATTACACAAATTAACTGCTACAACAATAGTTAAATACAGTTGAACCTTTCATACACGACCACCATTATTGTCTTGCAAGGTGGTCACTTAATTATGGAAGTGGTCACTTATAACAAGTACAACTTTGAATATGCTATGTTTGTTCAATGTTCATTTAAAATAATACAGCACTTAGGATGCCACAGCCCATTCAGGGAAATCATCAGGTTTTTGCCTTGTTGATGGTTGAAGAGCTTCACAACGTGGAAGAATTCTATCCTTGGCCCTCTTGGTGAGATGTTTCTTATAATTTTCATCCAACTCTCTCTTGTTTTTTTTAAAGCGGGTACTTTCCCAGGAAAGCCTCTTTACCTCATATCCTACAACTTTCCTTTGCCCATCAGCACCATTGGCTTCAATGTCACTCTCCTCACTTGACATGGCTTCATCCACCAAGACTTCAGCTACCCTAGCCAACTTCTTCACTGTCCATTTGACCTTCTCTAATGTTACAATTCTCCTGGCTAATTTCTATATAAAGATCAATAACATATAATTATATATAAAAATATAGATCAATAACAGATAATTACATATAATTATTATATATATATATATATATAATTATTATTATATATATATATATATAATATATATATATATATATATATATATATATATATATATATATATATATATATATATATATATATATATATATATATATATATATATATATATATATATATATATATATATATATATATATATATATATATATATATATATATATATATATATATATATATATATATATATATATATATAATATACATATAATATACATATAATATACATATGTATATATATAGAGGTAATATTTGGCAACCACATGCTGAAAGGATTTATGGTGAAGGAAAATTTCGAGTGTTGGAATACATACATTTTACATTGGAATACATGTTGGAATACATACATACAGTGGTTTGATCGAGTGAAATGCCAAATATTACCTATAATATACCCAGAATCTTATCCCGGCATTACCACAATATATACAGAACTCGTGACTAGGCTCTCGGCAACGGCTTCCGTAGCTCAGTGGTCAGAGCACTGCACTGCACTAGCATCGCAGGGTCGCGGGTTCAATTCCAGCCGGAAGGCATGGAAGTTGCATTTTTCGCAACTGGTCCCGGTTTGGTCTTGTATTCCAACACTCGAAATTTTCCTTCACCATAAATCCTTTCAGCATGTATATATATATATATATATATATATATATATATATATATATATATATATATATATATATATATATATATATATATATATAACAAGTAATATTTGGCATTTCATTCGATTAAACTACATGTTCGAAGGATTTATGGCGAGGGAAAATTTCGAGTGTTGGAATATATACATTTTAAGACCAAACCGGGACCAGTTGCGAAAAAATGCAACTTCAAGGCATTCCGGCTGGAATCGAACCCGCGACCCTGCGATGCTAGTGCACTGCTTTGACCACTAGCTGAGCTACGGAAGCCGTTGCCGACAGCCTAGTCACGAGTTCTGTATATATGGTGGTGGTAATGCCGGGATAATATTCTGGATATATTAGTATATTATTGGCATTTCACTCGATTAAATTAAGTGCCTATGAAATGAAAAAATCCAGTTTCCATAAATGTCTTTCCTTCGAAAGTAGATTTTGAATAATGACGAAATCTGTTTAATTTTTTTCTTCATCATTCAGCATTGTCTGGTTATAACTATAAGCATTTGAAATTTTAGTGTGATGACGTCACAAGGTGAGTAGTACTAAATTGGGCATTCTACCCCACTTTCCCAAAAACCCAAATGGGGCAGTACCCCCGCGTAGAATTTCCCAAAAACCCAAATGGGGCAGTACCCCGACCGCATACCAAAAATCCAATAGCGCAGGCTCATATTGGGTTCGGGTGCTCGCACCTTTTTTAGCTCCCCCAAACCCGCGCGGTCATTTTTCCCCCAGTCCCCCACGCGCGGTCACTTCCGGTCGGATGACGACGTTTAGATTAAAAAATTTCTAACCTGATTGAGTTAGAAATTTGTAGTGTTCTCAGACAGTTCTAGTATGTACTCCGTCACGATACCAACTTAACACTCCGTTGGTGCGTATAACCGCTGGTCCAACATCGCGGTGTCGTCGTCCGTTCACCCACCACTCTTTATGACCTTGTTCTGTAGTGATGGCGGTTGGTCGTTATCTCTATGTAGTTTCCCGTGACGGTACCATTCTTTCACTCCCCAATACACATGCGCGGGTTCATCGTTAACTGAATGCATATTTATTGATAAAAATGGGTTGTCTATCTAGCAAAAACAAAAGTCAGTCTCGACCAGTTCAAGTGGATCAACCACCACGTAACATGACGATGAAAACTCATCGAAGAGTGAAACTTGGTTTGAAATTTGGGAAGGAAGATGGTACGGTGGAGTTAGACGTTCTAGCCGGGTATGAACGATACGTCGACAAGAAGTATGAAGATTTACCAACTGTCACACCACCAATAACAGAGTCGTAGTGTAGTAAAATATTTTTGTAATCTCAAAAGATTACAAAAAAAAAAACTGGTGTACTTTGTTATGTCTCTAGGTAGGTGTTTTTGAGTTCTCCTCGTCGTGTTTCTCACTTTTCGTATGACTGTACATATGTTTTCCTACAGTGAGTCCTCCTGATAACAATCCAAGAAACGGTATCAATGGTGTTAGTCTCGACATGAGACTTTTTAAATCTTTGTTAAGATAAGGGTCTCTTTTGAGTTCACGTTCCATCTCATCAGGTTTCTCTACTGCATCAAGTCCACCCATTAACATGGCAAACTTTGCTAAAAACATGTCGCATAAAAACACAGTACTTTTCTCTCGTACTTCAGCTTCGTACTCAGCGTACAACTTTAGAATCGTCTTCGCGTTTGCCTTTCTAACGTACGCTTCACTCTTCTTGATATCACCGTCGCTCGCCAAGAGTAAGAGTTCTTCTCTCTTCCTATCGACCTCCTTCGCAACATCTTCAGGATTTACAGTCTCTTCGTTTGGAATGTCTTGTTCTTTCGCAGAGTCGGTTAAATCTTCTGGATTCATTCTTTATTTAGGAGAGATGACTTCATAACCGTAAGGATGTCTAAGATTTATTTCTAGACATGCATGTTTGTTTTCTCTTAATTCTTTCGTGATACGTATCACGTCTTCTTTGGAAACACCATTCAAATAGTCATTGACAAGTTCGAGCATATCTTTTTTATTCGTGTTATGAAAACTAGTTATTCTTGAAATGTTGTCTCGGTAAGGTTTCGCAATACTTGTGAGTTGTTGTGTTAGAACAATAGTAGACAATCCATAATGTCGACCAGAGTAGCCTAACTTGACGAGTTCACTCGTTCTGTTTTTTACATCTTGACCACTCGCACAGTCGTCTAGAATAATAAGTGTTTTCGTATCGGTGTACACGTCAACAACGTATTTCATCATCGTATTCACATTGTCCTGTTCAACAGGTAGAACAACAAAGTCCATGTCGTGGTAGTGTTTCCAGTTGTGATACGTTGTGTTCCAGAGTATAGTTGGACAAATTAGAACGATGTAGTCAAACACTCCTTTGAAGTGTTTTTCTAACATTTCTAGAAGATAGAAAGTTTTTCCACAATAAGTTGGTCCTACTATCAACATGTTAAACGGAATATCCATCTTTTATTTTTAAGTTCTAGTATTGGATACTTTGTAGATTCCCTGACGCAATGTTTAGCAGTGCGTCTGACAGTACAAATATGTGACATATCAAGTCGGTGGTTGTAGCACGTTTTGTGATTTCAAGTAAGATTCCGCTTTGTGTGTTCATGATCTTTTTGCCTGATCCGTGTACTTTTTGATCTCGCGTACTTCGCAAGTCTATCACCAATGCAAAGCTGTCTTTGAAGAACTCCCTGTGAGTAACACTTTGACCCGTCTGTCCAAAGAGTCGTTCAGCTTCAGAGTAATACCTTGACTTGGGAATTCCTTGACTGTAGACTTCGTTGGGAACACCTTCGATAGTGACTTTCACGTTGTCGATGTTCGGATAGACAAACTCTTCAGAGTCGGTGATTGCAGCTTTGGTGAATAACAATACTACAGCTTTCATACTTTTTCGAGGTAGGTTGATGTTTTCGTTAATCAAGGTTTCACCTTTTCCCCACGGGCTCCTTTTCATAAGTGTGACGTGTTCGTACGGTAGTGACTTACCAACCATGTAGAGACTTGTAATCTCACTTGCAAGGTCGATGTTGTCAATAGTTTCGTATTCGAGTTCTAGATTCTCTAGAGAATATCCAGCAACGGCACTACCAGATTGTGCGACCATGATGTCGGTAGCCGCCGGTAGTTTGATAGCGAACTGAAGGTTGTTTGACATATTGTACGGAGCGTACAATCCAGAGTCTCCCAAAATCTTGTCAAGAGATATTTTCTGCTTTGTTCCGAAGACGCTATAGACTAGTGCGTCGGATAGTTTCGCAGCATTTCCACTTGCGGCTCCACTGTCGTCTTTAGATAGAAGCTTTCGTAGGTTCTCTCCAGCAACTCCGTATTCCATCATCTCCTCACGCTGGATGGTTGTTTTCCACAAGTCTTTGTAGACGGCGATGGTAGATTCACCAACATTGTCGTAGACGACTTCTCCAGCCATCTTGATGGTCAGTTGACTTTGGAGAAGTTTGGCTAAGTTATTCAAAAACCAACTTTTAGCGTTCGCGTTCTTGAAGTCAAACAGAACGTGTATTCCCGGGACAAGGCACGAGTCTGGTTTAAGTTTTGGGATGTTAATGTAGAGTGTTTCGTTAGGGTTAGCTTTGTTGGGGTTCATTGTCACGACGTGACGTGTACGAGGGCCTTTGATCTTACTCATACTGGACTTCTTTGCATGCGGTGACAAGTCTTTGTTGGTGCTCATTTATTATAATGTGAAAAATTTTCATAACTATGTAAGTTATGAAAAGATTAAAATTTAGTAGACTGTATCTATCCCTTCATGAGGTGGTGGTACATCGTTTTGACCAATCAAGTTGGCACTCTCGAATGAGTCTGTTCGTCTCGGTCTCCTCCTCGGAGGAGCTCTCCTCCTCTGAAGTAGTATGTCTCTCAGCGATCTCAGCAGGTAAGCTATACACATCTTTATTCGAGTGTTTTAGTCTCATGATCTCGACGTGTATTTTACTCTTCTTATGTCTCAACATGTTATTACGTGACGATATTCGTCCACATTCACAAGTTAACGGTTCGTTGATGTACACAGCGTTGTCAACGCGGTATCTCTTCATGTACGCAACTTTGTCAACTTCGTCGTTGTCGGTTAGGTAGGCTCCTGGTATGTGGTCGTTGAGTGTTGACTGGAATGTCTCGATACACGCTGCCTCGTATCGCTCTATCCTTGGCTTCGTGCAGAATTTTTCGAGTAACACGAGATGTCGTATCTCACTCCACCCACCAATCTCGACAACACTACGAAATAGTTTCCTGTTCGAGTTTGATGGTAAGCTTGAGTCGTACCTGTGCGCTGCAAGTCGTTGACTAATAGAATTCGAGGTGCTACCAACGTAAGTGTCTTTGTTAACAGTGTTGTATAGTATATAGACAATTCTTTTCTTCTCTACGAGTCTACTCATTTCTCTATCTGTCTCTTTATTTTAGACTATTTTAAACTCAATTTACTTCCTACTTTTGCGATACTCGTTCAGTGCCCACACCACGCCAATAACGACGATCCATAGGTTTTTCGCGAGAAAGGCTAGTCCACTCGCACCAGCCTTCAGTATCGCGTAGACAAAATTAGCAACACCCACCGCGAACGGACCTAGACTAGCAATAGCGTTTTTTCGCTGCTTTCGCGAACGACAACGTCGCGTTCGCTCCTTTTGCGATCGCAGTTCTCGCTCCGATAATTATAGTGGTAAGTAGTCCTGCCACGGCAATACCTAACGCGGACACGCCTACCCAATTCTCTCTGAGAAGTTTTTTCACTCTCTCTAGACGACTCACATCTCTCTCTTGTTCACCACGCGTCTCTTCAATAATCCTTTGTTGTTCAAAAACGTCTGCAACCGCGTCCTCATCGAATGACTTTTGAAAAAATTCCCTTGCGTCAGCTATATCACTGTCTCTCGCTAACTCAAGATTCGCATCACTTCTTTCTCGAAACTCATCGATCATGAGTTGGATTGCACCTCGATCACCGACTCTACTCTCGGGTAGGATGGTGTCGGATGGGTTCAACACACCGTTCACCACACGCTGGTCCACATCGCTAAGTCTACCAAGAACATCTTCTGGTACGACTACTTGGTCAACAACCGGGATCATGGGTAAGTTAGAAGCTGTGTTAGTTTCACTTACTGCAGACTCGACGAGTTTCTCGAATTGCAAGACGGCGTTTGAGTTTCTTTTCGCTGAGTTTTTCACGTACGAGTCGTTCACGTTGTTCAGAACTATTTTCTCGACGGTGGAGAATCCACCACTCTTAAGTCTTTCTTTGAAAAAGACCTTACCGTCTCTCACGGTAGTCCTATTTCTAATTTCTATGACACTCTCCGAGTGGGGATTAAGTTTTTGACCCTCGCGAGAGTCTTGTACGTACTTGTCTACTTGAATGAACACATCGTTCACTACACCACCCCCTACATCTAGATCACCACCAAAACTTGTCTCGGCTAAAAGAAGACGGTTAATGTATGTGATCCTCTCAGTGATTAACACATCGTCGTCAATCAGAAATCTCTGATTGAGATTGTCAAGAGTTGTGTCTAACTCTTCGTTATCGAGATTATCGTACTCTGGAAACCTTTCTTCCATCTCAAAATTGTCGTCAGCTTCAGCCATTTTATTTATTGAAAGTTTTTAGAAATTTTCAAAAAAAATTATTTTTTCCTTAGAGGGGCCCCCTCCCCTCCTGTCGCGACCGCTGACCACTACGTACGTGCGCCTACCGAGCGAAAACATAGACATGTAGTCTTTCGGGTGTTTTTCGAGTAAAAAACAACTCAAAGAAGTGTTTGACACGTCTCCTTAACACTCTAAGGGTTGTTGTCACACGACACCTTCGTTATTTTCTCGTAAAGTCTTTCGTAACGGTGGTTTTTTGAGAGTATTTCATACGTGGCGATCGTCTCTCGCGAAATGACCGTGCGTTGACCCTCCATTGCTCGTAGAGTGAGGGGACTAGGTCGAGTTGTCAATGGACCATCACATGACCGTGTTGCTACCAACAACATTCCTTTGCGCCTGGCAACAACAACTTTTTAAAAAATTTTGAAAACTTTTTTTTTGAAATTTTTTTTTTGAAAAATTAAAAATTCGTATGGTGCAAAGGAATGTTAGGAATGTCATATTAACGTCAAAAATTTTTCAAAAACTTCCTATACTTTTTGACCGTTATTTTTTACTGCGCATCTTTTTGTAATACACACTTTTTCACAAATTTTTCATATCACTCTCTGGAATCCAAGAGTTGTGTTTGCTATCGTAACCACTCCATTTAACCAGGACCATCTTTTTCTTATTGGCCACTTTCCTTTTCAAGACTTTCTCGACACGATACGTAGCGTCCTCTGTTTTTTCCACGGCGGACATCTCCTCTTCGTAGAACGTCCCAATAACGTCTTCCCCGCTCTCATCGCTGAGAACGTAGACGTTCGGATCTCCACGGACCACCTTACTCACGGAAAAGATTTCCTCAGTGAAATTTGCTTCATAACCTTTCGTGAATATACTCTTGTACTTACTAATTCTCACTTTTTGTCCAAGTTTGTATTTTGGTAGTGGAAATTCACCCAAGTCTTGACCGAAAAGTGTCATCCATACCTGACTCTCGTTAGTTTTGTTCACGTCTACTGGTTTCGTGAGGGTGCTACCGTGTTTCGTGTGGTTATAACTCTCAACGAGGTCGTCTAGAACGTCTATCCACTTGTACGTTCCCTTGCTGTAGAAATATTTCCACATACTCGTCTTAAGAGTCCTGTTGAACCTCTCGACCACGGCCGCTTTCTTATCAGACTTTGTCGAGAAATGTTCTATGTCGTGTTCTCCTAACAAGTTTTTAACACCTACATTGTAAAACTCTAATCCTTCATCGAACTGTGCGAATTTCGGATATATTTCAAACCTTTCGTGAAACTGACGTAGTAACTCGTCTACGGCTTTCGTCATGTTTTTTGTATCTTTCCGATACACGGGGATAGCGAAAGCGTAACGACTAAGAATCTCGACACATGCGAGTATCCAGTAGTAACCATTGTTCTTGTTCTTGTATTTTCCCATATCGACGAGGTCGAGTTGAATTTGTTCACCAAGGTACGAGACCCATGTTTTTCGAAATTTGTGACGTCTCACTATCGACTTGTACCGTGTGTACGTGTCTTGAGTTTTCAACCATTCTTTCACAGACTTTCTACTTACGTCTAGACCCTCCTCTAGTGCTTTTTGATATAGTCTCTCCATGCTTTGATAACCAGTCACAGGGTTATAGTACAAATCTCTAAGACTCTGTTCTGTTA
This sequence comes from Chrysogorgia sp. JL179-B06, assembly GCA_035772405.1. Taxonomy (NCBI): domain Eukaryota; kingdom Metazoa; phylum Cnidaria; class Anthozoa; order Scleralcyonacea; family Chrysogorgiidae; genus Chrysogorgia; species Chrysogorgia sp. JL179-B06. Next base: position 339,358 of record JAYKKM010000390.1, on the reverse strand, counting down.
CAACACTACTGTCCATACTTTTTATTTGAAAGTATATTAATATCAATCAAAACACTCCCTACCTGATCTATACCGCTCACATTTGTTTTGGTATGAAAAGACAAGTTATTGTATGTCCCACTACGAGCGGGTACGCTAGACTCAACCGTTGGAAAATGTAATACACTACCACTGAGTGTAGACTCTGATGTGATAGGGAGAACTGCAATAACACTACTTTGTTTACCGGACACGTCTATCGTCTCGTCTACAAGAGTGTCACAATGAATCTCTACAAATCTTAGACCTCTGTTAATATCTATCCTACCAGGACTAACCTCCTCTCCTTTTGGTACAAGGGTGTCTGTTGGGAAACCAAGTAACTCTCCAAACTTGTATAGTTTGATAGGATGCTCTGTTTCTAGTGTACATGTATGATCGTACACGTTGTGTGAGATTGTTAGTTTTGTAGTGTCGTTGTCGACAAAATACTTTGCAAGACTATCGAATGACCAATACCCGGTGGGTAGTGTAATCTTTTGTGAGTTGTACTGAATAACATCGTTGTAGTCTTTAATCACATTCTTATAATCCCAAAACACACTCGCTGACTTTACGACGAGAGTTGAGCACGTTGGGAGTACCAAACTCCTATCTAACGTGACTGTTTTCTTACCGTTCTCGATGAACACTGATAATTTCTTCATTTTATTTATAAAATGATACGAGCATACTACGGTGAGAACTACGACAAGGCAATTAAGAATTCTGAGACTGCAATTCGAAAGGCAAAGTCAGATCTTTTGAAAAAATATCCATACGTCACAATGAGTAAATTTGAGTTTGATCCAGTTCAAACACAACAGGGTGACGTGACGAGAGTAGATATATACTTCCGAAATAGTGACATACTCTCAACTGACATCACCAGCACCACGTTCAAGAACGATCAAAGTATGTGGAAATGGTTACATAACAATACACCTTTCCCGAGAATATGGAATAGTGGTGGAACAGTACAAAAACTCTTGCACACAGAGAGAGCTGGGACATCCGACGTGACGTATCCACCGTACGTACTCAACTACCACCTCAACGACTTCAACGTCTACGTTGATGATAAGAATTACTTTAGCTCTAACCTACCCAAGATAGTGATAGACACGAAAAAGTATTATCAGGATGGACCCGAGGGGAGTATGATCAGTACGGTGTGGACTCTATCGAAAAGTTATTACCAAGCTATTAGTGCCATGTACATTGCAACGTACAGGTCAGGCGTGTCACTACAAAACCTAACACCTAGTCCTGACATTCCAAAACAAATTACAAGTCTCATGAAATTTCATGTATATTTCACGATGCGAAGGGTAATGTTTCGTCTTGACAAAAGCGGACCTGACATTGCCGACATTTTGAGATTGTACGTTCCGGATTGGAGAGTGTTGAAAAACCATCTCCCTCTCGGTGGTAATTGGGTAAGTATTATTAGAGATGTACAAGGAGATTACAAACGCTATTGTCCGAGAGTCAGTAATGGAATCACAGAGTTAGGACAGGAATTACTCAACCAGTCCATAGAAGTGTACGTCTACGCATTACTCGGTGCACAGGCAAAGTCAAAGCAAAGTATTGTAGGCGGTCGTGCGAGCGCTCGTGAAGTTCAACAAGTTTTCAGGAATATCGTCGAAGATGCAGTTGTACAATACTCACCAAGTACATGGATTAATCTGATGAACAGAGCTATTAAAGATACGAACGTCAAGTTAGATATGGCAGTCACTCCAAACACATGGTTAATACCACGAAGTATGGTTTTGTTAAAAACACCTATTCCAGGATATAATAATTTACTGAGAGAATCGTCAGAGACGAACATGGTGTTTGGTTTCAATAGTGAACTTAATTTTGAAAATATAGTGAAGAAACCAAAAACACACACGAGTGGTGGTGAACATTTGGAAACATTAGACAACGTGAAAAAGACACCGTCTCCTACAACTACACCTACCGAATCCACTACGTCCTCTGTTAGCTCGTTGTTTCCCATATCGTTGATACTGGTGGGAGTGGTGGTGAGTAAATTCGTGCTGTAGAATAAATGAGTTTGTACCTTGGATATGACAAAGATAATGTTAAAGTAGAGAAAAAATTACCATACGAAACTATTTTCAACATCAATATGTCTAATGCAGTGATCACACCTCATACGGGTAGATCAAGAATTACAAAAATTAGAGATGGGAACTCTACACTACACCAAAAAAGTTATAGTAAAAGTCCTTCAGTAGGTAGCAACTTCGTCTCCAATAGAAGATCGTCGTCGATGATCTTCAACTGTCCTCAGATGGTCAACGCTAATGTGAGCGTGTTTGTAGTTTTCAAGTTGTTAGCCACACCAAGTAGGGGAAGTTGGGGTTACATCGTTGGTAACGACGATGGTGGTTGGGACAAGTTCATCGGCTACAAATCTAACTCCTCAGATAAGTTGTCCTACGGCGGGGGATGGCCACCCATGGAATACTCCTGTACAGTGCCTAGCAGTGTAGACAGAACCAAGAAACATCTCATTAGCTGTCACTGGTTACTCGAAAAAAGTCACATAAAGATTCAACGACATCACATCGACAGATTCACACTTCAGAGCGAACCCGAAGAGAGCGGGTCAGCCGTACGGTTCGATATTCTCCAACGAGCGTTTCTTGTTAACAAGTCGCACACCAGACAACATCTCAGGTGAGATCTACGGACTGAAAATTGTGAGCGGTCTCTTGGAGCCAGCCGACATCTCGAGTTTGAACAAGAGCATGATGCTAGAATATGATATCGTGTGAACTAGATGAGTTAACCGAAAAAAAAAAAAGTTATTTTGTAACCGTTCTGGTTACAAAATAACGGACTTGACTATTCTAATCTTGCAAATTCGGATATAACGATGGCGCGGATGGGTTCGCTCCGACTGAGACTCTAACCTTGTCGACGAAGATCATCTCATCCGTGGCTTTGTCTGTCTTTTGATGACCTTGTTGTTAGTTTTGACTGACTTGAACCTTTTCACCGTGTGTTTGATACCCTCCGACCCGGACAATATCGTCGCTGCGCCGATAGCGATAGCTCCCGATATAGGGTTTGGGAATAATATTGTCGTCACTATCCCGCCGACGAGCACAACTGTGGTCACAACCACTTTCACAATAGCTTTCACTTTGAGACGTAACATTTTCTTCTTTGAACTCACCAAGTCTTTTTTCACTGTTAAACTCAACTCTTCTAACATGTTATCTTTATTACGAAAAAAAAAATTTTTGTAATGATCAACTCATTACAAAAAATACATGTCTAAACTAACTCTCTCACTTGAAAGGATCGTCAGGGACAAATCCCTTTTGTTGTGCAAGTTTCACAGCGACTGTTCCAGCACTCACTGCGACCACAAGTTTCAATGTCCCAACAAGACTACTTGGTGTTCCAAGTGACTCTCCAAAAACTTTCTTTGACGCCATACTAATACCAACTGCAGCTGCGACGTAGAGTAAAGTATCGTACACTTCGTTCATGATTACTTTTCGATCTGTCATTCTTTTATTATAGTGTTTTTTTTTTTTTTCTTAGTCAAAAGTCTCGATGGTAGGATTGGTCTTTGTTGTTGACAATGGTGGTGACGTACTTATAGACTTGTCCTTGAGACTCGTCTTGAGACTTGTCTTGAGACTTGTCTTGTTTATACGCAAAGTACAGCGCACCAACACCTGTGATAGCACCAATCGTTCCGATAACATACCCAAAACTAAAACTACTTTGCTCGTCTTCATGTTGTTTCTCCTGTCCAAGTCTTTCACGAGCTTTTCTCTCTTTCGCCTCTTTACTAATCGCGGCGAGTTTTTTTTCCGGAGGCTACACGTCGTGGATCTTTTATCTTCACTGGATTGTTATTTGTTATGGTTTCCATCTTTATCTATAGTTCTAGTCAAATCTAGTCAAATCTAGTCAAATCTAGTCAAACTCTAGTCAAAAGCTAGTCACACACATGTCAAAAGCTAGTCAAATCTAGTCAAATCTAGTCAAACTCTAGTCAAAAGCTAGTCACACACATGTCAAAAGCTAGTCACACACATGTCAAATCTAGTCAAACTCTAGTCAAAAGCTAGTCACACACATGTCAAAAGCTAGTCACACACATGTCAGATCTAGTCAAACTCTAGTCAAAAGCTAGTCACACACATGTCAAAAGCTAGTCACACACATGTCAAAAGCTAGTCAAACTCTAGTCAAAAGCTAGTCACACACATGTCAAAAGCTAGTCAGAACCTATTGATCTCTTTTTAACAGTCACCTCACCATGTTGACTTTTGTAATACTTATTCTCATACTCCAGAGCGCTTATTTTCTTTACATGAAACTTTGCGTAATCCTCTAACTCCACAATCTTTTTCTCTAACTTCAACACTTTAATTGCGTACTCTTCTAAATGTGATTGCCGTGATCGTGCTCCTGTAAACATTTATTATAAAATAAAAGATGACAACCATGATGGCAGGAGGACTATTTAACGCGCTTGCATTTGCAGGTGCTGGTTTTCTATTCAAAAGTCTAGATGGAAACAAATACGGTGAAGAGATGAAACGTCATAACCTTGCGATGGAAAGACTTGCACGAGAGAGAGAAAAGTGGAACGAAGAAGAGGTCGAACATCGTGACAAACTTGCGAGACTACGACTTGCTTTGTCGGATGCTAACCGCGACATAAACGTCACAAACGCGGCTCTTGACTTACTTAGCGCAACATTTCGCAAAAAACCACAACTACACGACTACTACACGCCATCACCAGAGATGCAAGAGTATCTGTCGATAACAGAAGGAGCGATGTACCTAGGTACAGGATGGGCTGGTTATAAGATGTTGGCGTACATTGTTTAAAGAAATCAATACACACACATTAGGTGATTGAGAAAAGTAGAGTAGAATAAAGAGAGAAATGAGTATAGAATTTGGAAAGTGTATGATTAACAAGAAATTCAATAACGCTACAGTGAGTATCAAAATGGAACCTATCCTACTCAAAGATGTGTTCACATTTGGTGTTCAAGAGAGTAAGTTTGATAAGAAGAAATTCACCGCAGCGTTGTGTCTCGACGAAGACCAGTTGGCGAAATTGGAGAAGGTTGGAGAAGACTGTTTGAAAGGACTTGTAGACAAGGGTGTTGCGGTCACCGAAGTGAAGAGTGGATTGTACAATGACAAGGTGTACATCAAAGCGAATCCTGATCTCTTCTCGGCGTACAAGGAGGATGATGAGGAGGTGAAATTCGACGATCTGGTGAAACTCAAGAAATACAAAGTAAACACAGCTATCGATGTGAATAGCGCGTTCGTCAAAGACGGAACAGCACACTTACAGTTGTACTTCCATGAGATAGTAATCTTAGACGAAAAGAAAGAAACAAAAACAAAATTGAAACGTAAACGTATACTCTTCTAAGTTAGAACCGTGCTTCCTATAGTTTCCAAACACAGTAATGTGTTTGGAAAACTTATAATAAATGAACAACACTACTAGTGAAGACAACAGTACGGTCATCGCGAAAGACACCTCCACCTTTGCATTCACAACAAAGTTGACAGTAGGTTGTGTCTTGTTAGTAGCGGGTGGTCACCTCGTCAAATGGGGTGCTCAATCTATCAGACTAGGTGTCGTCCTCGTGATGGATCTCTAAACAAAATTGAAAAACATTTTTTCTTTAAAAAAAGACATTGTATAAAAAGAGATGACACGACCAAAAGGTTCACTCAACAAAATTCAAAAACCAAAAGTTAAGTATGTAAGAAAACCAAAACCAAAAAAAGAGAAGGACGACTATCAAACTCTAAAAGATTTAAAAGCTATCGCGAAAGAGCGAGGAGTTAAACTAAGATGTAACGTAAGTCGTAGCGAAATTAGAGAGACACTAGAGTTAGACCCAATAGAGTTACCGAAAAGATACAATCATTGTAGAGTTAGAAAACCTGCTCAGATCATGACTAAAACAAACACGGACACTGGAGAGGAGACAAAATACAAAAGTATATTTGAGTTAGCAAACAGTTTGAAAATGTTCGCAGGGTCTATTACTTACCGTATAAAAACGGGGAAAAGTCTCATAGTTGACGGAGTTACGTATACGTTTCGAAAAGAATGAATCGAGTTCACTTTGTTTAAAAGTTGTAAGTGAACTTATCGAGATGATAATAGACATCTGGTTTAACGAAACCGACAGTATGCTTAGACTTGTTCTACTGTTCGAAGTGCTCGGATATGGACAGACTGTCTCCAAACATGAGATTGAAACGTTCACCAGACTGTACACTGACGAAGACGGTGACATGAACTCTCGATATGTTAACGACTATGGTTCGTCGACATTATTTTCACTCGTCTGGAGTAATATTCTTTTTTTTACGAACTAGACTAAGTGAGATGGAGTACATTCAGTTTCAAAATCGAAATGATAATGAGTAGGTTTCTATTTTCAAAAGACTTCACGTCTTTTGAAATCATATAGAATCGACCTTGTTTAAAATGAACATATAATAATAAATAGACGATGAACTACTTGAAAGGAAAACTAAACAAGTGGTCTAACTGGTTTGTTAGTCACACACCAGAGCCAATTAGGGAGCGAGTCGCAGCCGCTTTCACGTCTCTGAGAAGCACGGTAACCTCCCTATTCGAGACGGCCGAACCAGAAGATGTGTTCCATGACGCAGAGGAACCAGAAGACGTGTTCCACGATGCAGAGGAACCAGAAGACGTGTTCCACGATGCAGAGGAACCAGAAGACGTACCACCACTACCTAACGCTAACCCTGAATTCGAAATACATCAAGTAGAGTCAGCGTTGCGTGGGTTTTCAATGAGCTACGACATTACATACGCCAATGCGATTATGACACCAACAGATTTCTTGAATGGATCACAAGAGATTGTGAAAGACTTGTGGGAGAGGGAAGTAGAAGCTAGGAGAGGTTTGAAAACAAAACTCATCTTAGAATGTGTTATGGTGAGAACAACTGACGAAGGAAATGTAGAAGTCAACGCTCACTTCCATTCAAACACATATATCGTTTTACCTGCAACAGACTTGGACAATATTCATAACACGGCGACTGGGAAAATTCTTGAGAGTCTTGCCACTTACTTGAAAAGAGGTAGTAATTGGAGAGTTTTTAAGAGTCAACAAGTTGTCTGTACATATCGACACGTACCAACCATTAGCTGGATCATCCTACATTCCCACACCAGCAGTCTTGGTTAAAAAGAAAGCTATTATCAACGTTCAAAACAAGAGTGATGAAAAGTGTTTCCTATGGTCAGTAGCTATTTGTAAGTTACTCGAGAAAACACCAGAACTTACTCACCCAGAGAGACTCACCAAGAGACTGGTAGAGTTTGCTAACACTTTCGACTGTACCAATATAGAATTTCCAACTCCATTGAAAGATATCAAAAAGTTTAGCGAGAAAAACAACATTTCCATCAACGTGTACGGAAGTGAGGGTAAACGAGATATATCCCCTTCTCGTTCAGGGAAACTCTAGAGACACCGTGAACTTGTTGTACATTACAGAAGAAGCAACCGACGGTACTACAAACAGTCACTACAACCTGGATCAAGAGCATGAGTCGGTTATTATCGAGTAAAATGACAAAACATCATGGTGAGAGACATTTTTGTTATCGGTGTTTGAATAGCTTTTGGAGTGAGACATCTCTGAACAAACACGAAGAGTATTGCTCTAATGTCGAGAATGTGAAGACAGTGATGCCTGAAGAAGGTAGTACTATAAAATTTAAAAATACTTTCAAGACTCAAGATGTACCTTTCGTCATTTACGCTGACTTCGAGTCGTTCATTGAACCTATCTCTACATGTACAAATAATCCAGAAAATAGTTCAACAATCCAGTACCAACATCATACTCCCTCTGGGTTCTGTTTTCATTTGAAATGTTTTGACGACACACTACACTACGAAGAACCTTATCTCTTCACCAAGACAAGTGAAGAGGAGAATGTAGGTGAAAAGTTTGTGCTTGAAGTGGAGAAATCTGTCAGAAATGTCTACGACAAGTTCAAGATAGCTAGACCTATGATATTCAAACAAAAAGACAAACTCGACTACAATGCTAGTAATGTATGTTGGCTATGTCATGAAGACTGGAGTAAGAAAACTAAAAAAGACGAAGACGACTACAAAGTTCGCGATCATTGTCATATGACAGGAAAATTTCGTGGAGCTGCTCACAATAGTTGTAATCTCAAGTACAAACTACCAAAATTTGTACCTGTTATCTTTCATAACTTGTCTGGGTACGACGCACATTTGTTTGTGAAAAGTCTAGGTGTGACTGATGGTGATATTAAGTGTATTCCTAACAATGAGGAGAAGTACATCTCTTTCAGTAAAAACATTGTAGTAGATCATTACACGAACGAGGATGGTCAAGAAAAGAATATCACTCACGAGATTAGGTTTTTGGATAGTTTCAAATTCATGGCCTCCGGACTTGAAAAACTAGCGAGTAATCTATCAAAAGATCAACTCACGACTACACGAAAACAGTTTCCGAACAACAAAGACTTTGAACTTGTTTCACAAAAAGGAGTCTACCCCTACGAACACATGACAGGACTTGACACACTCGACGAAACCCAACTCCCCTCTATCGACAAATTTTACTCACGACTCACAGACAGCGGAATTACAGACAAGAGTTATACACATGCACAAAATGTATGGAATCATTTCGAGATGACAACACTACGTGACTATCACGATCTCTATCTCAAAACAGACGTGTTGTTATTGGAAGATGTTTTTGAAGAATTTCGAAAAGTTTGTAAAACACACTACCAACTCGATCCTGCTTTCTACTACACCTCACCAGGACTAAGTTGGGATGCATTACTGAAAACCACCAAGATAGAACTAGACTTGTTGACAGATATAGACATGCTGTTAATGGTGGAAAAAGGAATTCGTGGTGGTGTGAGTACAATCATCAAAAGACATGCAAAGGCTAACAACACGTACATGGACTATATGAAAGACAAGAAACATACAGGAGACAGCATGTTCGACTCTACAAAACCTAGTGTGTACCTACCCTACCTGGATGCTAACAACTTGTACGGAGGTGCGATGAGTATGGATCTACCTACAGGAGGATTCAAGTGGATGAAAGATCTAGAGACATGGAAAGATATGCCATGCATCCTAGAGGTAGATCTAGAGTATCCAGAGGAGTTACATGACTACCATAATGACTATCCTCTAGCTCCAGAGAGACTCGTGGTGAACAAGGTAGAGAAGCTGATCCCAAACCTAAACAACAAGGTTAAATACGTAATCCACAAGAAGAATCTGGAGATGTATCTCAGACTAGGAATGAGACTCACTAAAATCCACAGAGGTATCACGTTCAGGGAGAGCTCATGGATGAAAAATTACATTGTACTCAACACAAACCTGAGGACACAGGCGAAGAACAGCTTCGAACAGGATTTCTTCAAGTTAATGAACAACAGCGTCTTTGGGAAGACAATGGAGAACATTAGGAACAGAGTAGACATACAACTCGTGACGAGTGAGGAAAAGATGAGAAAACTGGTGGCCAAGCCTAACTATCATCATAGAACTATTTTCGACAAGAGTCTGATTGCCGTTCACATGAAGAGAACCAAAGTGAAGTTCGACAAGCCGGTGTACCTGGGGATGAGTATCCTAGATTTGAGTAAAACTGTGATGTATGAGTTTCATTACGATTACATCAAACCAAAATATGGAGACCAAGTTAAATTACTCTTCACAGACACAGACTCACTGATGTATGAAATTCAAACAAAAGATTTCTACAAAGACATTTCGGGAGACGTGAAAGCTAGGTTTGACACTTCTGACTATCCAAAAGTTCATCCATCTGGAATTCTCACTGGGGAAAATAAGAAGGTGCTGGGGATGATGAAGGACGAGAAACTCTGGAGAACAAATTCTTGAATTTGTTGGACTCCGGTCCAAGTTATAACGCATGTCGAACACTGAGGGGGGAGGAGAAAAAGTGTAAGGGAGTGAAGAAGGGAGTCGTGAAAAATGCTATCACATTTTGAAGACTACAATAGATGTCTATTCACAGGTGTGTCGGCTAAGAGAAGCATGAACACGTTTAGAAGTCAAAAACATGAAATCTACACAGAGTCGGTGAACAAGACAGCGTTGAGCAGCGACGACGATAAGAGACATATTCTTCCAGATGGAGTACATACGTTAGCAATAGGTCACTACAAAATTAATGAGAGTAGTTGTACGATCGTATAACAAACACAAAACAAATGATTGTACTACAGGAAATTCTACAACACGACAGTGAAAAGTTTCTAGAAATTATACGTGAGTCTGACATGTCACATCAAGAGAGACGTCTAGTTACGCGGCGTATTGCGAAAAAGTTACTGGATGTACTGAGAGATATCTAAAGAACCTCATAGGATTCGTCATGTACGACGACGACGGCTTTGGGGAAGTGAGAAATAAGTGTAGAGATAAAGATGCCACGAACTAACAGAGTAAACTCAAATTACGACAACCGAACGCATGCGATGTCATTGTGGGTACGAGGGTACTAAGACTGGGATGAGACTACACATAAAAGTAACACATGGTAAAGAGTCAGTCAAAACTAGAGACTTCCATTGACACCACACACTTATTTTGTAAAATGCTAAAATAACAACATCACAAATTTCTAACTCGATCGGGTTAGAAATTTTTTTTCGATGACGTCATCCGACCGGAAGTGACCGCGCGTGGGGGACTGGGGGAAAATGACCGCGCGGGTTTGGGGGAGCTAAAAAAGGTGCGAGCATCCGAACCCAATATGAGCCTGCGCTATTGGATTTTTGGTATGCGGTCGGGGTACTGCCCCATTTGGGTTTTTGGGAAATTCTACGCGGGGGTACTGCCCCATTTGGGTTTTTGGGAAAGTGGGGTAGAATGCCCAATTTAGTACTACTAAGGTGGACATGCTGTACTAGAGAAATATTAAAGTCTTTATATTTTGTGAAGCGTTTACACGAGAACTACGAAACTTAATACCATTTCAACTCCACAATAAGCCATTTTACTATATACTACCATTTTACTACCATGGTAATAAACTAGGCTCCAGGTCCCTGAAAAGAGTAATGTTTCCATGGTAACTATACAAATATCAGTCGAAAGTCGATCACTTGAAGAACAACATTGCTGCCATCTTTCATCTTTGTGCAAGTCATACTTTATGAAATATCAACACTTTAATATTTCTCAGGTATATAGCGGATCCACTGACCTTGTGACGTCATCACGCTAAAATTTCAAATGCTTATAACTAAACAACGGGGAATAATAAAGAAAAACAGTAAACAAATTTCGTCATTATTCAAAACCTACTTGCGAAGTGAACACATGGAATATCGATTTTTCATTTCATAGGCACCTTAAACCACATGTTCGAAGGATTTATGGCAAAGGAAAATTTCGAGTGTTGGAATATACTGCAGTATCGAAAAGTAGGCATGCTAGAATGAACATTGCAATTGAAGAACTGGCATGAACAATTATGTTGGACACAAAATGGGTTTGGACGTCTGCGTCGCAGGCTAGGTAGAATGTATGTATCAATTTTATTGCCAGCACATGACATGTTTCATATATTCAGAAATATATGAAATCATGTTTCGGCAACTACTGTGTAACTGTGGGTCATGTTACGGCAACTACTGTTGGGGTAACATACAGGGTTGACCATTAGGATACTGGTAATCTAGCTAGATCCAGAAAATTCTGGACAGGAATAATGGTGCTGATAGAATTTGGTGATAACTGCAGGACATATAGCAATTAAAGTTGTACACCATTCCATCACATGCATACAGGTATATGTGGGCAGAACAATGAGGTGTAAATGTATGAATGCTTAAAAGATTTTCTATTAGTACTATGAAATTTAGAGTAAAATTTTAACATACATCTCTCTTTCTGCCATTCTTCCTACATGTCTTCTTGTGTTCATCATACTTTGCTTCTCTCTTCTGTTTTTTCCTTTTCACACAAAGAGAGGAAATACCTTTTCAGCACACCTGTAAAAAGAAATTTACAATTGAATTATAACAATTTTACTAATAATTAACCTTGTGATCTTTCATGGCATTATTACAGCTCATATGTCATCTTCATGGCTGTGATTCAATCATTAATTTTGCAAACCAGGAACAATAAAACAAGAATTGTGCTACTAGTAAACAATTGCATGTATGGCAGAACTAGCATGACAATTGTAAGCAAAAATGGTATATTTTAGATGGACCTTTTAGGTACACATACTGGAAAAGCAATCATGGTAAAACCAACAGCAAATTGGGAATACTGTAACATATATACATATATATAGATATACATATTACATATACATATACCTGTACAATGTACATATATACATATATATATATTGTCAAATACATATATGGAAAAAGTGACTGCCCAACTGGGAATCGAACCCTGCTCTCCGAATCAACGTTTCGGCACTCTGACCTTTGAGCTAATGAGACACGGTCAGAACAGTCAGTGATTTTTCCATATACATATTAAATTCGCCGCTTTCACTTAACACCAACAGGCAGACATTACCTCTCTCATTAGCTCAAAGTGCCGTTAAGTGAAAGCGGCGAAGTTAATACTTAATATGTATATGGAAAAATCACTGACTGTTCTAAAAATCACTGACTGTACTATATATATATATATATATATATATATATAATATATATATATTAAAGGATTTATGGTGAAGGAAAATTTTCGAGTGTTGGAATACATACATTTTAGGACCAAGCTGGGACCAATTTCGAAAAATGCAACTTCAAGGCATTCCGGCTGGAATCGAACCCGCGACCCAGAACTAACGGAAGCCGTTGCCAAGAGCCTAGTCACGAGTTCTGTATATGGTGGTGGTAATGCCGGGATAAGATTCTGGGTATATTATAGGTAATATTTGGCATTTCACTCGATCAAACTACATGTTGAAAGGATTTATGGTGAAGGAAAATTTCGAGTGTTGGCCGAATACATATATATATATATATCCAGAATCTTATCCCGGCATTACCACCACTATATATACAGAACTCGTGACTAGGCTCTCGGCAACGGCTTCCGTCGCTTAGAGCACTGCACTAGCATCGCAGGGTCGAGGGTTCAATTCCAGCCGGAAGGCCTTGAAGTTGCATTTTTCGCAACTGGTCCCGGTTTGGTCTTAAAAATTAAATATATCAAAAGACTCAAAATTTTACTTTCACCATAAATCTTTAGAACATGTAGTTTAATTGAGTGAAATGCCAAATATTACCTGTAATATTTTTTTATTTTTTACTTCGCCTTGATTATGTAGTTTATATAGTGAAATTTACATTTATACAGATCCTATATTACAAGACTTGTAAAACCGCAACAACAATCGCCAATTACTCAGAGAAGAACCAATGAAAAATCACACACGTGCTCGGCGAAACATTCACAATGTCAATACCACAAGTGCGAAGCACGAGTGGTACTATGAATGCCAAACACAAGTGTGACTCCTCATCAATTCCTCAAGAACAAGTGTTATTTCCTTTTAATACCCTTTCAATCAATTTTACGTGTTCCTAAATACCCCTAAATTTTACTACGAAGCGGAAAAATATACCCAGAATCTTATCCCGGCATTACCACCACTATATATACAGTACTTGTGACTAGGTTCTCGGCAACAGCTTCCGTAGCTCAGTGCTCTGCACTAGCATTGCAGGGTCGCGGGTTCAATTCCAACCGGAAGGCATTTTTCGCAACTGGTCCCGGTTTGGTCTTAAAATGTATATATTCCAACACTCGAAAATAATCTTTATATATATATAGGCTCCAAGGATATGAGGATAATACATACATTTTAAGACCAAACCGGGACCAGTTGCGAAAAATGAAACTTAGAGGCCTTCCGGCTGTAATTGAACCCGCGACCCTGCGATGCCAGTGCAGTGCTCTGACCACTGAGCTACGGAAGCCGTTGCCGAGAGCATAGTCACGAGTTCTGTATATATGGTGGTAATGCCGGGATAAGATTCTGGGTATATTATAGGTAATATTTGGCATTTCACTCGATCAAAACTACATGTTGAAAGGATTTATGGTGAAGGAAAATTTCGAGTGTTGGAATACATACATTTTAAGACCAAACCGGGACCAGTTGAAAAATGCAACTTCAAGGCCTTGCGGCTGTAATAGAACCCGCAACCCTGCGATGCTAGTGCAGTGCTCTGACCACTGAGCTATAATAGTCTTTAATGTTTTATTTTTATATAGTTTTATTGTAAAATTTCTACCATAGTACTGTAAAACGCCAAGAACATTAGTGATTTGTGTGCTATAGAAATGTCTTTTATTATTATTATTTATTATTATGTAGTAAATACATGCCAATATATGCCAACATACTTTCTATAACAAGTCGACACCAAGGACCTTTTTCTTCACCGTGATATTGGCGGTGTAATTCATCGGTCACTGTCTCAATAACGTGCTTGTTGTAGCCTGCGACGCAGACGTCCAAAACCGCGGGTTTGGACGTCTGCGTCGCAGGCTAGCTTGTTGTTGAGCGAATTAACACTGCAAAACATAATTGTTAATTGCAAAGTAAGCACAGGTTGTCTCTTAGATTCCATATACTTTTATATGAACTTCTAAAGGCCAATCTACACGATACGATTTGTCGTATAACGATTCTCATCTTGGTGTATGTGATCATGATGTGATCAAACTGTACACGCGTGTCAACATTCGTCAAGTACGACAATCGTATACAACAACGTATACGAAAATCGTATAAACAACGTAATGGTGATAAAGAGTATCGTATAAACAACGTAATGGTGATAAAGAGTATTGACAAAGTCTGACAAAATATACTAGCTAACTGGACATAAAAAGGATAGTGTATTAGTACCTTTCAATCACGTTGAAACCGTTAAAATCGTCACGTTGGCAGAGTCCTTTGTATATCTGTTTCGTGGTTCTCTATTTTCATAAAACAAACAAATACGCGGTCAGAGACTAAGTACTAATATAAAAGCAGCAGTACTTCCCGCCAATTTTCAAATCATAAATAATATATCACAGAATTCGATCGTGAAAATTAACGGCTTTTATCACACTGAATTTTCTTAGGGAACAAATTTCGCCTCTAGAATCACAGCTAGAATCTAAAGTCTATCATTTGTTAGTACAAACAAATACGAATTGAAATGAGAATATATAAAAATCGCAAATTGAATATAATCTATATGCGTTTACCAACGTACTCCGACATTGTGGGGGCACACGAATCGTCTGCGCTTTCTTTCGTTTGGCTCTTCGCCCAGGAGGAGATCCACCACCACTACGAGTTGCCTCGTCTAACTTTCTCGCAAGGCTTTCGAACGCACTTTGGTTGTTCTCTATTTGCCTCTTCAGTTCTTCCCGGAGCAAATGGTTTTCCGCGGTTACATCTCGGTTGGAATGCGCCAGTTCCTCGAGAAGGACAAGCACTTGGTCTTGATTTCTCTCCACTAGGACCGGTTGAGCTTCCGTCGGTAGAATTCCGCGCCATAATAATTAGTTACTTTACAGTTACTTGTGTGTATAAAAAGTTGGACTAACAGACTCGTCGAATATAGCGCGGCTAAGAAGGATTTACATTTGCCGCGTGACGTACAGCCCTCCCCAAGCCCCTTGCAGCAGGCACGGCCAGGCTCTGGGAACGAGATTGCAGGCACGGCGGAAGCAAATCTGTATTGGGGGCGTTGGGTACCAATCCTAAAATTGCCTGGTTAGTTATACAGTTACTCCATTTGATGAATATGCGAACAATTCGGAAGTACGAAAAACTCTCGGTTTGGTATTTTCCTGATCTAATTAAATGATTCCACATTAAAATTTTTAAACGGGCTAAAGCCCCACCCCCCCCCCTCCCCCCCCCCCCCCCCCCCCCCCCCCCCGAGCCCCGGAGATATTACGGCGGGACGAAATTCCTGCACATTGTATTTCCGGCTTGAATCTCCCGCCAAAACCACTGATCTCTAGATCAAAACCTAATATTTTGATAATGGCAAGCAAGAATTGGTCACAGAAGAGGAACGTTGTTTGCAACGCCGATGGGATCGCTGTTACTAAGCTTAGTCAAGCTAATGCGCCTCAGTGGTGCTTATTGGCAGATCGTGCGAATGGCTTCTCGTTTGCTGACGATCGGCTATGCCAAAAGCAGCATCTCCGAAGCGAAGTCAACAATGTCATTGCCAAAGATACCAGAGACAGAGAGTCAAGGAGTCAGGAATCATTGCGAGCGAAAAGACGGCGAAAGAAACAAAAAAAAGCGCGAGTCCATAAAGAAACTGAGTCGATTAGAAAGAAAAGCAAGATATTCTCGTATTCCAAACCAAATTATTGATGGACTTAAAGAAGAACTGCAGGATTTAACTCAAGAGAATAAGAAGGAGAGAAAGCTTTCTGCAAATTGCTGGAAATTGTATAAAGATGAGAAGGCAAAGAAGCTAAAAGTGTACCGGTGAGTATTTTTGTTGTTATGAAATGTGAACAATGGATAAATGAAGACCTATAATTGCCTTGATGGGATGCCTAGTGCTATGATAATAAATATGATAAAATAATTTTAATTGTTAAGTATATTATTCTAAAGTATATATTCCTCTTCCTCCAAAATTGTGAGGCTGTTTTCTATACATACATACATTTGCAGTAATATATACATACAGTAAAGAGGGAGGACTAAATGTTCCTTGGGACCTCTGTAGCTACAGTACTTGGACTACCAGCATCTGAAGACTGAAATATGGGTGGCACACATTAATAAACAAGTAATAAAGCATACAGTACAGTATATTATACAGCATGTGTGTACATATTCCACATTTTGGGCTCCCAGCAACATAATTTTAGCTCAACCGGGAAGAAGTCTACTGTACTCACTTTTGTCTCCTGGGCAAGTAGATTTGGCTGGAATAAAACTTGTTCTTCACCATTTCTGTAATCTTTGTCTCTTAGTTTTTAATTCAGGAAAGGACTTCCTGGCAGACCACAATCAATTTGTGAGGGGTTCATTGGGGCCTGTAGTGCTGATCACAGGGACTTACATCCAACAGATGTTTTTCATATCCTTCATGGACCAATAATTTTAATTTTTTTCAGATCCCCAAAGAATATTGATAGAAGTAACTTGAAAGAAGCTGGTGACATTTCATCAAATATTCTTGGAAAGGGTGCATTTGGAACATGCCAAAAGATGACATACCGGGAACTTGTTGTGGCTGTCAAGAGATACCATGATCATGTTAAGGCCAGTTCAATTACATGGGAAGCAGGTGTTATTAATCTCTTTGATCATCCAGGTAAATGAAATTATAGTGAAATTCTGAAAAGGATCCTGGGTTTACAGTATATTAATGTGTTCAATTTTTTTGAACAAATTGAAGGCAATAATGGCAGCATCACCATACTGTACATACATAGGTAAGGTACACTGTGGTAGAGGTTATCGCTTCCAGCCTTCATCTGCAACTTAATAGCGTAGAGTCTGGCTGCTATTAATAGCTCAAAAAGCGGACAAACAAACCAAATTTGACTCAGAAATTATTACAAATGAGCTATTTTCTTTTGTTATGGCCGCAAGAATTATGGTTAAAAGTGGACAAACATCGATACTGACGTCATCTCGACAGAGCGCTATTGAGCACAGTAAACATAATTTACTAAAACACAAAACTTAAAATACTATACTGTATTTACCTCAACAAATTCATTTATTGTAGGATTGCCAATGTTATTCGGCATCTGCTTGGAGAAGAAACCTTACCTGATGGTCACACAATTTCATGGAATTGATGAGAAATGTTTAAACACTTCATAATGCTGGGAAGTCACTTGTGGTATCAACAATAGGTGAGTGGACAAGGCTCTTTAGAGAGATAGGAGAAGCCCTTCTTTATGTCCATAACAAGGCAATGCTTCATAATGACATAAAAGGAGACAATGTTCTGCTGACAACACACGCTGCAGTTACCCATTTTAATTGATTTTGGCAAGTGTCGTAGAGCCACAAATGCAAAAAGGTATAGGTTGACCTCAGAAGAACAAAGAAAGTATCACAAATATCATGGTCATAATTGCTCCTGAGTTAATCAAAGGAACACATTGTCAGTCATTTGCGTCCGATATCTATTCATATGGTGTTCTCATTTCCAACATCTGTAAGGCTACATGCATCCTCACAGAAAATGAAAGAATGAAGCATGTGTATGAAGTATGTACATACAGAAAGCCTGAGGGCAGACCAACACTGGAAGTAATTTTAAGTAAATTGAAAGATTAAACATTTAAGATTTAAGAAAAGCCCTTAAACCTAGATTACAGGTACTATATAGTGCTAACTAGTATATACATTCAAATTCAATTTGGATATCTATCCAATTATGTACAAACAGTGAATAAAATTAATTTCTATTGATACATGTATTTCTTCATATTATAAGAGTTTTTGTGGAGATTTTTTAAGATTGTTCTCACTATTGCTTATGAGTTCAATTTCAAAAGTGGATACTGTAGGTATCATTCTACAATACACCCTAATTTTTCAGAGATGTCTTGATAATTGGTACAGATGGCTCAATGTTAATACAGTGAACTCCCTCTTAACAGACACCTCTACGGGCCCATTTATATTAAGGTAAGTTCAGTGGCGAAGCTGGCCATAGCAACTGGTCATGCTATGCTAATTTATAAGCATCTGCATATTTTGAAAACAATACATTCCTAACGGTCTGAATATATGTAAAACATTTAAAAAAATTACATAGCATGACCAGTTGCTATGGCCAACTTCGCCACTGTGTGAGATCCAGGTCTATTATTATTATAAAGGTATAATTATTTTCATGGTGTTGACATTGGACAGGTGAATAATTTGGTTTGCCAATAACAATAATGCACTGGCAGCCACAAGGCATGATAAATATTTCCCCATATAAACACTTGGCCATGACAGGTACATGTACCTCAGCATACTGGCATGAGCATTTTATATTCTCAGGCATGAGAACTTTATGCCAATTTTGTTGATGATAATTAATAGTATATACTTCATGGTAGTCCACATATAGTAATTGGTAACTTTTTAGTTTGTTAATTTAGGGTTAAACCCTAATCCTAACCATAACGATTGAAGAGTTATGGGGCACTAGTATGTGTACTGTATGTGGAATACCATGAAGTATATACCATAATTATTATGGCACCTCCACATGTTTGTCTTGATACAGTACTATCAATCATTGAGGTGTTGAGTGCAGAACCCAACACCTTGATGGAGATACTGTACATTTATAACCATTGCTACAGTAACCAAAAAAACAAGATACAGTATGGACTACCTGTACAGTACATTTAAGACTTGGCCCTGCCACCATAATTAGCCTTCAGGAGCAAAATCATAATAATGCTTTTCGGATAATATGAGATACTGCTATTCTGTCACTACCATCAAATTTAGAGAGTTTAGCACTTGCAAACTGGGAGTGAATTCTCTGGACTGGCATGAAAAGAAGAAGGTCCACCATTCTGATACTCAGATGACCATAGCTGAACAGGATTGCCAATTCCATCTGCATCTTCATCTCTGTTGTACCACTTAACACAGGCAAATGTATGTAGAACACATTCCCCTCCAATGGTTAAAGAATGTGTGAAATAATAACTAACCAAACCTGGTGTTAGGGAAAAATGTGGTCTTGTTGACTACACCAACATTAGCTGGCCACGAGGCAAGAATCATACTCGACCTTACTTGACGTGGTTCAATCCTTGAACCAAATGATGTTGTGCCAATCACTATTGATCCAAACTTGTGAATGAGTTGACTTATATCTTTTTCGGAGATAGCAATTTCAGGGTAGAGCAGCTTATACACTTCAAGCAGAAGTTTTTCATCGTCTGAATCCAAACCACACAATTTATAATTGGATGGGCAGAACACAGCAGACTGGTTGCTCCATAACACTTCCTTCTGGCATTGGGGAGGTTACAGCTAGCCTATGGACTGCCCATCTGTCAGTCCATTTGGAATGCTCAAGCCAATCGGTGCTTTTCTAATTGCTTAACTTCAGAACAAAGGTGAAAAAGTTCTTCTTTAAATAAGCTGGGGAGTCTGTTATCATCAAAAAAATGTGAGATCTTAAATCTTCTCATCAGTTGCAATTCGATCGATCGCATTGTTTGTTGGGGTACTTCCTAGTATTCCATTATACCGTTCAAAACTGAAACAACCAAAAACTTGCAACTGGCCCATGGTCTAAAACGACATCCTTTAAATGGCAGTGAAGGTGCATATTAGGTGTTATGGCTTCTTTCCCATGCAGTCTTTCCACTTCTTTACCAAATTTTGTGAATAACCCATTAGCAATCTCTACATCAGTTTGTGAAATAACTGCTTCACAAATGTGTTTGCAAGCAAGTACAAATATCTGCCAACATTTAAAGTGATCTTCTGGTAGAATATCTTTCAAACAAAACAAGGAATAAATGAGGGTCCAGTTCTTCCATTGTTCAGCAGTATAGCAACCACTGTTTGATGATTATTTTAGTGGGGAGTCTGCCAATATTGCTTGGAACATCCATTAGTTTAATCCTTTCCTCAATTTTTCCTAGATCATGCTTTGAAAAATACATTCTTGTTCCACAACTGGTACATGGTTTTGGCGGTCCCAAGGAATAGATTATGCATAGGGTCAATTGTGAAAAATCGAATTGCGTCAAAGTACTCTAGATCAAGTAGAATAGTATAGTGTGTTATGCCTGTTTCCTTGCAAAGTTTGTCCCGTTTTGACTGTATCTTAATCATATCTATTTTTTTGGCTAAGTGTCGATGTTGCAGATTAGTTCTTGGCTCCCAATTCTCTTTGTCGAAACCAGAATAATCCTTCTTCTCTCCAAACCCTCCTGGAAACAACTTTAGGCAACGGGAACACCCATAATGTGCTGCATGGCTTTTAAAACCTCCCAACTTTCTAATTGCAGGAATATCTGATGAACATGCTATCACAGCTGCCCTAAACGTTACAGGGAATCTACAGATGGCAGAAGCCAACTTCATGCCTTTCCACAAGCATTGCAACTCCTTTATGGCAGGTTCAAGAAATGCATTCAAACTTTTTGGTTCTTTGTCTAGTGATGGAACAATACCAACCACAATTACGTTTTCCCATTTGAAGCGTTCAGCTCTTGGCAAATTCAGAAAGACAAGGTAAAAAACTCCAACAGAATAATCACTTCTTCGCTTCATGGGTTGAAAGAAGTCGAAGTTCAGCATCAATCCATAATTACGGGGTGCTTGTAGGAAGTCTTTTCCATTGCAAGTTAAAAAATCTTTCCAGAGCTGTCCATCATAAATATCAGCCATTTTGTTTTCCGTCATTGATCTGCTTCTCCATTCTTCACACTTTTCCACAAATTCTTTTTTTTTAAGCAATCGTTCCAACAAGTTTATGATGCTATTATAACAATAGTACTTGATGGGATAGAAACAACTCTTCCCATTCTTCAATTGGACTCTATAAACAATTGATGCATTGCAGGTAACCTTTTTCCCTCTACAGTATTTGAAGCCTGAACAAACTTTTCCAACTGGTCCTATTGTTAAAAGTTGTTTACACATTCATTGTAGTTGTATAGTTTATGACACTTTGGACAAACAACATACTTGTCAAAGTCATCTTTGTCAAAATGTAAAAAACTGTCTGAGCATGTAAATTGATCAGCCAGGAAAGACTGCTATAATTTGGGAAATAGTGTCATTAGGAATATGCACTCCCAATAGCTTAAGCCAAGCAGACAGGAAGCGTAGAAGCCATGCCATTCCATTTTCACTGATATGACACGACAGTTGCCATACCAGAAGAAAATAAACAAGCCAAAACACAAGACTGTTTACCATGTTGCGAGATATATTTGCTGGTTGTTCAGGAAGAGGTGGTGGTGATTCTGCATTTAAATCTTGTTGTAAATCATCTGGAACAACATCGTTCCAAATCTCTTCATTATCCTCATCATCAGTTGATGACAATTCTGCTTCACACTCTGAGGAATCAGCCTCTGCTTCACTTTCAATATCCCAACCAGATTCGTTTTGACTTGCAACACTAACAGAACCACTGCCACATAAATCCTAGTTACACAAAATGACAAAATGTTATTATTTATATACAATGTAAAATAACAATTATAATCTCATTAAAAAGATTACTTTCCACGTTTACACTCTGAAAATGAGGAGCCAAATATTGAATTCATTTTGGAAATCGTTATGCATACTGGTAAGAAATCTTGTTTCTCCACTTTTAGTGGAAGCATACTGTACAGTACTTATAATTGCTGGTAGAGCAAGGTGAAGGTATTATTTCGAATATTGGCCAGAGTGAAGGCCCTCATTGGAGTAAGAGCTTTTGCATTTCCAATAACACCTTCACTTTACATTATCATGATATTGAATCTGACAATCTGGTGTCAGTCTGAGGAGTCCCCAATATTTTATTTTACCACAAGCAAGGGATATTTAATCATCTTTGCATGTACAATGACTGTTTTCTATGTATTACAATAATTAACCTGATAATGGTACTGACAAGTAAATAACATAACTCACCAAATCATGCTCATCAGAAACGTCAGCACACGAATCTTCATTAAATTTCTGACAAATATCTATTTAAAATGATACAATTAATAAATTTAAAATGAATATCATTGGAATCACAACAATTAATTGCCATATTGAGGAAGATTGAGCTGTCTTAATTATTATCAAGACGCGCTGCAGCGCGTTATAGAAATAATGTTTGAAATGATAAGAATCGATTGTTAAACTTACCCAAACTAGCAACACTATCGCTGTCCGAGTCAGTCTCTGGAGCGGTGCGTGTGTATCCAATTATGCTGGAAAGATTATTTTGAGCATTCCTCTTCCTTTTATGCCGTTCGAAAGCCGACCTCGTAACCAGTTGGTCACAATGATCACACATAATCAAGCCCTTCGATTCCGCCATACAGTACCTCGATCTTATTACACCACAACAGATGAAAACGACTGTCAGCCTTGAGTTAATACGAAAGTATTGCTTCGCTGATTTGAGGTTGCTTGGTTACGTTGACGTCTTACCAAACAGATTTCCGGTTACGGAAATCAATTTGCGCAAATTATGTCACGAAGAGGTTTAAGGAGATTTCAGCGATACTGAAATGTATATTAAATTCTTGTTTAACTTTCTAGGGATTTATTGTGTAACTTAAAAGTTATTATATTCATATATCGCATTTAATTAAACTTTACGGCGAATACTAAAGCCCCTTAAAGATTGTGCCACTTAAAGGTCATCTAAATGTAACTTAAAACAACAATTAATGTTTAAGAGATTTCAGGTCAACTTCAATGCGCCTTAAAGTTTGTCGATTAAATTTAAGGGGATTTAAGTATCAATTAAAATAACTTAAATTTAAAATTTCGCCCTGTGTGTGTGTACCTCGACAGAGTGAACAGACTACCGCAGAATTAAATCTGGAGAAAACTTTGGAAAATCTTATAAAGCGGCAAGAGGAAATGGAAACAAACTTTAATAATTATTTAAAAGCTGCAAGATTACAGCATGGAGAAACTGTTATTAATAAACAACAAAAGTCGGGGAAATCTAAATCCCATACAAAGTCAAAGAGCGAACACATCTTTGACAGTGGAAAAACAATCGGTATCTCTAAGAAGTGGCTGCGATGCTAATTTGTAAATACAACGCTTCGTGTCAAAGTTCTCAATGTAAAATCCGTCGAGCACAAAGGAAAGAAACACAACTTGTTGTTAACGGAGGACGGCAGCGTGTTAAAGTTAAACGCTCCAAACTAGAGGACACTGTAAGAGCCGGACAATTTGTCTAAAACGATTGTATAATTAGCTGTTAATATCCGCATATGTAATTTCTTATAGCTAGAAAAAATAAATCGTTTGTACCTAAAAAAAACAAACGAAGAGAATTCGTTTAAACTCGCCTTAAAGCTATAACAAAACGCCATGCATGCTCGATAATTTATGCGCTTGGGTTTGTCGTACATGTAGTTTGAATTGTAATTAGATTTCTCGCTCCGTTTCACCCTGCCTCGTTTCTATGTTTAGCTCTAAAAATCAGTACGATTTCGTATTCGTGCCACCCCCCTTTTCCTGCGGTGAAAACACAGGTTCAATCGAACGCTGAGTCCATAGGTTCCGTCGAACGCTTAGGCAATCGCACAACTCCCGATGAGAGTCAAGGAGTCGGAATTGAAATCGGTGGTATTCCAAATATAATTAAATTTAGGGTTATGAAGGTGGAATAGGGTTAGGAGTCTACAAGGGATGTGAGGCATTCTTAACGCTAATTACTTTCGTTCGCAACACAGAGAGAGCCGCCAAAGTATAGCTTTGGCTTTTCGAATGGTCTGATTCAGCAAAATAAACCTTAGCAACCGCGTTAAAGTTCTATTTCGACTGTATCTAGAAAAGCAATTTTGATAGTTTTATTTCGCTTGCAGGCAAATGAATGCGTTTGAAGAGATTAGGGTTAGGAGTCTATGAGGGATGTGAGGCGTTCTTTACACTAATTAAGTATACGAAGTCAGGGATGATAAATATCCCTGTCTTTAAACATTGCCAAAAAGCCCTATTTTGAATTTCCCGCTCGAAATTTCCTCATGCTATACGCAAATAGGCGAATATCGCAAATAGCCAAAATGGTTAGGTTGCATATCTTCGTAGAACTGTCGAAGATCTAAATTGATCGCAATCGCGAATAGGCGAAACGGTTTGGTTCATATCTTCGTAGATCTATCGAAGATCTAAATGGGTATTTGAACGTAAAGGCGATCGTATAAATCTCTATGCTGGTTGAGACACGCGCTAGTATGAAAGTATTTTCTTCAGCATCTCGATCGTTAGTTCATTCCAGATTATAATATTCAGCCAAGATCGATTGTGCGCATGCGCTGCTTTCGGATTGCCTACTGTCCCACATTCACATTGCCGTAGGGATGCAAAGGCGTTTCTTATATTATTAAAAGAAATAAAAGCTACCTTTTGATAATGACGTAATGCCTTCGGAAATCACGTTCGGAAGGAGTCGGAATGAGGGCGGTGGGAGAGTACTAAGGGAGACTGTGAAGCTGAGATTAGGGTTTGGGGTCCTATTGTTACACGAGCTAGGGTTAGGGATCCTGAAGGTTTAATGACGTAATCTGAATAAATAATTAGGGTTAAAGGGTCGTGTAGGTTCACGAGAAGTCATGACGTAATCCCGAAATTCGAAATAATGTCATGGATATTTAATAAGGCGGCATCCCTTTGGGCGCCAGAGTGGGGGTATCACTACTCATTGCTTTGTTGAAATCCGATAGGGGACTGGACCAAATCACCGATAATCGTTGTATATAAACTTTCGTAGCGCTCTCTAGGACCAAATTGTCCTCCTGTTTAACATTTTCCATCACTCCCAGAAACTTATATTGCGTACCCTTATTGAGGCTAGCAATTACATCTGACTCTCCAAGCTTCATCTCCGTTGAACTTGTATCCCAAACACCTCTCTTAGCGTGCACTACTCAGCATTTCCTCTCATGCCATTGAAGACCAATATCTTCCATCGCTGTCTTAGTTGACTTCAGTACTATTCCTAGTTTGCCTTCTGAGGAAGCAAAGATCTTCAGATCATCTATGTATAGTAAATCCGTTATCTTAGTGCTGATCGGTTTGGACAATCTGTACCCCTCTGTGGCTTTCAGCTTCCAAGAAATCGGGTTGATATATAACGTGAATATCCTTGGGCACAATGCATCTCCTTGTGGGAGATCGTCCCCCTGCCTTGTTCTCGATAATATGTTTGTGTTCCATCGCATACTTAGTTTCTGCACCACTTTGCCAATCCATTCCGGAAATCTGTGGAGGGTCATCATTTCTCTCAGCCATTCATGATCTATCGAGTCGTAAGCCATTTTGAAATCTATCCATGGCATGCTCAGGTTTCTTCTACCTCGACGACTATCCTGGCAAACCATCCTGTCTATCTAGGTGTTGGTCCATCGGTTTTAGCAAGCATGCTGAAAACCATTTATACATGGTGTTTAGGCAGGTAATTGGCCTCTGGTTGTCACTGAAGAATTCCCCTGGTTTCGGGTTAAGGGAGGTCTTGCCTCCAGTAAACCACCAGGGGTAGTCTTGATCCTGCTGGGTTGCCGCTTTAAAGCTCTTTACTAATCCCTCATGGATAGACCGTGCCTTCTTCCACCAAACATTAGCTATTCTGTCTGGACCAGGCGTGCTCCAATTACGTTTCTTAAGAATTATACCAACCACTTGGTTTGTGTCGAGATCCCAATTTCCTTGGGGAGGTATTGGTACGCGATCGTTGATAGCACTTCTGACTTCTTCCAACCATGTTGCTGCGGTATCTCCGGTTCCTTCTCCTTCCCATAATGATTTCCAGAAAGAACTAGCTTCCTCTATATTTTCGAACACGTTCTGGTTGTCATGTCCATTTCCTTGTGTTGCTTCGTACTTCGGCTTCTCATTGTTGTCGTATTTTGCTATCATTTTCTTCAAGCTCTCGTATACTTTACTCGGGTCGTGATGGAACTGCGTGTTCAACATTCTCGACTCCTTATTCGAAGAATAAAGATAAGAGCCCAGCTTAAAATCTTCAAATGCAAAACCATGACAAATGGTTTTATATTTACATTTATATTTACTAACGTTTCGTTACACCCAGCAACATCTTCAGAGTGATTTTTTCTTCCATGTGGTTTACCAGACTCGCTGGTGATAACTTACTATATTCTTTAGCTATGGATATATTCTTTCTTATTTCACCTGCCCTTTTCTCAAACTCTTCTTTCATTTTCTGTCCTGGTTTCTTCCTTTCCGATTGCCGCCGTGTTCTGACTTGTTTCTTCCATCTTTTATGTAACAAAAAAGCAACTACCACCGCATACAAAATACAGTTCGCTAACCATATAAATCCAAAGGGATTTTCCACCGGGTCAATTGTACTGTTCTGCCTCAAAATTCGCTAATCACTTTGTTAATATTCGCAATGTCAACTTCGCTTGGTCTTTTCTTTGTGTATCAAGCGAACGGTTCGTTAAATCTCCTGGAGACTGATTACCTACTACAAATCACTCGAATTATCGCTGAAAATCTGGTTCACAACTTTCTGTTTCAGTGTTAGCTGTCAAAGAGCTCGGACTCTCGGGAGTTTTCGTGCTTGATGTATTATGCAAATATTGTTCACGGCTTTCTGTACTTGTTATTGAGTTTGACTGTGCTTAGCTGTTTAATTCTTCATCGTTTGCTCCTTCCGTATCCCTATCGCCTACGTTTTTCTAATGGTTTCCCTTACTCTTCCTGTTGTTTTCTCTGGCCTAGCGACCTGATCTCTTAGGTTCTGGCTAGTCAGGTTCTTTTCCTCATATCCAAGTTCATCCCAAAGTTCTTTCATAATTTGGGTGAAGTTTCATATAAATCCCGAAATGACGTCACTATAGACTATCGGTAGTAAAATTCGAAATTAAAATCAGCTATTATTTCTAAAATAAAGCATTATCACAAGAGTTAGGGTTAGTATTAGGTATAGGGTTAGGTTAGGATTAGGGTTATGTTGGGGTTAGGACTATGTTTTAAATTCGGGATATTAATATGAAACGTCAGCCCATAATTTTCATGTATGCCTTCTTCCTGCCATTTGCGTTACGAGCCGGATTTTCCATCGAAGCTAGTTGTATCGCTTTACTTTTACATTCAATTATATCCGTATTCATCTGTCCAGTGTCTGTCTCTGCTTGTTGTCACTTCTCTGACTCTGGTTCGTTCGAATTCTTCATTAGCCATGTTAATAAAATTACTTGTTAAAAATGTATTTCGCTTTAAGTCGCCTTCTTGTCTTCTCAAACAAGTTGCAAAGTACCCACGAGCACTTTCTTAGACTGCACTGGCAGCTTGGCTTGCTTTCGATAAGCTCGTAATGACTATACTTTTAGAGAGCTTCATCATACACGACCTCCCTACTCGCCGCCATTATTATTATTGTTATTATTATTCATATTTTCATTTGTATAATCTTTATTTGATAGTTTATAGTGGTTCAAGTAGTCAATTGTAAATTACCTCGTTGAGCGAGATTTATAATTGTATATATAACAAAAGATTTAAATAAAGTTTCCGTTATTATTATTGTTCTTATTATTCTTATTATTGTTATTACTGGCAGAGGGAAAACACATTTTTTGTTTATTGTTGTTGTTGTTGTTGTTGTTGTTGTTGTTGTTGTTGTTGTTGTTGTTGTTGTTGTTGTTATTATCAATTAGTTTTAGAATTATTATTATTATTAGTAATTATAATTCATATACATACCTGTATATATATTTTATCTTCAAAATTTTAAATTGTATATCTACCTGCTGTAAAGAAGACTTTTATTAAAAATTGTTTTATATTTTTTATTATTATTATTATTATTATTATTATTATTATTAAACATTATTATTATCCGTCATGGCGAACGGTTGTGCCTGACGGTGCTTCGTTTAAAATGATGTGATTGTAGTGTAATCCGTCGTAACTGCCGTCGTTAATGCTGTCAGTTTAATATAATTGTGTCAAGCTTATGATTGAAAAGTTAAAACGAGTGTTCAAATTGGCTGTTCGAACCGGAAAGATTCATTTTGTTGGAACGAAGTTGGATGGACATTTCGAGTATGATTTTCGCCATTTTATTAAAGGATTAAACTCACCAGAATGGGAAGCGTTCGAGGAGAAAGAGAAGCAGTTTAGAGCCGAGATATCATCGAGAAGGATTAACCATGGGGAGTTTGTATGCCACGGTAATGCAGAGCAACACATTTTTATCAGAACAACACATTTTTAAGTAAGAAACGCTCTGGTGGGCGTTGGAGCGTTAACTTCCAAAAATATGTTTGTCGAATTTTGAGAAAAGGGATGATAATTAAATTACAGCTGTGGAAATGAGATCTGTCAGATTGACTATATTCACAAACAGTTGGAGTACAGCAAACGATTTGACCGTTTTTTACTCTTAAATCACCAAATAACATTGCGAACAATGTTGTTACTAGGGGAAAATTGATTGATCTTTGGTTGGTAAACGTAAAAAGGCGATTGCAGTAATTAAGAACGATGGAGAATGTCCGGTTAACGTCAACATATCTATCTCTACTGAACGCAATGAGGCGTATTATCAAGCGTCGGAAAATACATCATTAGTGATGATTTTACAGCAGACGAAAATCGATTTTTTGATCGTACGAAAGCGATTGATTCCGTCCAGTCTAGTGATTTCTTTAGTCTCGACGAAATTGAGAAGGTTGTTGACAATTGCCATAATGGAAAGAGCTGTGGCTCGGATGGGGTCTTTTATGAAGATTTGAAAGAAATATTTCAAAAGCACGGAAATGCTTTTGTGAATATATTAAACGTTATGTTGGCTAATCAACGCATATCATCGCTGTGGAAAAATGTATTATTCTACGTATTCCGAAATCGAACTTTTCGAATGTTGATCTATCGACCCTGCGAGATATTTCACTCCTACCGACTAGCTATAAAGCAGTTTGCAACAGAATAACTCCATACTTTTCCAATATTATTGCCTTTTGGCAACGTGCCTTCCTTCGTAAACGTGACAGGCAAGAATTGATTTATAATTTGAAAACCGCAATGGATGATTGTAGACATCTCAGTACCATGCATGTTGAACGTTGTGTTTATTGATTTCGCAGATGCCTTTGGAAGTATTAAACATGAATTTATCTTTCAAACGCTTATGGAGTTTGAAATCCCTCAAATGTACTGTTGCTTAATAAAAGACTTGTATAGGTTCTCATCTTTTAGAATCATTTGCGAGTTTCGCTTGAGCAAAGAATTTTACATCGTCAGAGGTACAGTACTAAGACTGGTGATCCATTGAGCGCTGTAATATTCATCCTAGTGATTGACAGAGTTGGTAAACCTATGATAACTGCAGCATTGATCAGTCTGAACATTGAAAATGAGCGGAACATAAACCCGATACCACTACAGGCTTATGCTGACGATATAGCAGTCCTACAATTTAAAGTCGAAATTACTCAGAAAATGTTTGGTGCTGGAGAACCATTGATGAACAGAGCAGGTCTAGAGGTGAAACCCAGCAAATGTGCAGTTTTATATGCAAGAAGATCTGCGGAAACAACTGGTATAAAAGAAAGTATGATGAAAAGCCTGAGGCAACTGTTCAAAATCACAAACTAACAGTCTATGGAAGAAATACATCGTACAAATATTTGGAGAAATCTTTGTCATTATCAGGTGAAGACCCTGAACAAATTCGTGAAATTCTTGAAAAGTATGAAGAACTATTACATAAAATCTCTAAAGCAAGCAAGTGCTTTCAATAATATGGCCCTGGCAAAAATTCTTCATCATTTTTATAATTCAAGACTAAGTGAAGGGCAATTAGAGCATATGGATGCTATTCTTACAAAAATCATCCGTCAACTATATGGTTTGTACGACACAACTACTCAGTTGGTGGTTTACCTACCAATAGAACATGGTGGTATAGGTATCAAACGAGTCTCTGACGTATATAGAACAACGAGATTAGCGTTTATGGTAAAGATATGAACCACCCAGTAGAACAGTTCCGCAATGTTGCGAGAGAATCTCTTATTCTTGATATGAAGAAAACTGTAATAAAACTGTTCGTAGTTTTAATTTCCTTGGATATGAGCTCAAACAAGATGGTTATTTGAATTGCCATACAGGGTACGTCCTTTGACTGCCGGTCTGATTGGCTCGACATGCTTCGTTATGCTAGAAAATTGAATGTTGATGTTGTGTTTGTCGAAGATAGAGCTGTAATCAAGATTGATGATATGTAATCAATATTGATGACACCTGTGCATTACAGAAGGTTCTTTTCAAATTAACGGTGGAACGTGATCTTGATAGAGCGAAATCTCTTTCCATTCAAGGACCCTTTCTTTGCCTAAAAGATATTCATTTAAAATCGTCACATTCTATTCTTTATAATTGGAAAATCGGTGATGATTTAGTCAAATTTGCGATCAAAGCCCGATTAAATTTGCATCCTACCAACTTTACAATTTTCATTTGGAATCGTGAACATGATCCAATGTGTCCATTTTGTCGACAACATACCGAGAGTATGGCACACTTGATGAACGGATGCAAAGTATATCATAACTAGAAATACGTATACGCAACAACCCCTCGCCCAATTGCTGTTTGAAACTTACAGTACAGTACTTCTTTTATTTCTAAATTACTTGAATTAGATAATAGCCACTTCATTTGCCAAACTACAGTAAATACATTTTCAGTGGACAATATCTCTCAGAGCTTTGTATTGTCTGAATTTAATTGTTTCATAGGGCATCAAAATAAATACCTGCAGCCCAATTAAACTTTTTAATTTTTGAGTGCAGCAACAGAATAGTGGGGGGTCTACTGCTGTTTCTACTATCAATCACTAAGAAAGAAATTACTTTTATCACAATATTGATGACTCACGAAATAATCAATGCAGCATTTTATATATAGACACCAAAGGCTGTTGAAGGAAGAAAGTGCATCTCTATCATACAATGAGTGTCCTTTAAAAAAATCAAATTCGTTCAAATGTCGACGGATGGCATGCATATAGTGCAAATGTATAGGGGTCCATTCAAATTAGATTTACTAAGACGTATTAGGGATTCTACTCCAAGGTACAGTAAGTTGATAATTCTACCCACATTGGACTACTGTGATGTGGAGCTGGCAGGATATGGATAACTAAATATTGATGGTCATAATCAGAGGTCTCTATGCATGTCAGGGAAACTGATCTTTCCTAAGTTTTGTACCTCTTGTATTAGAAGCAAGTTACATTGTGTAATGCTAGTTAGGAAATTCCATGGCATTTTAACATCATATCTACCCGTAAAGAGCTATTTTCCATGTTTATGTTATAGCACCATTATCTATTGCCTTAATTGACAATATGTGAAGGATATACAACTTTTGAGTTAAAATTAGTTTTTGTAACATTGTACTGTACACTTGTGAATATGTGTTGAAATTTATAACAACTGTAATTTGTTAGAAAACAAGACCCCCATATATTGATACCAGTGTTAGCATTGAAGGGGCTATCCTGTATAAATATTATTGTATTATTATTATTATTATTATTATTATTAATACTACTAATAATAATGCATTAACAATAATACTAATAATAATAATGCCAAATGCAGATTGCAGATACCATATTTGCCATGTAACAAAGCATATATATGGCATTGTGTACTATAGTATCTAAATTATATCACCGTGCACATATATATTATAACCTATATTCAGCATGCCAATGCCTAGTCTGCTTGTCGACAATGATCTAGCTAACACACATAGTAGTGTCAACATACCCAATGTGAACATAATAATAATAAGCTGTATTTTACATTGACAGAATAAGTTGTGACCCACTAGGCCAGCTAAGTACTGTAGGTCTAACATGTTCCATAATGGATGGAGTACACTGTCAACACAGATTATATATGGAATACATGCCAGTATACAAAACATGGACGTCAAGATCATATCGTCAGAAACATAATATTCCTGGTTGAAAAAATTATAACCTTATTGCCAGTGACGGCCTCTAACCATTGAGCCATCGAGATTCAGATGGAGAGAGGTTACAATGATGCACTGGTTCTAATGATATATGTACTGCCTATGCACAGCAGTTACTATATATTTCAGTAATGACTAATGATTGGGTGTGTTAATATATACACTGCTGTTATATCAATAGAATCAGTACATCAATGTAACGTTCACTCACCATCTGAGTCTTGGTAGCTCAATGGTCAGAGCATCTCACTGGAAATCAGAAAGTTATCCCTGTCTGGGACACATTCTGAGGATATGAGCTTGCTTGACAATCATCCATGTACTGTATCGTCTGTTTCCCCCCGAGCTCTCCCTTATTCACTACAGCAGTGTATATATTAAGTATTAACACTGACAAGTATACATAGTAATGCTTGTTTATTGCTACAAAATTGTAGGCCAGGCCCAGGTCATATAAACACAGCAATAGTATGCATGTTTTTCACCCTAAACTACTGTATATATAGACTAATTATCAAGCATATAGTATTTATAATTTTAATCAAACAATAAACATACTGTACATGCAATTCCAAAATTTGTACTACACTATTCAGCAGTATTATAAAGAACAAATGGTATATATTTTAAACAGGCTAGGACTGGCCATTGTGCCATCTTGTGCCAGAACAATGGCCAGCCATTGTGCTGCCACAAAGTGCCATTGTTCTGGCACAAGATGGCACAATGGCCAGTGCCAGTCCAAGCCTGATTTTAC
This sequence comes from Chrysogorgia sp. JL179-B06, assembly GCA_035772405.1. Classification (NCBI taxonomy): domain Eukaryota; kingdom Metazoa; phylum Cnidaria; class Anthozoa; order Scleralcyonacea; family Chrysogorgiidae; genus Chrysogorgia; species Chrysogorgia sp. JL179-B06. The sequence goes on along the minus strand of JAYKKM010000390.1, from coordinate 305,763 downwards.
ACTGCATGGATTTAATTCCAACTGTCAAAATATTATATACATATATGTTTTGAAAATTCAAAACATTACACACCTTCAAATTTTCCCAAATCTCTCTGTTAAGTATTTCAAAATGTGTCTATTAGATTTCGGAGCTTGGAGCAAATACACAATACAGTGTACAATTATTTAAATTACATTAAAATTAGCGAGTCAAGTAAAAAAGCACTGAACTGAACTGAAGGTAATGGCTATTCGTACGGTAGCCGTACGACGCTATAGTCTCTTAGAATTCAACGAAATGCGGGTAAATATCACCAAAATCCTAAACCTAACCCTAATCCTAACTGCTAACCCTACCAAAAAAAAACTATGCAGAAAAGGCAAATTAATTGCTCAACACAGACCAGTGAGTCGGTGACAATCACAATATTACATAATTATAATAGTCCTTTTATAATAGTCCTTTTACCTTTTACTTGTGTCTGTCTTTGATTATCTTGTCCTTCAACACTACAGTTTCGGCTTGAAATCAGCTGATAATTACTGCATCCGATGATTTTGTGAGGAAATGGCTGGTTTTTATGGCAATATAAATTTTGCCGTCGGCGAATGGCGGCTTCTTCCGGAAAGCGGTTTGTCGCGTTGGCTTCAATTTAAATTTAAATTACGCCAAATTTAACGCACCAAAAAACCGTTTCAATACCGTTTCAATTTTTGCATTCGCAATCATGAGACGGTTGCAATTTAAATATTAATTCCAATGCAGAGGTCTACCAATCAGCTTCTGTCTATATCTAGTTACCAGGGCCAAAATTTCCGATGCCGCGCATGAGGTAGCCTGCGTACAGACGCTCGCGGGCGCAAAAAGGCGGCGCTAAGTAGCGTCTGTGCATCAGAGCCAAATTGTGTGTTCTGTAATTTATGCCGATTATTCGCAATGCTTATAGATTGTGTTTATGCCTTATAGTATATAGACTTGCTCCAAGTCTGCCTCTTGATTGTTTCGGGTTTATTTAAAGACGAGTTTGTTTCGAGTACTACAAGTTTAAGAAATCATATGAAGAGCAAACTTAGTTCTATTAAATAGACAAATAGGACAAGTTGAAAAGCTAAAACGAAACAGTATAACGAGAATCGGCACTCGACGGCTACCTGGAAATATCGTATGATTAACAATTCGATTCCCGCATCTCTTCGACTGTTTGATCATCCTCGAACCAAAATTATGCCGACTATAAACAGACATCCTTTAAAAGTATTAGTAAACTCTTTAATAGTCTCGTTTACAAGGAAACGTTGAGGCGGCTGAGAAACTGTCTTCGTGGTAAACAACACGAACATTGAAAACGGAAGTAGTTCTTAACCAATTGAATATCACGTATTAACTAAATTTTCTAAGCAACCAATCATGGTCTACTATTTAAATTCCTTATAGTAGCTACGTCACAGAACACGATTAACGGCGCTGGTTCATAGTCTGTGGTTTTCAAAATTTCACAGACTATGACGTAGCCTATACGCATGAGGACGGTTGATCATATATATATATATATATATATATATATATATATATATATATATATAATATATATATATATATATATATATATATATATATATATATACACCTATAAACCCGATCCGAAATCAGGAACTGATTATTAGAAGGGATTATTAGGGGATTATTACAATCGTCGTCACAATCGAATAGCAGGCAAAATAGCCGATGAAATCAAACAGAGTTGTGCCCGTAGTCGCGTTTATTCAAACAAGTTGTTGGAAACCGTTTTCCCGGAATTTCACGAGCAGTTGTCATTGTTTCGTGATCGAAAACCAGATATTTTAGTCATTGGTCCGGTGATGAAGTCATGTATTGTGGTGGAAGTGACCGTTTGCTACGATCTTTATTTTGGTTACGCCTTTGTTGTAAAATGTTAGAGATACGAACCTGTTTATAATTTTCTGCGTAGAAGGAATTGGAGCGTTAAACTGATTGTTTTGTGTTTCGGATCCCTCGGGTGTATTAAAAAGGATGTTTGGCGTGGAATGAGAGCTTTGTCAATCGATAGAGATGATGCAAAGAGACTGCTGAGTTGGTGCTCGCTATCAAACTTAATTATGGCAAATTATATATGGAGACACAGAGTAAAGAAACTTAGTCTCATGACTGTCAATTTGAATGACTGCATATACTGTATAATTGCTTTGTTGATACTGTGTTGTAGGTTTGATACAATTTTATGTGACTGTCACATGCCTAGCATATATATATATATATATATATATATATATATATATATATATATATATATATATATATATATATATATATATATATATATATATATATATATATATATATATAACAGATGATTAAAACACAAGTTACTTCATTTAGAACTTTATTTCCACTTTAGTTCTAAATGAAGTAACTTGTGTTTTAATCATCTGTTATGCCGCTCTGCTTAAGCATTGAGCACTCTACCCGTACGATTTTGTACCCGATATTTATTATCACAACACTTTGCTATATATATATATATATATATTTATTGTATTAGAACTGAGCAGAGTATTCAGGTGTTAGGGCAGAAAGGAAAATATTAATACTTAATGCAGATACAGAAAATTGTAGGCCAGGCACAGGTCGTATAAAGACAGCTATAGTCGTGCAGACTATTTTTGCACCATAAACTACCAGTACTGTACAGTATATTGGCTAATTATCAAGCATAGTATTTACAATTTTAATAAAATAATAAACATATAGTACTATACATTCAAGCACAAATGGTATATATTTTGAACTGCATGGATTTAATTCCAACTTCATCATTAGTGATGTGTCAAAATTATATCTTTTGAAAATTGTAAACATTCAAAACATTACACACTTTAACATTTTTTCTACGTCATATTTACACCACAATCGTGGTTGTTCAAGGGCTTACCAATGCTAGTCAACTCTCTCCGTTAAGTATTTCAAAATTTGTCAAAAGATTTCTGAGTAATACACAAAAATTATATTTTTTGAAAATTCTAAACATTTAAAACAATATAACACACTTTCAATTTTTTAAATTGTTCCATGATAGCTACAAACTTCAAAGCATAAATCTCTCTATTAAAGTGCCACTGCGATGAAAAATCATCTATCCAATTTTGATTTTATCTAAAATTATTTTCAAAATGAGACAGAATGGCATCCTCAGTTTCTCAATATTTCATCTCGTTCCAGAGATATTCAGGTTTTTGAAACATGCAAATTAGATGCGTCAGACGTCATCCACTCGCATAGACTAAACGAAATTCACAAAATGAGAAATATCTCTTCAAATAACAAGCAGAATGTTTTGAAACTTTGCACATGTATGCCAATGAGAAAAGTATACTCCACTGGACACAGTAGGTTGTTACTATGGAGACCGCTTGCTGTCAGATCTCTTCCATTTGTAAAACAAAATTTGTTAATTTCTTCTCTATCAAGCAACGTTTACTGCTGTGCATAGATTGGGAGATTCATACACACGACGAAATTAAGAAAAATTAAATTAAAAAAAATTAAATTAAACAAAAAATAGGTACGCATTGCGTACATGCGTACACGAAGGTGTATCAGAGCTGGAATTGGTAGTTATATTGCCTTTGCCGAAATCACAAATCTTTGAATAAATCGCGCATCGATGGAAGTAGAGGAGAGGGGTGAATTTGAATGTTCGGAAAGCTCCGATTTTGCGTTTGAAGAGGATTTTTAGCAGACAATTGAGCTGCTTGATATGGAAGTGTAGGAAGTTCAGTTCGAAGTAATACTGACTTGAAGAAGTAAGTAATTAATCGATATATTTTTTAAAGAATTTACGATTGCTCACGTTGTAACTAGGGTAAAGGTAATAAGCAATTGCCTTGAGATTTCTGCAAGCAAGTCTGCAAATCAAAAGGTGGTACTGCGGAAGTAAACACATGGCTGAACTGGGAGAGGGTTCGTCTTGTATGATTAACGAAAATTTGGTTTTATCTTTGAAGAAAACCTGTTGTGTAATCATTTTACTACTACAGTACTACTGTATATCAGATAACGAGGATTTTTTTCAAAGAGTAATATGTAATATTAAAACTTGAACAATGTTCTTTATGTTAGTGGTCTGCATGCATATGCAAAGTTTGAAGTGATTTCATCCAATAATCTTAAAGATATATATGATTTTGCAATATATCACATAAGTGTAAATATCTCAAGAACTACATGTAAGTGAAATATGGAAAAGTTGTAAATTTATTATTTTTAGAGTTCTTTCAAATAAGACAAACTTAGTTTTTGCTTCATAGAAACTTTAATGCTCATCCACCTTTGTGAACACTTGGTTGGATTTCTTGAAGAAGCTGATGATGGAAAAATAAATATCTAACCCTGAGGTTCTATTAGTTTATTTCAATATTTTCATACAAGAAGTTGTATGACTTATGTTTTGGTTATGCATAATTTATGTTTGATGGAAATTGTTTCATGTAGTTTAATTTACGAATTTTGCTCTATAATTTATTGCTTGATTTCTGCATTTTGCAGATAGCTTAGAGCCTTAGCAACTACCCTCACAGCCTTATCTGAAGATCGACAGAGGCATATTAGTACATTATTTTTCTCGTTATGAAGTGGTGGACTTTGGGCTTGCCATTGATGGGTTACCAGCATTGCTGAGGTGTTGAATTAGTTTTTAGAAAGCAGACAAATAAAGACAGGATTACTTGTCTGAGTCATCTATAAGTAGAGAAAATGATGTATGAAATCTTGATTTCTTCTGTTGTGAAAAGCTTGTGGTGGAATGTTCTTAATAATCTAAGTGCCATGTCAATTTAATTTAGTATTGTTGTGATCTTCTCAGGAATTTGACCCTTTGTTGTATTTGGCTAGCTACATGTATGTAATGTGGTGAATATACCAACAAAGAAAAAACTGCTCAATATGGAATTGCAGCAGGAACAAAGAAATTGAAATCTTGATATCATCAATGAGAAAAGTTATTGAAAATTGTGATGTAGAAATATCAAATGAATGTCAGTCAAAATGTTTAGAAAATATTGTTAAATGATATATTAGTGTTAGGTCTTTTAGGTCTTTGTTAATAAGTACAAACTAAGTCGGTGTACTCAAGGAAAGAAAGCTTTATATAAACAGTTGAAGATAGCCAGTGGTAAGATGTAAATACTGTCTATAGGAACAAAATACTAATGCTTTGAGCAAGATCTCTTTAAATCTAATAGAGGCATCTAAGATCTTGCTTGAAACATCAGTATTTTGTCTCACAATTTATTGGTAGCATACGAACTTCCAGCACTCTTATAATTTTACTGATGTTAATGCCAGACAATTTTTCTTATCAATAGTGGAGGCAGGATTAGAAAATACATGTACTTATATTGATTTTTCAATTCATATTTATAATATTAGATTAGAAAATTACATGTAACTATATCCTTCAACTCTACATATATTAATTATTCATGTTATTTATAATAAAATTGAATATATTTTCTATAAATAGAATTTCTTCTTTTGGTAAATCTGTTTTGATCAGTTTGTTTGTATGCTACCCAATTTATGGATTTAATCTGTCATTATCGGTTGTTCATGATTTTATTGAATTGCAAGTGGAAAAGTTTAAAATCTGTCAAGAAAAAAAACGAGTTGCTGTAGTAACACTTCTTGTCTGATATACCTGTACAAGGTATTAGGTACTGCTCCCGGGACTAGTCTCTTACAATTGGAAACTAAAACGATACAGGAACATACTTTAGTCTGTCAGTTCATTACTTTTGAATTAATGTATGCGAAACAAATGTATAAACTTTAAATGTGAGAGAGTTGCTAGTTATAAATAAATTCAAATTAAGAAGCTACTGTTCACGTCGCATTTGAGGAAGATTTGACTTGTTTTAGAGGTTAATGTCGTGATTATAGTTTATATAGAAATATCAAGAAATATATACTTAGAAACTTTAATATTTACAGTAAACTCAACAAATTCCAAGCGAGCAACGAAAAGACAAATTATCTTACCTTGAACACCAACAAAATGGAAATGAATATAACAACACAATCGAAACCACTGGGAATTTAGGAAACCAAAAATTCAAAGCTGTTGTCTACAAAGAACACGGCTTGCAGTCTTACACGCAGCTAGCATGTTGATATGTTCTCCAAATCTCGAACCGTAAATGTTCGCTAAAACTCCGTAAATATTCGCTCTACTTCGTAACACAATAACGTGATTATATCAATCAAACATTGACCCCGTAATTTAGCCCATAACATAGCTGTCCGCTGTTCGTTAGGACAGTGGACTCAAAAAGCTACCAAATAAATGAGAGGAAATAAAGGCGAGGGTGATAACCCGCCGCGGCGGGCCATTTCTCATTAAAAGATTATAAATATAGGTTAAAAGCCTAGGGAGAGGTTTTTATTCAACTGCGCGCTTGGTCTTTACTTATATTTCTAAACCTAATTAATAATTCATAAGCAAAACACAAAAGAAAATCACTACCCGTATCGGATGTATATATCTGATATAAACCCGCTCTAAATTTCTCCCTCGTTTTTAAGGGCGGAGTAACGTTAATTTTCAAAATAACTAGGCCAATGAACGCATGATATGATTCTGTTTAGAAGACATTTACAAACCTTGCGACGTCACAACCAGGGTAGAGTCAAATGTTTATATAGCCATCCTCATATCTTTCAATAGAGGTCTGAAACTCAGAACAATTCCCAGAACAATTCCCGCAACACTTTGTGACATTCCGCAGAAACTCGGCCAACCACAGAGTAGTTTCCACGTCCAACTTCCCAGTTATTTGGGCAAATAATTAGAACAAGATGGCGGATTACAGTATTGTCTTTGGTCAAACTTAGTGCTGTTGTTTTGTACAAGAGTAGTGTTGTTTACTAACCTTCGAGAGCCTGTTTGTTAATCAGAAAGTCAAAACTTTGAAATTATGATTTTTGTTGCCATTACCCTTTAAAAACTGATAGTCCCTCATAACATACCATCAGACCTTGCAGGCGTTATTATTTATGCGACTGCCCAGAAGCCTTTACTAAATGTTGCTTAAATTAAAAAAATTTTGCCCACTGAGCGTTTAAATATTATTTTTCCAAAACTTAATTGTGGTTTAATTATTCAACTATGTTCCTTTTTAGGTTGGGTTGTCTCTTTGGTATTTTTCCTAATGTATTTTTTCTCCCCTTTGGTCGTTTATATTTATCATCGTCATGGATTTCGATGGTGTATGGTCATCTCAAGTTTTTTTTATGTTTTGGCGTTTCTCATCACACCGTTCATGCCCAGCTTAAACTTCATCTTCCTCTCTTATTCAATTCCCTTTGGAATAACAGTAAGCTTTCTTGTGTTATTATCAACAATAACGCAGAGAAAATATTTTGACAAATACTATGGTTTTGCTGTAGGAGTTCAATACTCTTCATATGGCTTCGGTGCAATTGCATTTTCTGTTGTTTTACCAATAATGTTTCAAGCAATTGGAGTGAAAAAAACATTTCTATCTTTACTGAGTCTCACACCAGTATTGCTATGTTATACTCTGGCTGATCGCTCTGACGTTGGTGGTACAGACGTTAACGCCTCCGGACGAAAAGATACTTTGATCAATTGTAAAATATACCACGAGTTCCTTCAAGACAAGTCTTTCGTAATCTACCTGATAAGTTTAGCAATATATTGCTTGACTGCCTTAATTACACTCATATTCATGGTGAGTCAGCAATGTGCTGAAACGTTGCATGCATAGGGTGGGGGCATGGATTCCTGGTGCGCGTGAATTTATTTACGAGAGAGGATCTTAAAGTGCTCTTAACTCCTCAAATTATGTTTGCTTTTATAGAAAGGGAACCTAAAGTTATGCAAAACGGCGTACACTGTAGGTAGTTCTTCGTTATCGATTTTCAGTAAGCAAATCGGATAAGCGATGACGTACATGACGACAAGCAGCATAATTTGTTTGTATTATACAATACCATACAATCTCGATTGTGATTGGCTACAGTAAAATACCTTAAAAGACAATTAATTCTTGATGTCTTGCCACCTACAAAATATCAAAAATTGTCAGTAGGTGAGGTTGCGTGACTTATTTCCTAAACTCCCTAAAGGCTTCTACACTTATAATTGTATAATAAATTAAACAATTATTGGATTTAGCTTACACATGGTATCAATAATTATCCAGACATCTGTCAATATTATCCGCCTCAATTTTCGGCTAATGTTTAGCCTCAGTCTGGATAATTCTTGATATCATCATGGAATAAAGATTAACCAGTAGGAAGTCCAACTCTGGTAGGAAACATGTCCCATGTTTTTCAATGCGCTTGCGCCACTTTACGTCAACGCCGCCATCTTCCCAGCAAGTGTATCTCGTGATTTCCAATAGGAAAACATAGGGAAATTGGCAATAAACGGCTGTATAATGAACATGAGATGCTTGATCTTGTTTTTTGGAATCGAAAATTGGTTAACAAAGGGTAAGTGATTGGTTTTTATTCGTTATGGATATCCATAGACATTTTTAACAGCGTTTATAAATTATAACACTGAGAGAATGAGATATGGTCAAACTCAGAACAATTAAATTTTCAACATTCGATATAAATATTCGATATTAACTGTTCTCACATTCTGGAAAAATATATATTACGCTCGGTTCTCATACTTATAATGAGTAAATATTGAACACATTGTATTTTCAAATCACATTAAATCTATAGTCTCATTACAAGATGGTTGAGGATGTGGGAGATCATTTGTTTATTAATCCTTACAACGACGGCTACAGAGTTAAACAACAATGCGAGAATTGTACATACTGTATATAGTGATCTATATATACTGTAATCCTTTTTTATGATATCTACATTTTTATTTACATAATATACATGTGACTTTCAGTCTCCAAAAGTTTGGAATATATTTGATATATTTGACTTATTATGTTTGACTTATTATATTGACTTATTATGTTTGACTTATATATTTGACTTATTATGTTCATTATTTTTGGAAATTGTAAGATTTGAAAAAGCTGTGCTTTGTACAAATAGTACCTAGATTTTGAAAGTGGAGGCATTGAATATCCTGTCAACTTGATTGAACATGAGATCATTTTAATACCACAAATTTCACCCCCAGGAAACTGCAAATGTACTGTTTCTGGATCACCATGGAAAAGCATGAAATGATTACGAGTAGTCATAATAATTAACAATACAAAACAATCTTTCTATTGCAACAGTATATCACTGTTGACTGACCTATTAATCATCATAATCATTGTAATTGTTATTATTATAAGCAATATATAATTTTCCGACGTTAGCCAAAATAACTGAATGCCAGATTGTAGGTTGGGTTGGTCGTGATTAGCTTTAACAATTTTATGAATTACAATCAGAGGTAACAGTTATTAGAAAATATATTGCACATGTAACCACATTAAAATATCAAAAGGAGATTACATTAGTCCAGCAATTAGTAAAATTATTACATTAATTATTACATTATTTGAATTATTACATTAAATAAAACTATTACATATTTACATGTATGGTACTCATAATTGTAAATATATTTTATCTAGTTAAGTTAATTAGCTGCCTGGAGACTGGTCAACGAAATTTAATAGTTTTATGCCAGAATTTTCCTTTGCATATTTTGTTGTCTGTGTTATACATAGGTGGCAATTGAGGTAACGACTACCCTCTCTAGGCATCATGTTTTTCACTGTGTATGGGTGCTCATAAATAAATAAATAAATAAATATATATATATATATATATATATATTATATATATTAATATATGAGAGGATTTAATATTGTCAAATACATATATGGAAAAAGTGACTGCCCCAACCGGGAATCGAACCCTGGTCTCCGAATCAACGTTTCGGCGCTCTGACCTTTGAGCTAATGAGACACGGTCAGAACAGTCAGTGATTTTTCCATATACATATTAAATTCGCCGCTTTCACTTAACACCAACAGGCAGACATCGCATCTAACCATAATGTGGAGAAAGGCCTCTCGAGCGCACTTCCCAAAGTAGCGAAGCGATACACAACTTCTTGTATACAGAGGGCTTTAATAATAATTAATTGATATATGAGAGGATTTAATATTGTCAAATACATATATGGAAAAAGTGACTGCCGCAACCGGGAATCGAACACGGGTCTCCGAATCAACGTTTCGGCGCTCTGACCTTTGAGCTAATGAGACACGGTCAGAACAGTCAGTGATTTTTCCATATATTAATTCGTCGCTTTCACTTAACACCATATTAAATTCGTCGCTTTCACTTATGTGTATAGAAAATCACTGACTGTTCTGACCGTGTCTCATTAGCTCAAAGGTCAGAGCGCCGAAACGTTGATTCGGAGACCAGTGTTCGATTCCCGGTTGGGGCAGTCACTTTTTCCATATATGTATTTGACAATATTAAATCCTCTCATATATCAATTAATTATTATTAAAGCCCTCTGTATACAAGAAGTTGTGTATCGCTTCGATACTTTGGGAAGTGCGCTCGAGAGGCCTTTCTCCACATGGTTAGATGCGATGTCTGCTTGTTGGTGTTAAGTGAAAGCGACGAATTTAATATGTATATGGAAAAATCACTGACTGTTCTGACCGTGTCTCATTAGCTCAAAGGTCAGAGCGCCGAAACGTTGATTCGGAGACCAGGGTTCGATTCCCGGTTGGGGCAGTCACTTTTTCCATATATGTATTTGACAATATTAAATCCTCTCATATATTAATATATATAATATATATATATATATATATATATATATATATATATTTATATATTTATATTTATATATATATATATATATATATATATATATATATATATATATATATATATATATATAGCAAAGTGAAAAGGTGGTAAACTGCCAAGAATTTAGTGACGAGATACTGACGTTTAGAGCGGAGCCCTTCATCAGAGTAAGACGAGATGAAATAAAATAAATAGGGCTTATATATATGCCAAAAGGGTGTCACAGGTAGAAAGTAGCCAATCAAATGCACGGGAAATAAACTAACTAATAATTAATGAGATGGGAAAAGTTAAATCATTTGCTCAGTCGATCAATAAGCAGACTGAGGGGGTGGGAGAAATGATAGGTCCAATATTCAAGGGGATTAGGCGATAATAATAGAAACAAAGACTTGAAAAGGAATGAAAGTGCATAAGCTAATAATAAAAAGTTCCAAGCAAACTAAAATAACAAAAATCTTTTAGGAAATTAAATAAAAGAAAAACGTTCGTTAAGACCAAGAGGATGTGTGGTGCCAAGTTTAAAAATAGGTACGCTCAGGCGTACATGTATCTGCGCTAATATGTACAGGGGCATGTGTATATAAAACATGTTTTCAGTATTCGCATATGTAATATTTAAGGAATAGAAAACATTTTCCATGTTTCCATAGAGTTGATGGAGAAACACGAGTGAAAGGTTGCAACATGAAATTTTTGTGGCTGGGATATTTTGAGTTCTTCCAATGTTCCATGAGTGTTTCTATATTAACTTGAAAGAAACACAGATCCGAAACACATATCCATTTCATTCATAAAATGACCCTTTGAAATTTGATAAATGTGCAATTAATCATTGATTGAGCATGTAGTTATACCAATAACAATGTTATAACTGCAGTCTCAAATAGTACTGTATTTTGTAAGTATACATGTAAATAGTATTAAACTATGAAAAATTGAAAAAGAAAAGATTAATCCAACTTGGTTCTAAACATGCATGTATAAAATTTAAAAAATATATACTGTATGAAATTATAATGTATTAAGTTTTGTATGAAATAGATTAATAGATCTTATAAATGTAAACAAACTGAAGCAGCATTATTGCAACATTTTAAGTTGTTAACTGTTAACTGTTATGAGCGACTTTGTGTGTGAGCTATATTGTTACTAAATTTCATTACTGAACTTATTTTTTTGCAAGTTGATATATTTTGTCTGTTTAAGAAGATAGTTAACCATAACAAACATTACTGGAACAGTAAATAAGCTCAATACAGTATTGCTGTTTTGTTGTACTGATGTCTATTTTTATATATATTTATTTGAATTAACACAAATTTAATATGCCTTCGAAAACTGTCTAAAACAAATTTAATATGCCTTCGAAAACTATCTAAAACAAATTAACGACTATCCGGCCAGATAGTGAGGTTATCCACTATCCGGCCAGATACTAAATCCGGTGCAAGGCACATTTGTGGATGCCTCACATATGCCCCCCCCCTTGTTGACCCCCCTTGTGTTGCAACCATTCTCAACATCTATTCACAATATAGTAGTTCATGAACATGTGTAATATTAAACAGATGTATATAAGTTGCATAAAAATGCAGTGAACATAAAGAAGATAAAACAGTTGTATAACATAGTTCTCTGTGCAAGGCTTGCCTAAAAATGCAGTTCAATATGAATACATACATTCATTATGCACAGCCCCTGCGGCCCTTGTTGACCCCGCTTGACTTGTAACCATTCTTAACATCTTCACAATATAGTAGTTCATGAATATGTGTAATATTAAACAGATGTAATTTGAACAGTTCCATAAAATGCAGATAAAATAGTTGTATAACATATTACAACATATACTAAAAACAAGACGTTTTCTGGTCCTCCGAAGAGGTTGAATTGTCCTCCAAAGAGGTTGAATTGTCGTCCAAAGAGGTTGAATTGTCTTCCGAAGAGGTTGCCTTGTCCTCCGAAGAGGTTGAATTGTCCTCCGAGGAGGTTGAGAGTCTCTTGTATAAACTGTTAAATAGTAAATGGTCAATTGTCAAACACGTGTTGGCTGAATATTTTGATTATAACGAGGCTTTAAAATCTTTTGGCGTCGTGTCGATGACTCCATATTACAACCTACGAAAACTGTTGTAGATCACACTTGCAAATTTATTACAGTTCATATTAAAAATACTTACCGTATTGTAAAGAGTTCTTCTTGAATATATTCTTGAAACAATGGCGTCGAAATATATCAAAGTCGGAAGTTGTCGATATCTTGTCGGAGCGCGCTGATCGCTGATTGTTTCCACACAAACACACACACACACAAACCTAACTTGCACGATAGCAATGTATATGCGCTTCGCGCAGATACAAAAATGAGACGCTTCTCTTGCCGCTTGCGGTTATCGTTGCCACCGGAGATGGGAAGGATGGCACAGACTTTCATGTCTGAAACCAAATGGTTGGAGCTGTTGAAATGGCGGGCTACAGGTTTGTCACCATCATTGATCCTCACGGAACGAAGATGTTCAGCAAACCTGTCTGAAAGGCGTCGCCCAGTTTCACCGATGTAGATTTTAGGGCATTTATCGCAAGAAATGCAAGAAATTATGTTGGTGGACGTGCATGAAAAAGCATGACGGATTGTGTGGTCGAATTTGGGGGCAGTAATAACTGTAGTGGGATTGAGAAAAGGGCATGTGTTCAGCGGGAACGGCCGCAAGAAAATGTTCCCGCTGGTGCCGAGGTATTTTGTTTAAGGGCACTATGTACTAAGGAGTCACGAATGTTTTTATTACGGCGAAAAGATACCAAAGCGTTGTCGGTGAAAATGGCTGACGTCTCAGGATCATTTTGTAAAATGTGAAAATTCCGATTAATAATATTTTTAACTTTAAAATTGAAAGGATGAAATGTTAGAACTAAAGGAATTTTATTGTTTGAAACTCGTTCCAAAGATAGTTCAAGGGCGTCTAAACGGGGGACGAGAAAAGGTTTCTGAACGGCGAGGTCTAAAAGGTTGGTAGGGTAACCACGTTGGACAAAAAAAGATCTCATTTCCATTGATTTGGCTTGGAAATCTTGGTCGTCGCTACATAAGCGGCGAAGATGCAAGAATTGAGAGTAAGGGATGGCTTGCTTAGTGTGGTTGGGATGAGAGGATGAAAATAGAAGATAACTATGGGAGTCAGTAGGCTTGTACGAGACCGACGTTTTCAGCGAATCACCATTAATCGAAATTAAAATATCAAGGAACGACACCTGTAGCCCGCCATTTCAACAGCTCCAACCATTTGGTTTCCTGGCAGACATGAAAGTCTGTGCCATCCTTCCCATCTCCGGTGGCAACGATAACCGCAAGCCACCACACATCCTCTTGGTCTTAACGAACGTTTTTCTTTTATTTAATTTCCTAAAAGTTTTTTGTTATTTTAGTTTGCTTGGAACTTTTTATTATTAGCTTATGCACTTTCATTCCTTTTCAAGTCTTTGTTTCTATTATCGCCTAATCCCCTTGAATATTGGACCTGTGATTTCTCCCACCCCCTCAGTCTGCTTATTGATCGACTGTGAACATAGCAAATGATTTAACTTTTCCCATCTCATTAATTATTAGTTAGTTTATTTCCCGAGCATTTGATTGGCTACTTTCTACCTGTGACACCCTTTTGGCATATATATATATAAGCCCTATTTATTTTATTTCATCTCGTCTTACTCTGATGAAGGGCTCCGCTCGAAACGTCAGTATCTCGTCACTAAATTCTTGGCAGTTTACCACCTTTTCACTTTGCTATATATTCTAAACACTGTCTACGCAGAACTCTACTTTTTTACTACTCTCGGATATTCTATATACCGCTGAGACATGCCTAACCTTAAGAAGTTTTGTCAAAGTCTCCGTCACGAAATGGTAAGTTATTTGCTTCCTTTTTTACCGTCGATCAGTAATCATGCTCTACACTGTACGTTTGTTTGACCTTATTTTATCTAAAACCCGTTTTTCCAGTCACGTTACTTTTATTAGTCGTTGTTTATATCGGGGGGTCATTCCCTACGGTTTTAGATCCTCTTTTGTTTTATTGTCTTTTAATCTCCCCGCTATCGATCGTCGTTATTCCCATCACATATCAGCGGCTTGTTCGAGTCATTCCCGTCGTTTGATGCGTATCACTATTAAATCTATGTCCAGTAATTTACAACATACTGATGACGACATCTCGGGATGTACATGTAAGTCCTCTCTCTCCCAGGTCTGCCCACCTATTTTGTTTACCGCTATCGTTCAACAAATTCGCATGCTAAATTCCAGACTCTATGTTTTTCTTAAAGACGTTAAGGCGTCCAAATTGGCCAAATTACTGGGTCCTTCCCCGAATCCCTCCCAAAGCACTACTTCCTCTAACGAAGTCACTCGTCTAGTTTTCACTATTCCCTCTGATTTGCCATTATCTGACCCCGAGAGATCTGTTCTTGCGAAAGGTTTGTTTGCAACTCCGGGCCCATCGATCTATTTTCAGTTAAAGAGTGAGTGTCAGGGTAGTGCTTTGCGCGCTTGTTTTCTTCTTGGCGGCCATTTTATGGGACGCCTATTTCAGTTCACAAACGAATCCGTCGATATTTGAACAATCCTTCTTATAAATTATCCATTTTCAAGTTTTCTAAGAAGTAAATATACCAGTGATCAATTATTGTGATATTTTTCGTAAAATTGATCATTTACTATAGTAATCTTTTGGATACATAGAAGCTGCTACGAGCGCTTCGCCTCCGAAGCGTGGAAGGCCGGGTTATGCTGCTGAAACAGCGCGAATAAGTTTGCGAATGGAAGTGTTTGATGAGTGAGTAGTAAAGAAATATATTTTGTTTCTTCTGATGTTTTGTTCATTTGAATTTGCAAAGATTCAGGAACTAAAGTCATCCGGGCCAGCTTGTTCGTCAGAAACGGCGTTGCGCGCGGCCCGCAGTGGTTCACAAACAAGCGAACCGCAACTGTTCAAATCGTCTTGAACATTAACTTCATAACGCCCGAAGTCAGGATCGGACTCCAATTTCAACATTTCCAAATAAGTCTAGAGTTCACATGCAAATTATAGTTCTAACGATGCGATGCACTGCAATCAATTCGTATGAAAACAAAAACACAAGCGCGCAAAGCACTACCCTGACACTCACTCTTTAAAGAGGATACCGAATCTTTCTTCCGCCGCATGCGCCTCAAAGCCTTTTTTCATGATAAGCCCACTTTCAATAGCAATAAGGATATTTTCGAAGAACTCAACCCCAAGAAGTCGTCTTGGACTCCATCCGAAGGCGATTTTTCTTCCCTTGATCTTTTCGTAAGACAATGCCGCCATGACATTGATAAATTGCACCCTTCGCGCAGAAAACAAGTTCATAACCTTAACAAAGAAGAGTTTCTAGCTTTGAATGCATTACGATGCCGAAATGACGTTGTCATAAAACCAGCGGACAAAGGTGGCGCTGTAGTTGTCTGGAGAGCGGACTTGTATCGACAAGAGGCTCTTCGTCAACTCAGCGACACCATCTTTTATACTAAGTTTAATTCCGATC
Organism: Chrysogorgia sp. JL179-B06; assembly: GCA_035772405.1. Lineage (NCBI taxonomy): Eukaryota > Metazoa > Cnidaria > Anthozoa > Scleralcyonacea > Chrysogorgiidae > Chrysogorgia > Chrysogorgia sp. JL179-B06. The sequence goes on along the minus strand of JAYKKM010000390.1, from coordinate 289,364 downwards.
CCACTCAATCTCACCAAAAATCCGTCAAAACTACCATCAAGAATTTCATCCAAGCCGGTGAATTGCCTGCCTCTGCATCTAACCTTATATTAATAACCCCCAGAACGCCTGTCATATATTTCCTACCTAAAATCCATAAACCTAACAATCCTGGCAGGCCGATTGTTTCCGCTTGTAGTTGCCCCACCGAACTCGTTTCCAGTTTTCTAGACAACGTTATGTATCCTTTGGTTAAGAAGTTGCCTTGTTATATCAAAGATACTAAACATGCCTTGCAAATTTTCAACCAGTTACGTTTCAGTAGTTCCGATAAATTTATTTTCACGATGGACGTCAAGTCCTTATATACACCGTCATTCCCCATTGTGATGGCCTTGAAGCTCTGAAGTTTTTCTTTGATCAGCGCACTAATTTAGAACCCTCCCCAACCACGTTACTCCGCTTAGCAGAACTAGTGCTTACCCTTAACAATTTTTCGTTTGATGGTGAACATTATCAACAAATAAGTGGTGTTGCGATGGGCACCAAAATGGGTCCAAGCTATGCTAACTTATTTGTTGGTTATGTTGAAAAACAGATCTTTGAAGAATACACGGGTCCCTTGCCTGATTTTTTCGGCAGATTTATCGATGACTGTTTAGGAACAGCGTCGTGTTCACGTGTCCTTTTAGAGCAGTTCATCAACTTTGTTGATGATTTTCATCCTGCTCTGAAGTTCACGTGGGAAATCAGCGAGACCTCTGTGTCGTTCCTTGATATTTTAATTTCGATTAATGGTGATTCGCTGAAAACGTCGGTCTCGTACAAGCCTACTGACTCCCATAGTTATCTTCTATTTTCATCCTCTCATCCCAACCACACCAAGCAATCCATCCCTTACTCTCAATTCTTGCGTCTTCGCCCGCTTATGTAGCGACGACCAAGATTTTCAAGCCAAATCAATGGAAATGAGATCTTTTTTTGTCCAACGTGGTTACGCTACCAACCTTTTAGACCTCGCCGTTCAGAAAGCTTTTCTCGTCCCCCGTTTAGACGCCCTTGAACCATCTTTGACAAGCCATCTTGACAAGCCTTGGATAACGGCAAAGGTTAAAGATTGGATTTCCAAGAGGCAGCGTTTCCTTGCTAAATACGGAAAAGATTCGCCATTGTTCAAATTGTGGCGCAACAAGGTTGCAAGTGCTATTGAGAAGTGTAAAAAGTTATTCTATCGTTCTAAGGTGAAGAATCTAAAGAGCACAAATATCGGACGTTGGTGGAAAGAGGTCAAGTGCCTCTCTGGTATATCTGGAAGTGAGTGCCAGTGGTATCGTCAATTGATTGATGGCAGGGTTATTAACAATGTTGATACCCTCTGCGAAATGATCAACCAGTTCTTTGTCGGCCTCACTTCTTCGTTTACACCTCTCTCACTACATGATGTGTCCAGTATCGAGGTACACCAAGTTCCTGATGACCTTCTAGTCACCCCTCATGAAGCCTATAAAGCGTTATGCTCCACTCGTACCAAAAAGGCCGCTGGCCCCGATGGGATCCCGAATATTATCTTTAAGCTGTTTGCGTTTGAACTTGCGCCGGTCATCGCTGAACTCTATAACTGTTCAATACGTGAAGGATACCTGCCCCCCTTGCTGAAGACCGCTGTTGTATGCCCCCTCCCCAAACAGAAGTCGCCCAAGACCATTGAAGATGACATTCGTCCTATCTCACTTACCTGTCAGACGGCAAAGTTGATGGAGGGCTTCACACTTGTTCGAGTTCTACCCACCATTTTACGTGATCTGGACCCCAAACAATTCGCTGTTGCCGGGAAATCAACTGAACACGCGATCGTCTACCTACTCCACTTGGCCCTCGAAGCTTTAGATCATGTCGGTTGCTTGGTGCGTTTTTTCTTTGCCGACTTCAAAAAAGGGTTCGACCTCATTGATCACCATATCTTACTCGAAAAACTTGGCAAGTTTAACCTGCATCCTAGTATGCTGCGCTGGATAGCCTCGTTCCTGCAGGGAAGATCGCAGTTCGTGAGGATTTCCTCGTTGTGCTCAGCCTCACTACACCTGAATGGTGGTATACCCCAAGGCACTAAATTGGGGCCTATTTTATTCGCAGTGATGATGAACGATCTTGTTTCTGACTGGGGTCCTAGAGCCAAGTTCGTGGATGACCTATCAATTGTGGAGATTGTACCTAGGAACTCACCATCTTATCTTGGTTCTATTGTTGACGATATTCAATCTTTCGCCTGCATAAATAACATGCGCTTAAACCCAAAAAAGTGCAAAGAAATGGCGGTTGACTTTTTACGCTTCAATAGCTGCATGCCCCAGCCCATTGCCATCGCTGGCACTTATATTGAGCGCGTTGAGTCTTTTAAGCTCCTCGGCGTGCATATTTCGCAAGATCTAACGTGGGCTACCCATTGTGACTATGTTGTGCATAAGGCCAACCGTCGACTGTATGCATTAAGGAAACTTAAGAAATGTGGCGTTCAGGCTGACAACATCGTTGCCGTCTATTGTTCTCTCATCCGCTCTGTGCTAGAGTATGCGTCGTCCGTGTTTTCTAGTAGTCTTCCACAATATATCTCTAATTTTTTAGAATCGGTTCAGAAGCGCGCTTTAGGAATAATATTCCCAGGATTGTCATATGAACAGGCTTTGGCTATGGCTAAAATTGACACTCTCATCAGTAGAAGGGAAGTCAAGTGTAACAATTTCATCGCTAATGTTGAACATGATAACCCGTTGTATAATCTGATACGTAGCAGACTGATTGTCAATACGGTGGCCCCACGATATAATCTAAGAACAACTGTAGTCCAACAGAGTAAGCCATCCAACACGGACCGCTTTGGAAATTTTGTTACATGTAAATACGCTTGTAGTATTTGTCTTTAGCAACCTATCTTTGTTGCTTAGTATTTATTATGTCACTAATGCTAGTGTTACTGGCCTCACCTGTAATTCAGGGTTTACCCTGCAATAGGTTGAAATTAAACATATCTATATCTTTGGAACGAGTTTCAAACAATAAAATTCCTTTAGTTCTAACATTTCATCCTTTCAATTTTAAAGTTAAAAATATTATTAATCGGAATTTTCACATTTTACAAAATGATCCTGAGACGTCAGCCATTTTCACCGACAACCCTTTGGTATCTTTTCGCCGTAATAAAAACATTCGTGACTACTTAGTACATAGTGCCCTTAAAAAAATACCTCGGCACCAGCGGGAACATTTTCTTGCGGCCGTTCCCGCTGTAACACATGCCCTTTTCTCAATCCCACTACAGTTATTACTGCCCCCAAATTCGACCACACAACCGTCATGCTTTTTCATGCACGTCCACCAACATAATTGATTGCATTTCTTGCGATAAATGCCCTAAAATCTACATCGGTGAAACTGGGCGACGCCTTTCAGACAGGTTTGCTGAACATCTTCGTTCCGTGAGGATCAATGATGGTGACAAACCTGTAGCCCGCCATTTCAACAGCTCCAACCATTTGGTTTCAGACATGAAAGTCTGTGCCATCCTTCCCATCTCCGGTCTCATTTTTAAATTTGGCACCACACATCCTCTTGGTCTTAACGAACGTTTTTCTTTTATTTAATTTCCTAAAAGTTTTTTGTTATTTTAGTTTGCTTGGAACTTTTTATTATTAGCTTATGCACTTTCATTCCTTTTCAAGTCTTTGTTTCTATTATTATCGCCTAATCCCCTTGAATATTGGACCTGTCATTTCTCCCACCCCCTCAGACATGCTTATTAATCGATTGTAAAAATAGCAAATGATTTAACTTTTCCCATGCATCTCATTAATTATTAGTTAGTTTATTTCTCGTGCAATTGATTGGCTACTTTCTACCTGTGACACCCTTTTGGCATATATATAAGCCCTATTTATTTTATTTCATCTCGTCTTACTCTGATGAAGGGCTCCGCTCGAAACGTCAGTATCAGTTGGCAGTTTACCCTGTCTACGCAGCATTCTACTTATATATTTATATATATATATATATATATATATATATATATATATATATATATATATATATATAATATATATATATATATATATATATATATATATATATATATATATATATATATATATATATATATATATATATTTATATATTTTCTGATGGCCGTTATCGAGATATCACTCCAGTAGGTTCACGACCAGGTATTTTGTATGGTCTTCCGAAGATTCATAAACTAATTAACGTCCCGCTTAGACCTATTTTATCTTCTGTTCGCTCTCATTCTTTTAATGTTGCTAAGTTTCTAGTCTCACTACTTCGACCCTTTTCTATTAGTATTTACTCTGTTTATGATAGTTTTTCCTTTGTTAAAGAACTACTTGATTTAGATTTCAACACGGATAACGTGTTTATGGCTAGCTTTGACGTAACCTCTCTTTTCACTAACATTCCATTAGATGAAACCATCGATATCATTATTCAAAAGGTTTTCGTTGGCTCTAACAGTGAAAAATTGTCATTTCTTTTTCAACGGCGAAGTATATCAACAGGTAGATGGCGTTGCCATGGGATCTCCCCTGGGACCTCTCTTTGCCAATATATTTCTCGCCTATCATGAACGTATACTTGGATAGATGAATGTCCACCTGAGTTCAAACCTTTGTTTTATCGTCGTTATGTCGACGACTGTTTTATCTTATTTCGTTCTTCCGATCACGTTCTTCCATTTCTTAATTACTTTAACTCTAAGCATGCAAAAATAAAATTTACTCATGAATTGGAGGTAAACAAATCCTTGTCTTTCCTAGACATAAGCGTCAATCGTTCCGGTGGTTGCTTTTCCACAAATGTTTACCGTAAACCTACTTTTACTGGTCTTTTGACGTCTTTTGATTATTTTATTCCGTTTTCTTACAAAAGAGGTCTAATCTTTTCCTTACTTAACCGTTGCTTCAACATTTGTTCTACGTATGCTATATTTAATGTTGAACTGGAAAAACTAAAACGCATCCTTATTAATAATGGTTATCCAGAGAAATTTCTCGACAGCTGTGTTACTGCTTTTCTCGACAAAGTTTTCTCAAAATCACCAAAACCACCCACAGTTCCTATTAAACGCACTGTTTATTTCTCTCTACCGTTTACCGGACAACACTTTGTTCAAATCCGAACCCAACTCCGAAAACTTCTCTCATCTGCCTATCCTCAAATTGACATAAGATTTATCGCTCGTCCTTCAGTTAGACTTTTTCACTTCTTTTCTTTTAAAGATAAAATTCCCTTACGTCTTAGATCACATGTTGTATATAATTTTACGTGCGGAAGCTGCGGAGCTTCTTACATCGGAGAAACAATCCGACATCTACATACACGTGCATGTGTCTAACCACATGGGAATCTCACCTCTTACTGGGAAGAAGTATAGTAACCCTCCTCTTACAAGTATCCTCTCTCATCACCGTGACACTGATCACCCTGTCTCTTTTAGTGATTTTAAGATTATTTCTAGTTGTACTTTCGAATCAGCACTTCTTTTGCGCGAAACTCTTCTTATTCGCGATCTCAAACCACCTTTAAACGCAAATATTGGCACCGCACCACTTTTTCTTTTGTAAGCTAATTCCTTCTTTGTCATTGTATACTAGTGTCGTCTCATCCTGTAATATGTATTTTTTAGTTTCCCCTCTATTTGTTAATTATTCATAATCTACGACAACTTTGTAACTATATATTTAGGCTTTTTGCACATATGTAATTATTATTCTCTGAAGATGTTGTGTTAACAACGAAACGTTAGAACTTTATTAAATATTATGATTTCACTCGTGTTAAACTCAATATAATGGTTTTTGTCAAAATATTATGCTGGGCTTTGATATTAATCCTTAGATTACGATTCCCGCCTGGTTAATCGATAGCCGATATATATATATATATATATATATATATATATATATATATATATATATATATATATATATATATATATATATATATATATATATACATGAAAGTATACAATGTGCCCTACCGGCTATCACCGCTTTATGGTAACTGTGGACTTGGGACCCACTATGTATACACATCGTAGGATTGCATTGTGGAGTCATTATCATTGTGGAGTATATATATATATATATATATATATATATATATATATATAACATGAAAACACAAGTTTGAGTTACTTTTTCGCCATTGAGCTCTCTACCCGTATGATTTTGTACTCGATACTAGTTATCAACACTAGATCTAGATATGGGCATGAGAACCAATTATACACAAGCGATTGCCGGTGACAACCGCTTGTGGGACAAACAGCGGTCATGCGCACATCTAGAGAGCGTGAAGCGGTGTAGGGCCAGAGTGCTCAAACTACCACAAGGGTAGTGGGCGTTGCATTATCGCTAAAGGACACCTACACCATATATATATATATATATATATATATATATATATATATATATATATATATATATATATATATATATATATATATATATATATATATATATATATATATATATATATATATATATATATATATATATATATATATATAACTACAGACGGTACCGTTTCGGCCTTTGGGCCTCATCAGTGTAGTGCTGATGAGCAGGATGAAGGTAACTGCTATTTACAGTCACCCTTGATGCCACACAAATGTGGGACATCAAAAAAAATAATATATATATATATATATATATATATATATATATATATATATATATATATATATATATATATATATATATATATATATATATATAGTTAGATACGCTCTATGACCTTTAGGTCATATTGAGCGCTCTACAGGATGAACCATTGTCGCTTACGCATTGTGCGCACGCTCACTGCTTGCAGTTTGAGCGCTCTGGCATGGTTTTTGATGTCCCACATTTTGTGTGCATCAAGGGTGACTGTTAATAGCAGTCATCTTCATCCTGCTCATCAGCACTACACTTTTGAGGCCCAAAAGGCCGAAACGGCACCGTCTGTAGTTATATATATATATATATATATATATATATATATATATATATATATATATATATATATATATATATATATATATATATATATATATATATATATATATATAGGTCATATTGAACGCTCTACAGGATGAACCATTGTCGCTTACGCATTGTGCGCACGCTCACTGCTTGCAGTTTGAGCGCTCTGGCATGGTTTTTGATGTCCCACATTTTGTGTGGCATCAATTGGGTGACTGTTAATAGCAGTTATCTTCATCCTGCTCATCAGCACTACACTGATGTCGAAACGGTACCGTCTGTAGTTATATATATATATATATATATATATATATATATATATATATATATATATATATATATATATATATATATATATATATATATATATATATATAGTGAAAGTGGTCTTACCTCAAAATGATAAAAGCCGCAACTGTCAGTTTCACGCAAGGCGATCTTGCGTGAAACTGACAGTTGCGGCTTTTGTCATTTTGAGGTAAGACCACTTTCACTATATATTCGCTCTACCTTTATGGTATTGAGCACTTTCAACGTTCCGTGAACAACATCACATTCGTTTTAGTATATATATATATATATATATATATATATATATATATATATATATATATATATATATATATATATATATATATATATATATATATATATATATATATATATATATATATATATATATATATATATATATATATATATATATATATATATATATATATATATATATATATATATATATATATATATATATATATATATATATTTAACAATTATACCATGAGCTCGAGTCGTATATGAGCTGATAGCCGACGAGGCGCGCAGCGCCGAGTCGGCTATTAGCCATATACGACGAGAGCGAATGGTATAATTGTTTTATAATATAGACATCCACTATATAATAAGCCAAAAATTTATTAACAATTCCACAATAATTAAATACTAATAAAAAAACAAATGACGTTTCCGCCATGGCGCTTCCGTCCTGTTACTTCCGTCATGCGTAGTGCAAATTATATTTATGTACATTCGTATTTATAAAAACGAACAGGGAATTGGACGTTCATCGTATTCGTGTGGACAAAAAGTACAAGCTTTGTGGACAAAAAGTACAAGCTTTGTGAAACTTAACCTGGCTGGGCAAAGATTTTCTAGTCGGACTCGTAAACCGCAGTGGTTTTTTGACATTTTGTTGACGGGATTGAACCTGCGACCTCCCGGTTCAACTCGAAATATAACTTGCCGTCTGCTCTGTTGATCTTAAAACCATCATATTTGGCTTAAGTTTCCTCTGGTTTTCTCTTCCTCGTCGTCCCAAGTAAAGGCCAAGGTAAAACCAAACGGTACGAAGCAATTGTGATGGATCAGTGCTGTCGGTTGGACATAATTCGCCACTGTCAAACAACAACTTAAGGTTACAGAATACCCTAGAATGGAATTTTTTTTTGAAAATGGTGTTTTGATATGTCTGTAAAGGTTACCATTAGATCTATCAGCTACAAAAATTTGAATTGAAAATATTGAAAATTGAGCGAGTTATCGTGTTAAAATGGTTTAGGGTTATTATCCGTGGCGGGAAAGTCAACTATTAATTAACAGATGAATGACAGCTAATTTGTATCAAATTACTTCGAAAGAAATTGGAAAAACAAACACAACTTCAACTCGTCTCTCTGGCTCTATGTCTGACAGTAAACGGAATAAAAATCCATTCTGTGGTAGTTGTAAAAACGGGCCAAACGCAAGAAAGCTGACAAAGACGTCTTTTTGGATGAGAAAAAGGAACATTTATCTGCCAGCGACAAGGGTTCATACTTTGACCAAGACTCAAGAGAGACAATGGCCAGACATGATTGCGAACAGCGATAAACGTTCCGAATGGTCTTCTAGAAGCGAGCAGAAGCTGAAGACAAGTATGGAAAGTTTCCAGAAACGAAAAGCGACATTACTGGGGTCAGAGTCACAATGTGAATCAGATGATTTTGATTCGGATTTTAACTCAAGTGAAAATGAGGAAACCACCCGTTGGCAATTATATTGTTAGTCCAGAATGTTTGTAATAAATGCTAGACAACTCTGTAGTGTGTAAGGAGTGCCAGCTTCCACTAAAAATACTTGAAAAAATGAATTCGAGACAAGTTTTAGGAGCGAAATGGATTTTCTCTTGCTGAAGTAAGACATGTATTTCATACCAAACATGTTTTCCTGAACCGATTTCGAAAAGAACAGGCCAGAAATATGACGTGAATACATCCTCTGTTGTTGCTTTCGGAGCAATAGGAAAAGGGAAAGCCGCAGCAGCAAAATGTCTTAGCATGATGGATATTTCTTCTCCCGTTTACACTTGGAGTAAACATACCAAAAACATAGAAATGAAATCTATTGCTGTGGTGCTGGGGCCACAGGTGTAAAATCTGACTCACTGGCATTGCGATTTTTTTCTTTAGCCGTCCGAGTACTGTTTGCGCCCTTTCTTTTTGCCGCAGACCGCAGGCATCTTCGAACTTTGTAGACAAGGGCTATTTCAGTGTACTAGTATATAGTCTTTGTTTTGCAATTGCAACTCACCACAAAACAAACAATTAATATCGTCGTTGTTCTTATTGGTGGAAAGTAATTCAATTATTAGAGGCGGCGCAGAATTTGCAATAGCTGTTAAAACCGCGCCGAACTTTCACGGCTTATTTATTAGCACATCAATTTTGAGTCACATAGGGGCACTAAAAGATGTAACCTGATCGCGCGTTTTAACCGATTCCGACCAAACTTGCACACGATGTCAACGAACATCTGCGCTACAAAAGTGTGTCGGCGTTTTTTTTTTATGTAACAACTAACAGAGTTATGGGTCTTCATTCGTCAATTACTTCTTCCACAACATAGGTCGAGAAAAAAAATATCCTAGCTGCTAAACCCCTCCAGCAATAAAAAATCCCCGACACTCTTTTTTAGAACAAACATCGAGAAGTGTAAATATGGTAAATTGAGAGCTTTTTGGTAAAACCAAAGACCAGGTTAAACCGCGGCGCGAAGGTCATATGATTTTAAATTGATGAATATATCTGGAAAAATATTGTATTTTTTATTTTTTTCACAGTATGATAGTGTTCTTCGCATACTTAACTATATTTGGTGCAAATTTGACATAAATCGGAGACAAATTACGCACGCGTTAACAAATTTCGTGAATGGGCTTCCTAGGGTGTTCTGTAACCTTAATTTGCCTCTGGATTATTGGCTTTTTGTGGACCAAACCGGCGATTTTCCCAGTTTTCCTAAGGTCTTTCACGAACGCATCTAACACTGAATTTGCTTCGGTAAAAGTAGGGTCGTCAATGATGGAAAATGGCTTGTTGTTGGGAGGATTTCTCAAGAATTTGTCAACTTTTTTATTGTAAATACGAGCCGTCAACTTGCCTAGCAGATGTATGAAACACCTTAAAGCAAGTGTTTAATATCTCTGGTTTTGTCATCCCTGTGATGTACAAACCGCCAGAAAAATTGGAGAGGTAAACAAATTCAAAATTTAATGTAATTAATTTAATTTCTACCTTTTCTCTCTTCTCTTTTAAAACTTTACACTCCTTTTCAGTCGTTTCATGTCAAATTTAATTTCAAAACGACCCCTTATTTTGAAAAAGGCTAATTTTTAGTTTGCTTTACTTATCATTAAATATTTTCATTCCATATCTTGTTGTTTTTTTGGTATTATCAGTGGTATTGCATTCTCAAGAAGGGTTTTTATTTCTTGTTCATCAAGCTGAGCAAAACGGTCAACCATTTTGTATTTTTATTGCTTTCATTTACTCACCGTATATGAGCTGATATACGGTGAGTAGCTGAACCAATCAGATTGCAGAACAGCTCATATACAGTGGATGGCTATATTATAAATATATATATATACATATATATATTGTCAAATACATATATGGAAAAGTGACTGCCCCAACCAGGAATCTAACCCTGGTCTCCCAATCAACGTTTTGGCGCTCTGACCTTTGAGCTAATGAGACACGGTCAGAACATATATGAACATATATGTATTTCCATATATGTATTTGACAATATTAAATCCTCTCATCTATCAATTAATTATTATTAAAGCCCTCTGTATACAAGAAGTTGTGTATCGCTTCGCTACTTCGGGAAGTGCGCTCGAGAGCTCGCTCTCCACATTATGGTTAGATGCGATGTCTGCCTGTTGGTGTTAAGTGAAAGCGGCGAATTTAATATGTATATGGAAAAATCACTGACTGTTCTGACCGTGTCTCATTAGCTCAAAGGTCAGAGCGCCGAAACGTTTATTCGGAGACCAGGGTTCGATTCCCGGTTGGGGCAGTCACTTTTTCCATATATGTATTTGACAATATTAAATCCTCTCATATATATATATATATATATATATATATATATATATTTTTTTTTTGAAAGTGGACATAATGGATTGGAAGATGTTAAAATTAAAATAATTGACAAAACAAATGTAAATGATCCGACAACAAGGGAGGGATTCTGGGCATACAAGTTAGATTCATTTATACCTCGGGGACTTAATATTAGGGATTTTTTGTAAAATAGGTGCATTTTTAATTAGATCGTAGAGTATATATTAGCGCTTCAACAATCTGTGTACTCATATCTTGACAAAGGGGCTTGCCCCGAAACGTTGATGTTTAAATAAAGTTTTAAAGTTTTTATCCCTGATGTTTTATATATATATATATATATATTTATATATATATATATATATATATATATACATATATACATATATACATATATACACATACATATATATATATATATATATATATATATATATATATATATATATATATATATATATATATATATATATATATATATATATATATGTATGTATGTGTGTGTGTGTGTGTGCGTTAGACGTGTCGTCATCTTCCCAGCAAGTGTCACCCTTTGACCTCAGGTGTCGGATGTAAACAAAACATTTCGTGTCCCAATTAAATTTAAAAATAAGTTATCAAAATGTCGGAAGAATAGCCCGGAAGTAGAAAAACGACGGGTTATCAACTGCAGAAGACTAGACCTTTTTAATAAAGATGCGCGGTACCTGCATGCACAACAACATCCGAATTTGCAATGCTCATTTCGAAGAGGGCATGTTTCTTAATGTTTTAAAAAACCGACTTCGAAATCAAACTGTACCAACACTTTTTAAAATACCAAATCCCACACCAAGAATCGGCGTAAACGAAGATTGCTGTTTCGCCAAGATACACTGAACGACGGTACGTGTTATTATTAAATCTATTTCATCCAGCTATATTTTACTACAAAAAATTGTTAAATAATGTTTTTAAAAAGATCTTTAGGATCTGTCAAGACAGATTTTAAAATTTATACGCACCTGGGTCTTCATTTTATCAAACGCAACTTCTCAAGTGTTAATAAAGGTTATTATTAAACTTCTCAGAGTATGCACTATAGTGTTGAACATAATTAACAATTATAGTATGATTAATTTTTCTTAAAAATACTATGACCAAGACAAAGTCTAAGAGGATAATGGACAGACCAGGAGCCTTTTTTAACAAAAGATGTAAAACAAACAACGGGTGAAACAGTTTTAGGTATATGAAATTTTATTACCCTATAGGTAAGAGGAAGAAATTCAACGAGTAGTTACAAGGTACTGTACTGTATCCTTATGGCTATCTTTCATGTAAATCACTTGTAACTTTTTGAGGATTATTACATATACAGTGCATAAAATATTTACAATTATTAGATCTTCCTTTTGCACATACACCATTAGAGTACATAAGGATCATGAAGAAACATCAGCTGATGAAATGATACAAGGTGCAGTGACACTAATGAGCAATAATTATTAAGAATATCTCCTTGACGTGTAAATATTTATCACATTCAATACGTCATATCATCTAATTACTAGACTCTGATTGTAATTCACATACAGTGACACCATGAGACGAGCTCATAGTGAACTACAATACAAGTATCTTCAAAGAATTGTAACTGATACGGTAATCATGATTAATCCATTAAAGGGACATTAACTCATTAAGAGCTTGCATTGCGCTGGAAAAGTTAATAAAACGCACGAAGGACGTCAGCTTTGTGGATAGGGAAAATGAATGCCTGTACAATAAAAAGTTAAACGCTTATAAGGATATGCAGAAGAAAAACAAATTGTGGGATGACCAGGCAGGAAATGAACAAGGACATGGAGATGTTACAGATCTGGTACCAGTCCTTGCGGACCAAGGTATGGCCGCCTCCTAAAAAAGAAATCGGGTGACGGGGCGGCTGAGTTCAGTGAGAGGGACGAATGGATCCTTTCAAAATTCTCCTTCCTCCGGGCCCACATCTATGATGTGAAGAAGCGGACCACTGTCAGTGTAAGTAAAATTAAATACCATTTTCCTGTCAGTATTGATATTTACTTCTATTGTATAACATTGTATTACTTGCATACTTACCATTTACTAAGCTATCTTTTTTGCTTTTGTCTTTACAGATCAAGGGCAAGTTAGCTGCTGCAGCTGCTGCATTTGGTGATGCTGCTGAGGGAAGCGATGATGACGTCCTGGAGGCTGTGACACCTACTATGACACACACAGCTGGCTCTTCTACCTCTGAAATACCTATCATATTAGATGTGAGGCCAAAGAGATCATCAGCCAAAGCAGAATAGGACTCGGGAACGGCGTCTGTGAACATCTGTGGCGGCGGTCACAATGAGTGATCAAGGTCCTCCATCACAGACTTGGCCCATTCAGCATAGGTTGTCCGCTCTGTGACTTTCTGTGCCAGCTTCAGCATGTCCAGCATCTTCTCTTGTATAACAATGGACTGCCGCCCCCTCTCTTCTATCCCAGCCAGTATCCTACAAGTACAATCTGGAGATGAACGATGACGTGAAGGCCCGGTCAGCAGCCCAGCAGTCCTCGCAAGCTCGCTCTCAGCAGTCCTCTCAGCAGTCCTCTCAGCAGTTCCAGGCTCTCTCAGCAGTACCAGGATCCCGTCTCCTCCATCATGGCAACCAGCCAGTCAATGTTGACCAGCCACAGTTCAGCCAGGTGGTTCTGTATGGGTTCTCAGTCTGCAGAGTGGGTGCAGAAGCTGACACAGCCCCCTCAGCTGACGGCACTGCAGCCGCCCAGGCCATCTCCTACTACGACCCGGCGGGCCCCTACAGCCACCTTCACCACCTCCCTGACTACCAGCACTCCTCTTCCATTATCTCGAGCATTATCATTATACCTGAGCAGCATCTCACAGGTCATCATTACTGGTGATTATTCGTCAATGAGCACAAAAAACAACAGTCAGAAGACAGCCAGGAAACGTTGTGCTTGCTTGCTTCAAAGACTGTGTTTATATTTATTGTTACATTGGTGCCTCAGAGACTGTGTTTATATATGTTGTGTCAGAGACACTAGATCAGCGCTTCAGAGACTATGTTTATATATGTTGTGTCAGAGACACTGCATCAGTGCTTCAGAGACTGTTTATATTTATTGAGAGAAAGTTTATCATGTACGATGTATACTATTATTTACTTGTAAATAAAACTTGCAATTTATTTGAAACCCATTGTCCTAGTTTACTTTAATAAACATTTTCCCAATTTTTGGAATTGGGGATGTTTTTATAAAATAAAATTAGAGCCAAATTTTCAAGTTGCAACAAAAACAAATTAATTTCAAATTAATTTCAAAAACAAATTAATTTCAATAAAAACAAATTAATTCTTACGAATTAATTTGTTTTTGTTGGATTTTGGTAGTTTTGTTCTAATTTTATTTTATAAAAACATCCCAAATTCCAAAACTTCCAAGTCGAAACATCCCAAGTCACCATACCTGTAAAATAATATAAGATCTAGTATAACTGAATTGGAAAAATAAGAGTTATACTTTGGAACTTGAGCCAAAATATAACTCTTATTTTTTCAATTCAGTTATACTGCATCTTATATTATTTTACAGGTTTGGTAGTCCAGTCATTTTACGAATAAAATATTACCTATAATATATATACCCATAATCTTATCCCGGCATTACCACCACCATATATACAGAACTCGTGACTAGGCTCTTCTTCAGAATGATCAAGTAAGGTGTGCTATCCAGAGCACTTATATATATATACAAAATAAAACTAATTAATATGCAAAATAATAATTACATGATAAAATCGCGTAAGTTTAGTCCTTTGGGAACAAAACTGTCAAGTCGGTCCTATGTCCAATATCCCTCTCTATCGGTCGGATTATGAATGTCTGTCCTATCAATTATATTTACTGATACATCTGCTAAACCCTCGTGGCCTTCACTAAAAAAATGTGCATATAGGTGTTCTCCGGGCATTTCTCGCTGACCCCTTCCGTAACGATTCAAACTACTTTTATGGTTATTGAATCGCCTACGAAGAGTCAGTGGTGCTGCCTATATACAATTTCTTGCACTTTCTACAACTTAAAAGATAACTCCTCTGAGTCGCAATTAATAAAATAAGAATGTTTAGAATCAGAGTCCTGAAAGGTATCCAACCCTACGACAAACTGGCATATTTGGCACTTTGATTTGCCGCATGGTTGCATACCTTTCGGACCCGAAACGTCAACTGATTTAGGCAGCTTAGCCCGAACTAAAATATTTCTTTAGTGGTGATCGTACTAGCAAGAATAGGATATAAATCCTTCAAAATGTTACGAGCTCAAGAAAGAGAGGGATGAAAATCCAAAATTAAGGGCCTATTTTTATGATTATTATTCATGGGCTCTTTGCGCTTGAGCGTATCAGAACGAGAAAGACGAGCATCCCTGGAAAATTGCGAGTCTAAAAATTTACTTTTATAGCCCTTTTTCTTAAACCATGTTTTCATCTCTCTACTTCTGGCTTCAAAATCGGTAGTCTTGCTACATATACGTCTAGTACGCAGAGCCTGGCTATAAGGTATGGCTCGTTTGACATAATTGGGATGACAAGACTTTCTATCGAGGTATTGATGAGTATCAGTCGGCTTACAATAAAGGTCCGTATTAATAGAACCTTCCGACAAAGACACCAATACGTCCAAATATGGTAAAGAGGAATCAGAGATACTCCATGTAAATTTAATGGTTTGACGAAAATAATTTAAAATAGCAAGGAATTCATCAAGAAGAGCCCTGCCGTGAGTCCAAATCATAAAAACATCGTCTAAAAAACGCTTCCACAACCATGGTCTAAATGGAACAGACTGAATGAAGAGATTTTCCAGTTCTGCCATAAAAATATTGGCAAAAGCTGGTGCAAATTTAATGCCCATGGCTGTGTCCAATTTTTGATGAAATATCTTTTCATCAAATACAAAATAATTATTTTCTAAAACAATTTGTGCCAAATCAACTAACTCCGATGTGGGAATATGAAAATGTTCCCTCTCATCCAGAGCTTTTTTGAGTGCCTCTAATCCCTCAGAATGGGGAATATGCGAATATAGGCCAACTGCATCGATAGTGACAAGCAAAGCATTGTCAGGGATATCTCCAATTCCCGCCAACTTGTCAAGAAAATCCGTGGTGTCCGTGGGGCACTAAATTTGCACCAGCTTTTGCCAATATTTTTATGGCAGAACTGGAAAATCTCTTCATTCAGTCTGTTCCATTTAGACCATGGTTGTGGAAGCGTTTTTTAGACGATGTTTTTATGATTTGCACTCACGGCAGGGCTTGATGAATTCCTTGCTATTTACATGGAGTATCTCTGATTGCTCTTTACCATATTTGGACGTATTGGTGTCTTTGTCGGAAGGTTCTATTAATACGGACCTTTATTGTAAGCCGACTGATACTCATCAATACCTCGATAGAAAGTCTTGTCATCCTAATTATGTCAAACGAGCCATACCTTATAGCCAGGCTCTGCGTACTAGACGTATATGTAGCAAGACTACCGATTTTGAAGCCAGAAGTAGAGAGATGAAAACATGGTTTAAGAAAAAGGGCTATAAAAGTAAATTTTTAGACTCGCAAATTTCCAGGACTGCTCGTCTTTCTCGTTCTGATACGCTCAAGCGCAAAGAGCCCATGAATAATAATCATAAAAATAGGCCCTTAATTTTGGATTTTCATCCCTCTCTTTCTGGAGCTCGTAACATTTTGAAGGATTTATATCCTATTCTTGCTAGTACGATCACCACTAAAGAAATATTTTCATTAGCTCCATTTGTTTCCTTTCGTAGGCCTAAAAATCTTAAAGATAATTTAGTTCGGGCTAAGCTGCCTAAGTGCTCTGGATAGTACATATAAGTGCTCTGGATAGCACACCTTACTTGATGATTCTGAAGAAGGGCAGTGCGCGAAACGTAAATTAAAAAGTTTTTATCGTTCCTATTTGATTATTTTATATATATATATATATATATATATATATATATATAATATATATATATCATACATATATATATATGTATGATATATACATGTAAATTGTTGGAAAAGGATTGGATTCTGTAACCATTTAACTTAGCAGCTTTAAGCCGTTTTCTACAAGGTGAATCTGTTCGCCCGAAGCGACTTTTTCTGTCGGCTAAATTACCGATCTATTCAATTTTCACAATAGAAATGTCGGTTCGCGGAAACAAATTTGCCTGGTGAAAAACAGGCCTTAAAATGTTTTGCTTTTCATATATTTGTCAATATCTTACAAATTATCAATAGATTGAAAAAATCGACACCCGAGTCACCGAAGCAATTTTTCTTCATTTCTAGGTTCAATATGGTGTAACGTTAGGTTACCCACTATCACAAGCTAAATGGTTATTGATGTCGAGAAACATCACAACGATGCCAGCAAGATTAGTTGGTGGACGTGTTGCTGATATAGCTTTAAAACATGGAAAAGTGAAGCTGATGGTTGAAATAACATTTTTTCTATTTGGTTTATTGTGTTTTATTTTTTCATTCGTCCGTTCCTTTCCATTGTTATTGCTATACATGGGTTTAGATGGAGTGGTTGGAGGAATATTCTTGATTACTTTTCCTTTGTTGGTTGTTGAGGTTACCGGGGGATACCGTGCAAATGATGCTCTTGGTTTCGTCAATGTTGTCGTGGCATTTCCATCACTAATAGGACCTCCAGCAATGGGTAAGTTATTAATTGTTGTGGTGGTAAACAGTATATAGCAAAGTCATTGACCGCTATAATTTTTAAATAAATTATATTATTAAATTATATTATATTATATTATATTAAATATATTATATTAAATAAGTTATTTTTTTGTTTAGAAACCAACTATGAATATTGCTTGTTAACAATTAATTGTAACAATGTTTCAGTGTTCACAGTGTCAGAAAATACTTTCAAGATATATGATTCACACTCAAGGTTTTTTTTGTTTTTCTGGTAGCTGTTTTGCTTACTGTTGAAAGCCTTGAGCATCTAAAATTATTTTTTAAAATTATTTCACCACTGAAAAGTTGTATTTCATTTGAAATAAAAGGTGTCTCAGTCACTTTGGCCAGCACTGGTAATAATAAAAATAAAGTCAAGGATCAAAGGCCCCAAGTAATAATGTGCGCCAAGATTACGAACGCAATTAACCATGCGAAAATTTCAACACCTGGTTTATTCCCCCATTTACCTCTTAGTCAATATTGTGATGTTTGTCCTTGATCAATCTATCAGTGCAAGTGTCTATGAAATGAAAATTCACCCCAGCTTTTTATGATTGTATTTAAAAGAATGCTTAAAATAATGAAAAATAGCTTTTACGTGACTTTCGTATCTTATCCCATTCTCGAGTTATTACATTTCATGTAACTTGAGCTGTGACGTCACAAGATGGACACAGCATTACATCAAAACTCAAAATCAGGCATATCTTTGGATTGGTTTGACAAAGCTGGTTCAAACCATGGAGACTTACTGAGTCAACAAGACTCAGCATTGAGATTGTTCAGATTCATTCCCATGCCACTTTGTATAGAAACAAAGTTTTCTACTTTTTGTCGTTGTGCAGTTACTGTTTTATTGTTTTAAACAGTATTGTTGCATTAGAAATCATGGGAAAAGGATGTCAACTTCCTATAGCTAAATAAGTTGCTGTGAATTTGGTTGAAAACAAAGAATTCTTATAAAGGAAGAGAGTAATCTGGAAACTAATCTTTTACCATAGCAACCACATCTCGGAAAACGACCTTAAATCGTAGGCCCTCGGAATCCCTATCAGTTGGGTTTCCGTTCACCTAAGAGTGATAAACTGAATAGTCGAGCGCTTAAAACATGAGCCTCTGGCTCGGATAAATAGGGCAACCTTATCCTGCGTGATCGACTCAAAATAACTCATACTCATACATACTATGACAATGTTTAGATTTTTTGACTACAGTAGGTTTGAATCTATTTAGTCAAACCAGTCTGAAGATGTTCCTGATTTTCAGTTTTGTTTTAATGCTGTGTCCATCTTGTGACGTTACAGCTTAAATACAATCATGAAATACAATCATAAAAAACCGGGACGAATTTTTATTTGATAGAAACTTTACATGTAAATGCACCACTCCATGACAGTGATCCCATATCAGTATAAATGAATAATACTAATATTTCAGTTAGTATCTCATATTTGGTTTATGTTTGCACAGTTTAGATAACGTAGACTTTTTGTTTCATAAAAATAGGCCTCCCTTTTGGTCACACATCATGCTCATTGCTCCACTAGGCTGACCTAAGCATTAATGTTCCATTTAATAACTTTATATAATAAAATCTCAATTACGTCTGAAATTATTATATTTTACAAATTAATGATAATTTATTACATAGAAATCTAAAAATCGTCTTTTAAAAACATTTATACATATATAAAATCCTCCAATTTTAAATAAATATAATTTAAAAAATAAATTAATTAAAAAAAAATTAAAACACTCCTAAACGGCTTTCTCTATAGCCCAGTTCAATGTTTGCGTGTGGATCCCGATTCGTAGAAGAACGGCTCCCTCTTATCGCCATAACTGCCAACCGTATCAAGGCGAAAGATAATGTGCATCGCATCCACGCAAGTGTGATGGTGTATTCTCACTTTCGCTTCTGTGCTAACAATTCTGCTAGGCGTTTATAAGCAACGGTTGTCTCTTTTCCAAGTCCTCTACTTGTTGAAAACACAAGAGGTGTAAATGCAGCATATTCAACTTCCCTAATTCTGTCTCCGTACTCCCTCTTCTTAGCCATCTCATGTTGTCTGTAGAGTGCAGGTATATTGGTATTTCGGTAGCTCGATGCGTTTGGGTGAAAAACCCTAACATAAAAAAATGCAACTTGCTGCCTACTCCAAAAACCCTTTGCTCTAATATCTACTCTTGCTTCATCTTGCTTGTTTGCCGTTCTTGGTAATATGATCTCGCCTGCGTGTGGTTGTAGCTGTGGTTCTTTTTCCACATCAAAACATACTTCGTCAGCCATTGGGTGGTTATGTCTCTAATCTCGTTATGCCTTATTATTGGTAGTCCACCAAAAGGGCATATCATGGCGTGGTCTGCTGAAAAATTATTGTCACACTTACATTGGAGTGGTACATCTTTCAGCTGCCATCTATATCGCAGATGGAGCGCATCACGAAATTGTCCTTTGTTCAGGTTGAAACCTTGATCTTGTAGTGGGAAAACTGACAACCACGATGACGATCCTTTCTCGCAAAGTAAGTCCATCATTCTTTGCTTTGGTGGAGATAGACTTTCTCTGACTTGTTGAGCCAAGCTCTCAATTTCCTGTTGTTTATGCCGACGCAGATTTGTTTTGATGGATTATAGTTGTGGTCTAATGAAGGATTCCTTTTGCTCGACAATCATATCTTTCAAGGATTCGCTGATCTTTTGTGAGGTATGATATTCTCCACTTGCACTGGTTACTGGGTTGATAATGTTTAGCGAAAGAAGTCTCCTTTCTTCAGAAGTTATACACTGACTTCTACCAGTTAATGCAGGAATAAAGGTTTGACTAATCATATCTTCTAATGGCTGAAATAGACTCAATATCCTCGATTGTCCGCATTATATATCGCCATTTTCCCAAAATGCAATGAGAGAACGCAGCATAATGCAGATTGGGGATATCGTTCTGCTATCTTGGAAAGATTCTTAATTTCTTCAACAAAGTCTTCGACTTTGTGTGCTGCATACTCGTTAGCAAAGCAGGTTGAACCAACAGTTGAACCAAGCATCTCATGTCCATCAGTTGTCACTAGAATTCCCGTTCCTTCAAAAAATTTAATTGCTTCTTCTTGAAACTCTGGTTTAACAATGAGGTGTGTTTTACTTGCGTTTGGATGGTATCCCATCTGTGGACCGATAGCTGATAGACACTGCCACCATCTTAATCCACTGCAGGAAGAAAGACCGAAATCTTTCTTCCTGCAGTGGAATCATCAGCAAACCATACTTGTTTAACTCTTGGCTCAACTGATCTCAATCTTCGAATTAAAGGTGTCACAGCAAGAGCGTACATAGCCATTTCCAGGGGATCTCCTTGAGTAATCCCTTCCGATGATTCAATTTCTCCCCCTCCGGTGACAAATAGCCTTACCGGGGTTTGATAGGTGTTATTCAGCACAGTTGATATTGCGAGAAAGATAACCCGATGTTATGCAGCGCGGCTTGTCGATTGATAGTGTTGAATGCGTTGTTAGCATCTACCAATAATAATGCTTCTGTTTCCTCAGATGACATAATCTCATTCATGGCATGAACTGCAGCTTCACAACCGGCATCATGGCCCGCACATGCTTGTAGTGGCCCCGCGGCTTCCTGGACATCATTTCCAACCACTTCACCTCGCCAATACCAATTGGACGTACTCCTGGATTTTTGTTGAGTGGTATTAATCGACACGCTACAAATGCAGATAAACCTTCATAATGAACAGCTGAAGTGCACAGGCGTCGTGCTATTCCAGCTAGCGCATTACATAAATCAACGGAGGCACTTTTAAAGGATGAACAAAAACGACGCCACGCATAGGCATCAAGTCCCGATGGGCCGGCAGCGCCTTGTGTCTTGTTTGCGGCTACCCTGATTGACTCTCCATTAATTATTACTGCTGCCGGAACTCTTCCCTGCGGATGCTTTTCGCTAAAACCTCCCGCGTCGTCTTCAATTGGATATTACCATCTTCATCCTCCCACAGATATTAGTGAATCTATATTTAATAGACCTCCTTTATTTGCATTGGAAATTAGACGAACCGCTTGCTGTGTCTTTCCTTGTAACATGAGACGATTGAAACCCCTTGCAATCTTTTCCGACTCGCCTTCCGCTGTGGTGCTAGAGATACTGTAAGGTGATTTTGGATACACTTCCCCTCAGAGATTAACTTTTCAATCTTTCCTTCCGACCATAAAGTTATTCTGCGTTCTAAACAGGCTATATGTTCCTTGGTTTTGCTTTTAGCGTGAGGCTTTTGTAATAATAAGCACTGCATGACTGAACACGCTTTAAAAACAATGCACTCAAGATGTGATTCGTCTGCGTAGGCTTGGTATAATCTGGCCAATTCTTTAATGAATGCTTTTCCAAATTTTCCAGATGGAAGAAGAAAAATATTTCGCCTCCATTTGACTATTTCCTCATTCCACTGAACTCGCCCCATTGAAACGGAATTGGAATATTCATATGCGCTTCCGAAGGAGTATGATTTGCATAATTTACTTGTTCGTTTATGAAAATTTCATCAACAACATTGGCATTTTCTTGTTGACTTCTTTCTTGAACCCCAGTTGCCGTCCTTTCCATGGCTTTATTCGCTTCACCGTTCACATATACTTCTTCACCAGCATTAATATTTTCTTGTCGATTTCTTTCTTGACTTTTCACCAGTTGAGCTGCTTTGTCTCTCAGATTCTGAGCTGTTAGGCCTAATGAGGCATACCCTTTTTCCTCCCACAACAACCTCATGATTTCCATGTAGCATTTCCTTTGATAATTCTGGCCGCTCTGATGTTCTGCTATTGCTCTTTCACGACAAGCCAAAATATCTGCCACCATCTCTTCGGTCCATTTTGTTCTTCCAGTGGTTTTATTCTTTCTTTTCGGTGGCATCTTGTCTTTACTATTTGGAGTTCTTGTTGAAGTATTTAAACTCAACTATCTTACTTCTCACTTCTGTTAAATAGCAGCTTCTGTTAACTGCAAATCTAGCTATGCTTTCTTCTTAAACTTATAAACAAGTCAGAATTTAGTCGCCATGCTATCGTTCACATGAACTGAACTGCTAATAAGCTTCAATATCTTAAAGCACAAGGTCCGACGGCCATAGTTGGCGGCCAACATAGTTGTCGTGATTGAACGATTTTTCATGATTATGAGTTGTCTGGCTTGTCTGGTTAATCTTGTTATCATTATAATGCTTGTCACGCAATGTGCGCGATACGTATTTAATTTCTTCAATATCACCGTTTGAAGATTTTAAATGTTTTAGAGCTTTCTTTAAGTTCTTTACTGTGTGATAATAATAATAATAATAATAATAATAATAATAATAATAATAATAATAATAATAATAAATAAAATATACAATGAAATACGCAATGTCGTGCAAGCAGCATCGGTTCTCATATGCGAACTGCTTGGGGTGAAAGAAAGGAAGAAGAGAGAAGAGAAGTAGCCATATTGGAAGAGACGCATTGAGGGTGATATTAAACGATTGAGAAGAGATTTGGGTAAGATTGAAGCTTGGTTCAAAGGAAAGTGGAAGAACGGAAGGAAGAGTGAAAAGGAAAAACTTGATAAAAAATACAGGTTGAAGGCGAAGGGTTTTCACATTGTAATGGAAGAGATCAAGCAAAGGGTAATATCTAAGGCTTTCAAGGTTAAAAGATATGTAAAAAGAGTCAAGCAGTTCCAGGATAATCGTCTGTTTTCATCAAACCAAGGTATGTTCTTTAATTCGCTTCAAGGTGAAAAAATGAGAACAGCATCACCAAACCCTGAAGAGGCAACAAAGTTTTGGTCGAATATTTGGGGAACTAATGTTAACCAATGATCGAGCAGAATGGATCCGTAGGATTGAGGAAAAATTGGAAGTAGATAAGCAGAAGGATATTAACATTACACATGAGAATGTTGCACAACAAGTAAGAAACATGCCCAACTGGAAGGGACCAGGTCCTGATGGTATACAAGGCTATTGGTTAAAAAACTTTACCTGTCTCCATAAGTGTTTGGCAAAAGTTCTGGATGAATGTATAACAACGCGAAATGTACCTGATTGGATGGTAGAAGGACGAACTATATTGTTAATGAAAGACCCTACGAAAGGATCAGAGGCGAATAATTACAAACCAATTGCATGCCTGAACCTTTTATGGAAACTGTTGACAGCTATGATTAG
Source organism: Chrysogorgia sp. JL179-B06 (assembly GCA_035772405.1). NCBI lineage: Eukaryota > Metazoa > Cnidaria > Anthozoa > Scleralcyonacea > Chrysogorgiidae > Chrysogorgia > Chrysogorgia sp. JL179-B06. The sequence goes on along the minus strand of JAYKKM010000390.1, from coordinate 264,970 downwards.
TGGAAAAAACTTACTCCCACTTGGAACAAAACAACCTTCTCCCTGATGAACAGAAAGGCTGCAGAAAAGGATGTCAAGGAACAAAAGACCATCTCTCCATTGATAAATGTGTACTGAAAAATTGCAAACGAAGAAGAACAAACCTAAGTATGGCCTGGATAGATTATAAAAAGGCATATGACATGGTACCAGTACCACATTCTTGGATAATTAAAACATTGCAAATGTTTTGCATAGCAGATAATGTGATTGACCTGATGTCCAGAAGTATGACCAAATGGAGAACCAACCAGCTGTTGGTCCAGTGGTTACCACACATCTCTATGAGCTGGGAGACACAGGTTCTAATCCTGGGTCGGACCTCCACTCAGGGTCTTAAAAATAATTGAGGAGAAAGTGCTGCCTTTGCAATAATATCAGCAAATGGTAAGACTTTCGGGTCTTCTCGGATAACGACCTTAAATCGTAGGTCCTCGGAACCCCTGTAATTGGACTTCTAGCCTGTTGGGGTATTCCGTTCACCTAAGAGTGATAAATCTAATAAACTAAAACTAAACTAAACCTGTACTCTAATGGGGAGTGTCTAGGCCCAGTGAACATTAACAGGGGCATCTTCCAAGGAGACTCTTTCTCACCCTTGTTGTTCGTGATCGCGCTAATACCAGTGACACATGTGCTACGAGAGACAGGAATGGGATATAAACTGGAGAAAAATGGCCCAATGATCAATCACATGTTATTTATGGATGACCTTAAAGTCTTCGCCAAAAATGACAATGAAGTTGATTCACTGGTGCAAACCATCCGACAATGTAGTGCTGATATTGGTATGGAGTTTGGGATATCCAAGTGTGCAGTAGTGACATTGAAGAGGGGACGAAAGGTGGAAAGTCGGGGCATTAAACTCCCGGATGGAGAAGAAATGACGGGGGTATAAATACCTTGGTGTGTTGGAGATTGATACTATCACGTGTGCTGAAATGAAAGCTAAAGTCAAAGATATCTACTTGAGGAGACTAAGACTTCTGCTTAAGAGCAAGCTTAATGGTCGAAATATTTTCTTGGCAATCAACTCATGGGCGGTGGCAGTGATACGATACAGTGCAGCATTCATTGGGTGGACAAAGAATGAGACCCGGGAGTTAGACAGGCATACCCGAAGAATGATGAGTGCATACCACGCCATCCATCCTAAGTCAAATGTGCGAAGGATATACATCAAGAGAAAAGGAGGAAGAGGTTTGATCAGCGTTGAAGAATGCATCGCGAGTGAATTGAGAAGCTTACATCACTATATAGTAAACAGTGAAGAAACCCTACTGAAAGCAGTTGTAAAGGAAGAAGGAATAATTAAAGAACAAGTAGAAGGGAAAGAAGATTACAAGAAAAGGGTAGATGCTGAGAAGAAAAAGGAGGTGGAAAGCATGAAACTCCACGGGCAGTTTGAGAGAGATACAAAGGATCTGAAAACAGAAGAATCGTGGAATTGGTTAAGTAAAGGCTATCTCAAACGTGAAACAGAAAGCCTGATAACTGCTGCACAAGATCAAGCGTTAAATACAAACTCCATTAAGAAGAGTATATACGGATTGAATGTCTCAGATAAATGTAGGTTATGTGGCGAAAAGGTAGAAAGTGTAATGCATATTGTAAGTGCATGTAGCACGCTGGCACAGAAAGATTATAAGAGGAGACACGAACCTACATTGGTCCCTATGTAGAAAGTACGGCTTAAAAGTCAGTGAGAAATGGTACCAGCACAAAGTGGACAGTGTGGTAGAGAATGAGAGGGTTAAAATCCTATGGGACTTCAATATTCAAACAGATCGGGAAATCAAGCACAGAAGACCAGACATCATCGCAGTGAATAAGGAGAAGAACGAGTGCACAATTATTGATGTGGCAAACCCCGGCGATCACAACCTGGTGCAGAAGAAATTTGAGAAATTAGACAACTATTCTGAACTACGACTGGAAGTGGCCAGAATGTGGAATAAAAAGACGGTAGTGGTACCAATCATAATAGGTGCATTGGGCTCAGTACCAAAGGATCTACAGTCCTACCTCAAAAACTAGATATCCCCTATGATTTGAATATCATACAACACTCAGTGCTACTAGGCACAGCCAACATCCTCCGAAAGGTACTAGCGATGGAGTGAAGAACGTCAGAAGAATCACTGGCTTAAGTTGAAGAAACCTGTCAGTGAGGATTAAATACCGGTATACCTTTACCGTGAAACACAAAACAAAACAAATAATAATAATAATAATAATAATAATAACCTAGTGGTATATTTTTGTTTGAGTAAATGACTGTCAATGAAAAACGAAATGACTTTGTTGATTTTTTTTTGGTTTGGATTTAAAAATGAGATAGTTCTTTTCTTTATATTGATCGACTTGGCTCAAATTAATATTTGTGCCAAAAATTAATACTTGCTTTAACGAATGTTAATTTCATTCTAGGTTGGATTTTTGACAAAACTGGTGACTTTCGCTACGTTTTTTATGTTATGTTTGCCACGTCATCGTTCGCATCTTTTCTTTTGTTTGTAAGTTCTCGTGTAACCGTAGAAAGTTCACGATCATTGAAGCGAAAAGCCCAAGATGCAAGAGTTATGGAAAATTGTAACGCAACAGCAGAAATCTCCCAATCAAAATTTCCTGCATCGACATCAGCAAACGAAACTACAGTCTGATAAGCCGTAGTATAATTAACAAATATCCCTAGAGCTTGAGTAGGATATGAGCTTTTATTAGACCCTCACATATAACCGTATCAATTGTTGCTATCAGCATCACGTGACAGTCCAATATTTTACGATGTAGTACAGCAACATATTGGACAGCAACTTTTTGACTGTTTACGTGCGAAGAAACATTTTTGTGTTAAGATATTTTGTTCAATATAATAAAACACTTATTGGATTCATCTTCGCCCAATATTACAAAATATTTAAGTTTCGATTTGCAATATTAGGCTCAACCTTCCATCTCGCTCAATATTGAATTCTCGACTTAAATATTTTGTAATATTGGGCTCAGAGGAATCCAATAAGTAATAATATACGCCAAGAGCCAGTACTAATATACGCCAATTGCATAATTGTTTGATAATATAGACACTTGTGGTATTCCTGTTGTCTTATCAAGCAATTGCCCGATTTCTTGCTTGGTAGCTTGCTATTGTAAGAATCAATCAGATTGCAGAATAGCTCATATCTAGTGGATGTCTATATTATAATTAGAAATATCCTTGTAGTAAATACATCGAATTTGTGCTTGGAAACTAAAAGAGAAAGCTTAACTTTATTTCCATATTTTCAAGCATTGTTATATAAAGAGGGACGGATGCACAGGATGGATGGCAGGAAAGGGGAAGGAAATGGAAAGGAGCTGGATTTGGTAGCCTGAGATTGGTAGCCATGCGTGGGCTTCCGCGACCGCTGAGACTAAAATTGCATAATGTGACGTCATATATATATATAGCAAAGTGAAAAGGTGGTAAACTGCCAAGAATTTAGTGACGAGATACTGACGTTTCGAGCGGAGCCCTTCATCAGAGTAAGACGAGATGAAATGAAATGAAATAAATGGGGCTTATATATATGCCAAAAGGGTGTCACAAGTAGAAAGTAGCCAATCAAATGCACGGGAGATAAACAAACTGATAATTAATGAGATGGGAAACGTTAGATCATTTGCTATTTTTAACAGTCGATCAGCAAGCAGACTGAGGGGGCGGGAGAAATGACAGGTCCAATATTCAAGGGGATTAGGTGATAATATTAGCATAAGAAACAAAAACTTGAAAAGGAATGAAAATGCATACGCGAATAATAAAAAATTAATAATAATAAAGGTTCCAAGCAAACTAAAATAACCAAAAACTTGTAGGAAATTAAATAAAAGAAAAACGTTCGTTTAGACCAAGAGGATGTGTGGTGCCAAGTTTAAAAATGAGACGCTTCTCTTGCCGCTTGCGGTTATCGTTGCCACCGGAGATGGGAAGGATGGCACAGACTTTCATGTCTGAAACCAAATGGTTGGAGCTGTTGAAATGGCGGGCTACAGGTTTGTCACCATCATTGATCCTCACGGAACGAAGATGTTCAGCAAACCTGTCTGAAAGACGTCGCCCAGTTTCACCGATGTAGATTTTAGGGCATTTATCGCATGAAATGCAATAAATTATGTTGGTGGACGTGCATGAAAAAGCATGACGGATTGTGTGGTCGAATTTGGGGGCAGTAATAACTGTAGTGGGATTGAGAAAAGCGCATGTGTTACAGCGGGAACGGCCGCAAGAAAATGTTCCCGCTGGTGCCGAGGTATTTTGTTTAAGGGCACTATGTACTAAGGAGTCACGAATGTTTTTATTACGGCGAAAAGATACCAAAGGGTTGTCGGTGAAAATGGCTGACGTCTCAGGATCATTTTGTAAAATGTGAAAATTCCGATTAATAATATTTTTAACTTTAAAATTGAAAGGATGAAATGTTAGAACTAAAGGAATTTTATTGTTTGAAACTCGTTCCAAAGATGGTTCAAGGGCGTCTAAACGGGGGACGAGAAAAGCTTTCTGAACGGCGAGGTCTAAAAGGTTGGTAGGGTAACCACGTTGGACAAAAAAAGATCTCATTTCCATTGATTTGACTTGAAAATCTTGGTCGTCGCTACATAAGCGGCGAAGACGCAATAATTGAGAGTAAGGGATGGATTGCTTAGTATGGTTGGGATGAGAGGATGAAAATAGAAGATAACTGTGGGAGTCAGTAGGCTTGTACGAGACCGACGTTTTCAGCGAATCACCATTAATCGAAATTAAAATATCAAGGAACGACACAGAGGTCTCGCTGATTTCCCACGTGAACTTCAGAGCAGGATGAAAATCATCAACAAAGTTGATGAACTGCTCTAAAAGGACACGTGAACACGACGCTGTTCCTAAACAGTCATCGATAAATCTTCCGAAAAAATCAGGCAAGGGACCCGTGTATTGTTCAAAGATCTGTTTTTCAACATAACCAACAAATAAATTAGCATAGCTTGGACCCATTTTGGTGCCCATCGCAACACCACTTATTTGTTGATAATGTTCACCATCAAACGAAAAATTGTTAAGGGTAAGCACTAGTTCTGCTAAGCGGAGTAACGTGGTTGTGGAGGGTTCTAAATTAGTGCGCTGATCAAAGAAAAACTTCAGAGCTTCAAGGCCATCACAATGGGGAATGACGGTGTATAAGGACTTGACGTCCATCGTGAAAATAAATTTATCGGAACTACTGAAACGTAACTGGTCGAAAATTTGCAAGGCATGTTTAGTATCTTTGATATAAGAAGGCAACTTCTTAACCAAAGGATACATAACGTTGTCTAGAAAACTGGAAACGAGCTCGGTGGGGCAACTACAAGCGGAAACAATCGGCCTGCCAGGATTGTTAGGTTTATGGATTTTAGGTAGGAAATATATGACAGGCGTTCTGGGGGTTGTTAATATAAGGTTAGATTCACCGGCTTGGATGAAATTCTTGATGGTAGTTTTGACGGATTTTTGGTGAGATTGAGTGGGATCGGAATTCAACTTAGTATAAAAGATGGTGTCGCTGAGTTGACGAAGAGCCTCTTGTCGATACAAGTCCGCTCTCCAGACAACTACAGCGCCACCTTTGTCCGCAGGTTTTATGACAACGTCATTTCGGCATCGTAATGAATTCAAAGCTAGAAGCTCTTCTTTGTTAAGGTTATGAACTTGTTTTCTGCGCGGAGGTTGCAATTTATCAATGTCATGGCGGCATTGTCTTACGAAAAGATCAAGGGAAGAAAAATCACCTTCGGATGGAGACCAAGACGACTTCTTGGGGTTGAGTTCTTCGAAAATATCCTTATTGCTATTGAAAGTGGGCTTATCATGAAAAAAGGCTTTGAGGCGCATGCGGCGGAAGAAAGATTCGGTATCCTCTTTAACTGAAAATAGATCGATGGGCCCGGAGTTGGGAACAAACTTGAGACCTTTCGCAAGAAAAGATCTCTCGGGGTCAGATAATGGCAAATCAGAGGGAATAGTGAAAACTAGACGAGTGACTTCGTTAGAGGAACTAGTGCTTTGGGAGGGATTCGGGGAAGGACCCAGTAATTTGGCCAATTTGGACGCCTTAACGTCTTCAAGAAAAACATAGAGTCTGGAATTTAGCATGCGAATTTGTTGAACGATAGCGGTAAACAAAATAGGTGGGCAGACCTGGGAGAGAGAGGACTTACATCCCGAGATGTAGTCATCAGTATGTTGTAAATTACTGGACATAGATTTAATAGTGATACGCATCAAACGACGGGAATGACTCGAACAAGCCGCTGATATGTGATGGGAATAACGACGATCGATAGCGGGGAGATTAAAAGACAATAAATCAAAAGAGGATCTAAAACCGTAGGGAATGAACCCCCGATATAAACAACGACTAATAAAAGTAATGTGACTGGAAAAACGGGTTTTAGATAAAATAAGGTCAAACAAACGTAGAGCATGATTACTGATCGACGGTAAAAAAGGAAGCAAATAACTTACCATTTCGTGACGGAGACTTTGACGAAACTTCTTAAGGTTAGGCATGTCGCAGCGGTATATAGAATATCCGAGAGTAGTAAAAAAGTAGAGTGCTGCGTAGACAGTGTTTTGAATATATAGCAAAGTGAAAAGGTGGTAAACTGCCAAGAATTTAGTGACGAGATACTGACGTTTCGAGCGGAGCCCTTCATCAGAGTAAGACGAGATGAAATGAAATAAATGGGGCTTATATATATGCCAAAAGGTGTCACAAGTAGAAAGTAGCCAATCAAATGCACGGGAGATAAACAAACTGATAATTAATGAGATGGGAAACGTTAGATCATTTGCTATTTTTAACAGTCGATCAGCAAGCAGACTGAGGGGGCGGGAGAAATGACAGGTCCAATATTCAAGGGGATTAGGTGATAATATTAGCATAAGAAACAAAAACTTGAAAAGGAATGAAAATGCATACGCGAATAATAAAAAATTAATAATAATAAAGGTTCCAAGCAAACTAAAATAACCAAAAACTTGTAGGAAATTAAATAAAAGAAAAACGTTCGTTTAGACCAAGAGGATGTGTGGTGCCAAGTTTAAAAATGAGACGCTTCTCTTGCCGCTTGCGGTTATCGTTGCCACCGGAGATGGGAAGGATGGCACAGACTTTCATGTCTGAAACCAAATGGTTGGAGCTGTTGAAATGGCGGGCTACAGGTTTGTCACCATCATTGATCCTCACGGAACGAAGATGTTCAGCAAACCTGTCTGAAAGACGTCGCCCAGTTTCACCGATGTAGATTTTAGGGCATTTATCGCATGAAATGCAATAAATTATATATATATATATATATATATATATATATAACTACAGACGGTACCGTTTATATATATATATATATATATATATATATATATATATATATATATATATATATATATATATATATATATATATATATATATATATATGTATATATATATGTATATATATATGTATATATATATGTATATATATATGTATATATATATGTATATATATATATATATATGTATATATATATGTATATATATATGTATATATATATATATATATATATATATATATATATATATATATATATATATATATATATATATATATATATATATATATATATATATATATATATATATATATATATATATTACCTATATATATATATATATATATATATATATATATATATATATATATATATATATATATATATATATATAGGTAATATTTGGCATTTCACTCGATCAAACTACATGTTGAAAGGATTTGTGGTGAAGGAAAATTTCGAGTGTTGGAATACATACATTTTAAGACCAAACCGGGACCATGAGTTGCGAAAAATGCAACTTCAAGGCCTTCCGGCTGGAATATATATATATATATATATATATATATATATATATATATATATATATATATATATATATATATATATTTAACAAATAGATTCCATTTTGCCGTTGTCTGTTGAGTTATAGATGCACATATGACGTCAGAACGTGGTGAGAATAAAAAAGTGGCCCAGGAGACGATAGTCGAGTGGGTCACTGATGTTCTTACCACGTTCTGACGTCCTCTGTGCATCTATAACTGAACAGACAACGGCAAAATGGAATCTATTTGTTTTATACAATAAAAATTGAAAACAAACCATTCAAGAGTGGCGATTTCTGGGGCATGAAAAAAAGATAAAAGCAGTCGGCACGTGATATGGCGTGAGCTGACGTGATATGGGCTCAACCCATAACTTTGATGTCTTTGTTGACGACAATAATTCCTTCAAGTCAAATCTACCAAGACTACTCATAGACACAAAGTTGCATTACCAAGACGGACCAATTGGTAACAATGTAAACACAACTTGGAAACTAACGAAGAGTTACTATCAAGCGATCGCTGCCATGTACATAGCTACGAGAAGTACAACAAGTTTTTAGAAACATCGTTGAAGACGCCGTGGTTCATACTTACCCAGTCTTTGGATCAACCTCATGAACAAAGCAATTAGTGACACCAATGTTAAGTTAGGTACTGGTATGTGTATTACAATTTATGCTCTCTAGTTATACTGAAAAACAAATTGAGAGATTCAAAGTTTATTTGAAGGACTTTGTTACAGCTGATTCTAATTTCTAAGAAATATATAACATGTACTGTTATACTCAGATACTTTGCAAAACTCTATAACACAAAAACTGCTGCAGAAGTCTGCAAAATTGTTTAACTGGTAATATACAGTACACATTCTGTTTGGCTGAGAGCAGAGCAATATCAAGGAAATACAATGCAGAAAAAAGGAAATAATTGGAAAATCGCTGAAACACTTTCTTTCTTTGTTGTATGATTCCTGAACATCACTTTCTGCAATGTTTTCATGTGTATATTATTACAGTGATTAGTAGCTAATAACACTGTTCATAGCACTGTTAATAGTACTGTTAATAACACTGTACATGCAATTTCATGGGGTTATACACACTATAGTGTATTTTTCAAAAGAGCTCAAATTGCATGGCTGTAGCAGGGGGTGTCCCCCCTATAATTTGCTCTGGCGATTTCTTGCCAGTTTAGATACATTTAAACTTGAATGTTGGAAATTACTCTCAGAAGTCAGAAAATCCTATTTCAGAGATCCTAATGTCAACAATTTTCTGGGGGCATACCCCGGACACCTTCATCAGTGCACTCCCATTACCGCCCCCCCCCCCTTCCAATTGACTTTCTCTTGCTATGGCCCTGAATTGTGCTCACCAGCGCTCAAAATAATGGGGGCAGCAGTTCCTGACTACTGATTTTCATGATTTGATCAACCAGAAATCAGTCACGGCTGGTAAGCATGACCAGTCCAATTCTATTGGTCAAATTTCTACCTGTGAACATATTTTTTTTACCTTGTTGTTTATATAATTTATGCACTAAAGTCAGTAAATGGCTTTAACAGATTTTAAAAGGCCGCTTAATTTATATTGGTTAAACAAGGAAATAATATAGAATTAATTCAAATTTCATTTGAGGCGAAGTTGTCACAATGGGGGCTGACTTCAACTTTAAATAAAAGCCCTGGGATGGAAGTTGCTGTCAAAATGGTGGCAGCAGAAATGATGATTGAACGTTCATGGCCTTGTGTACTGATATATGTAGTAGGCTTTATCTTATAATGAAACTGTAATTAGTCATATAAGTAACATTAAGAATATATTGTTGTAAGAGCATTGAGACTATTGTATAATGCTCCTAATACGTCTTTATTATTACTGATACAAAGTTATAGAAGGAAAGAAAACTTTTGTTTTTAATACACAAATTAAAGAAAAATAGTTGACCATCCAAATGACCGCCTGAACTTGCGTCTAACTGGTCATATTGACCATCGACTTTGCCGACTCACCCTTCAGGCTTGCACAGTTTGTGAAAATTGCATTTGAAACTGTGTTCACATACTTATATAAAGTAATTATCAACTTGTCAGAAACATTTTTCTGAGGATTTGAGCTTGACGATCGTCCATGTATTATCTGTCTACTGCAAGCTGATATAATATATCACGACAACAGGTACATGTTAACACACCCAAGCATTACTGATATATATATATCTCAGGTACATTAATGCCTGTCTCCCTCCACGTTCTAGTCAGCATACTTCCCGCGAGAAACCCGCGCGCGCGTGGCTACAAACATAATGTGTTATAACTTATAGGCGTATTCCTGTCTATTAATAAGGCGTTCTGGTTGTCTTTGTGCTTTGTATAACTTTTTACTGCGTAATATCCCTGTTGTTATATTTATAACGTAATATCCCTGTTAGCATATGCGTAATATCCCTGTTAGCATATGGCTTTGCCTTCTTCACGAAACATGACTCCTTCCTGTCTCTGGATTTACAGTTTGTTTACAATTTTGGGCTAGTCGACATGTCAGTCTGCCACAGCGCAAATATTACAAATTCACATGTTTGAAAAATGAATATGGAGCAAAGATTATATATTCAGTAAGAATTTATAAAATAGATCACTGCTACATACGACTAACATATATAAATCTCAGCATAGAGCAATTTCACTGTTAATTTGGGATGGCATTTGAGTTATGCGTGCGATGTTGTCAAGTTACACTATATATATAAATGCTTGTTACACGCATCCAGCTAGCAATGCGTTGCTCGATGTATTATAAACCTCGTCATAAACACTTAAATCTACAGTTTGTATAATATTATTGACCATTTGATGAAACTCGAATAATGACTTTATAAACATTAGAACGATTTGAGTTATCTGGAATCGTTTATCGTGCTGCTAAACATCAACAGACACGTTCGACAGGAAATGCTCCAGACCTGTGAAGTTATTAAATAAAACGTCTAGAATAGCAGAATTGACCATTACTCTATACTCATTACCATCTACTAACTATACAAACACTTCAGTGCTGGATAAACTTGCGATGCTTTCCCTATGAAGTATTTTGAAACATTGCGCCTAAATTTCAAGTATGCGGATTTGCGTCATGGCCTTATTCATGTGTCAGAGATAACACAGTGACTAGGCTGGTGCATATTTGCGCGATGCATTTCTTGTTAAAATATAAAGTTTTCTTTGGCAATGACATACATAAATCCGCGTTATGGTTTTGATAACTTTGATTCACGATCAAAATTGTTTAAATTGCCTCTGATGTTTTTGTACGCCATCGCAATGGCAATAACAAGCGAAATTAAAGCTGATCGCCGCTGAATTAAACTGAACTTACCTGTAGGCTCAAGGATGTAAATGGTGGACCGCATATATTCTTCTCGCATGAAACTCGTTCAACTTGCGGCAGGGTAAAATCGGTTTAATCAGCAGCTTTTAGTTTCCAGATGTGTTATAAATATATGAAAGTTTGTTCTCCAAATTAGGACAGTGAACTTGTTACGTTAGAAATATCATGTTATGCCATCGTTTGTGGTGTCACGTTCTCTTAAGACAATTAATTTTCATATATCTGGATATCAAACACAAATGGACAACTGTCCTAGTTTGATTCATGTACGCTGATGTCTGTAGTTATTATATAGCAACAATTACAATTCATTTGATAAAGATTTCGGTTGCCGCGAAGCGAAAATAAGAAAATCTATTATCATGGGGTTTCTTCTCATGAATATGGTCACGTGATCGGTTCCCATGGTAACCAAAAGTAATCAATATTGAACATAGACTTATATTACGTTGACCAATACACAAATGGAAATAGAATCTTACATTTTACATTTTTTGCTGATTTTTGTTGTAATTTCGCTAATTTTGCTTCATTTGAGACTGGGACCCAGGCATTAATGTGCCTGAGATCGACTGCTGCATAGGCAATACAGGTACAGTACATACTGTATATACCAATCGATCCAGTACATCATTTTCTTGATTGGAGCTTGACGATCGCCCATGTACAGTATAGTCTGTGCAATTAAGACTCTTTACAACAGTGTATATATTAACACACATGGAGTAGACAGGCAATACACAGACTGTCATCAAGCTCTAATCCTCAGAAATAGTTTCTGATTACAGATGAGCCACTCTAACGATTGAGCTACTGCGACTGACTCAGATGGAGGTTACAATAATATATTGGTTTAGAGTATACGTACAGTCAATGCACCAGTCACTATATATCAGTCTCACTCAAGCATTACTGATATAATTATAGTGACTGCCACATTACTAATACTGTATATAACGCTGTGATTCCTGTAATAAAGAAGTAAATGTCATTGAATAAAAATAAATTTCATTTGATTGAGTTTTTATCACAAGTAAAATAGTGTACTAATCTTTACAGCATCACAGGACACTGTTGCTCAGTCTCAGTCTTTTTGTCAATGCATACAATACAATACATAGTCTTGATTTTAACTTGTGTCTTGAATTCTCCTTTTAATACGACCTGTATACATAAAGTTTGGATATGGCATTGAAACAAACATTTCTTCGTTCATCTAAATCACTGAATGTTTGTAAGCCACACGACCACAACCAATATTTAGAAATGCTCTTTCAATAAGGTCAATTCATTTTCAAGTGACTGAAAAGTCTGAAAGCAACCACAACAAAAGTTGAACTTACCGACACTCGACAGCTGCGAAATTGCCGTGACTCTTCGTAATTCATTTGCTCTTTTAAAAACGTCTTGTTTCATAACTGACCAATTTTTGCTAGGGGTGTTCTTGGTATTCGTGTCAAATTAATATACTGTAGATAATACTGACATGGAATGAATAGACCGCCATTTTGTATTTATTGAGATTATGATTTTGCGAGATAACATAATCGGGTGCAGTCGTTATATTCGTTCCATTTTTCTGTGTTTTTATTGGCTCCGAAGGCATTCTTTTGTTAACTTAACTTGCATTACATTACACCACTCGCACGACAGCAAAGTATTTACTAACGCATGCGCAGTAGATACAAAAACCATGGTTATCAAAAGGTATTTTGAAGTCTATCAGGAGAAAAAATAAACTTTATAAAAAATGCATGACGAGACCAACTCTCGAAAACGAAATTTTTTATAAGAAATATAACTAAAACAAACTAATCCAACGTTGCTATTACGAAAAGTGATTGGAACAGTCTAAATCAAATATGAATAGTACATGGAATATCCTCAATGAAGTATTAAATAGAAAGAAACGAATTAACAAACTATCTTCTACTTTTACTATTGATAATAAGGATATTTTCTACCCCATGGAAATTGCTAATAGATTTTGTGTCTATTTCACAACATTTGTCTAAACTTAGCTATACAAATTCCAGTATCATCATGCAATCATCGTTCTTTCCTTACTGGTAGTATAGTGGATTCTATATTTTTTGAGCCGGCAACTCAATCAGAAATTAGTGAAATTGTAAAATTCTCTTAGAGCTGGGACGGCATCAGGTTGTGATAAAATCCCAATATGATCTGTAAAGGATTCCATTGATTTAATTTCTGAACCATTGACCCACATTATCAATATGTCATTAGAATCTGTTGTTGTCCCGGATCAAATGAAAATTGTTCGAGTTATTCAACACAATGGTTCCTGTGAGAATAAAATCTCACAAATATATACAGCACGTTAATGTCACCTGAAAGAGATATAAAAGAGATAAAAATGCTTTGTTAAAATTTAAAATCGAGAAACGAACAAGATATTTATACGTCAGTATTTCGTCACTAATCAGGTGACAATAAGGTATTCTCTACTTACAGACCAGTTTCGGTCTTACCAATTTTTTTTGTATAATCGCCTATTGAAGTATTTTGATAGGCATGGTATTTTATTTAATAATCAGTATGGCTTTAGAAAAAATCATTCTATTTATCTGGCTCTTCTTTGTTTATTTGACAAAATTACATCTTCAATTGATAAAAAAAATCACACTGCGGACGAATTTTTCGTGATCTATCTAAGGCATTTTATACTGTGAACCGTGCACGAGATTCTGTTTGACAAACTTGTGCATTACGTCATCCGTGGATTGGTTCTTGACTGGATAAAGAGTTATTTGAATAACAGACTTCAATTTGTTGAATATAACGGAATATGTTCTTCACAAAATGTTATTAAGTGTGGTGTTCCGCAAGGGTCAATCCTTGGTCTGCTGTTATTTTTTATTTATATCAATGACCTTTGTAATGCCTCTAATATCTTTGATTTTGTTTTGTTTTCTTTGCTGATGATGCTGACATATTTTATTCTCATAATGATCTTTCTTGTTTGATAAATACAATTAATGCAGAAATTCAAAACAAAACAAGGTTCAAAACAAGTAAATTATCAATTAACGTTAAAAATATAAATATATGATCTTTAAACCTAGGCTAAAAAGGCAGAGTTGATTTGAATTTAGAAATAAATAACTGTAGGATTGATAAAGTTAGTGAGGTCGTATTCCTTGGTATAATACTGGATGAACACATGTCTTGGAAGCCTCATATTTCACATGTTGCAAGTAAAATTTCGAAATCAATAGGTATTATATATAAATCAAGTTTTTGCCTTTCTAAACCTCTATTACGTACTTTATATTATTCTTTAATTTATCCATACCTTCAATATTGTGTTACTGTATGGGGATCTACGTATCAATATAACCTTAATCGTATTGTTCTGTTTCAAAAACGTTCGATGCGAGTTATTAAAAAGGATGCATTTGACGCTTTAGGGAATGAAGGTACTACAATTTAGTGATACTTACTTTTATTTGGGCAAGTTTATGTTTTTGTTTAAAAATAGTTTATTACCTCAAAGTTTTGACCGGCATTTCTATTTACGAATCAATAAAGTTCACAATTATAATACCCGACGTTCTGAACAATTCTCAGACAATTTTTTTCTGTAATTTACCAAGGTCCCGTATTTTTTAATTCTCTAAACGTGGACATCCAAGAAGCTTCGATAGTTAATTCGTTCCAATTTAAACTTTAAAAATTATAATATTATATATTGAATAATATTTTATGCATTTATTTATTTATTTATTAATGTAATATTCATATTGTAAAGTTAAATTATCAGTTATTTATTGGTATTATAGTTATTTATATATATATATATATATATATATATATATATATATATATATATATATATATATATATATATATATATATATATATATATATATATATATATATATATATATATATATATATATATATATAATTAGTTTGAATACAGGAGTCGCAGCTCTGAGTTTCACGCTACATGCGATCTTCAGGCAACTGACAGATCGGATTAAACTATAGTTATTATATATATGTCATTTGTATCCCAATACATGTGGACAACTCGAAAAAATCTCACTTCGAGTTGTCGACATGTAATGGGACACCAAATAATGACATGTATATAATAACTATTATTTAATCCGATCTGTCAGTTGACTGAAGATCGCATGTAGCGTGAAACTCAGAGTTTCGACTCCTGTATTCAAACTAATTATATTTCGCTCTACCTGCAATGGTATTGAGCGCTCTCATATCCATAGTCATATTTGTAACTCATCTGTTACTTATATTTGTCTAATATATATATATATATATATATATATATATAACTAAAGATTGTTTGCTGTTACTGCTAGTTTCACGCCCGTAGACGATCTTCAGACAACTGAATGAAAATTTGTGTTGATTGTCCCTTTTTATAACAGTGGTTACGTTGTGGCAATGGAATGTAATGACGTCGTTGCGGTCCGTTTCAAGTTGCGTAGTCGGTATTTGTTTCGGTGGCGACATTTTGAAAAGATTTCCGATCTTTTGTTTAGGAGGTGATTTGGGTCGGCTTTCATGATACACATTTTTTCTTCCAGGCACAAATTACATCGTTTATCCCCACTGTTGTAAGATTTCGCGCGTTTCAAAACTGACCATTTCACCAAGTAGTTGCGTTTCTCCATTTTCAATTTCCAGATGTAACTTGATAGGGCCGTTTCCTTTGAATATATAGCATCACGGATTGATTTCGTATGGTTGTTGTAACGGGTCTTAAAAGAGTTAGCATTAATGCCAATGTATTTTTTGGTCGTCATGTCATCGGCTGTGGTCACTTCAGCTTGGTAAATTAAATTCGTAGTAAGGCAGTTTCCTTGTAGGGGGCAGCTATTCTTCGTTCGGCAATTGCACTTGGGTTTATCAGAGCTGGTGTTGGTGTTGTTTTGTTTCGAAAAGATACGATCGTTGTGTTTGTTAATGATACTTCTCATGTTGTTCATACAGCTGTAGCTTACTATACATTGATTGTGTTTCTATTAAATATTTTACATAGCTTATTGGAGGCTGGGAAGTGTTAGTAGTAATAATATATATATTATTATTATCAATGTGTTAGGGACTGGACCGAGCTCTAAGCCAATCAGAATCAAGTATGATTTGAATTGACCAATCAGAGCACAGTCCAGTTCCATATTTCCAGGAGGGTGTCGTATTTTTAAGGTGTGGTCACCCTGTTAAGAACGACCAGTGATCAAATCAGGGAGATATGCAACTGGTCGTATACAAGAGGTTTTTAGTGAATTTTGCATATTTATGTCATGAAACCTGGTGTTGTTTTACGATTAGTTTTTTGGGTAATCATCCTTGAGTTTTACGACCACAGAGAGGAAGGTCATTCAAGGTGATCGTAGTCAAAATTTCATGAGATAGATATAGCAAAAAGTCTAAAAAACCTTTATAAACGACCATCATACCTCACCCGATGTGATTTATACTTACGTGCACGTACCATCCAAAAAACTTCATATTATTTTTATTTGAAGAGAGAGTTGTGATGTTTGAAATAAAAATAATCAAGAACCAAAAATTGCTTATAGAATTAATCATAGAAATTTCCGTGACGGAGCTCTTACCTCAACGCCATCTTATGGCAGAATGACTGATATTTCTTAGTTACGGTATTTTAAAAAATGATGTCAAAAATTTTAGATGCAATGTATCAAAAAATTATTTGGTGTTTTTGCGAAGTCTTCCAAAAAGTTTTAGAGATGATATCCCGAAAAAGTGTTCTCAAAAATTTTAGATGAAATATTGCAAAAATAATTTGATGAAATGTTATCAAAAAAAAAGATGAAATGTATCCTAAAAAAAATAAGATGAAATATATCCTAAAAAAAATAGATGAAATGTATCCCAAAAAAATAAGATGAAATATATCTAAAAAAATAGATGAAATGTATCCCCAAAAATTGTTTAGAGATTGTGATTATGGTCGGGTATATAAGCAGGTGGGTTTCATAATATTTTTCAGTTGGGTCTACTGTTGTGTGTATTGCTTGCTTGTAAGTTGTACTTGGTACAAGACTCTGAATTCTTCCAACGTGCCGTAGTATTTATTACTAAACTGCATTGGCGTGCGTTCACCTGTAGTTGAATTTGTGATAATCAGGTCATCCCTCATTCTATTAATTGCTTATTTTACGCCAGGGTTGTTCGTTAGCGTATGATGAAAGAGTTAGCTATAGTAAAACACACAGAAGTTTGATGAAGTTTTTTTAAATATAATGAATATAGAAAACAAATAGACGAAATGTACAAAAATAAAAATATATTTTAAACGCGTTCCACAACTAAAGTTTGCGAAGATTCATAAAAGATAAAGTTTTTCCCCCCAGTATCTGTATACCCCATATTTTAGGTGAGTCTTCTCCGCTTTCTTCTTCATCGTCTGATGAAAAGTTATATAGGGGTACTGGGGGGACTTTGGTCTCTACGAAGTCGGGTATTGGCTGTGGTATTTCTTCGCATTCTTCTTCGCATTCATCTTCTGGTGGTGGTGGTGTTTTTTCCCACGGGTGTGTTTCTTTCTAAGAAATAACATAATAAATAATTTTACAAGTTCACGACGACGATTTACGCACAGCAACCATAACATATTACTATTCTCACAGTATAAAAATTCCTTCCCCCAGTATCCACATAGATACATACTTTATCTTTGAAGTCTTCCTTCGGCGGCTCGTACTCATCAAAGTCGAACTTTATTGGACTTTCCCGTGTATTTTCCATATTTTTCGTTTGAGTTTTCTTTGACAGTTTGGTTTTGAGTTTGAGATTAGTTGTCCGTACACCTATTTTTATAATTGTTGTCTGCGTTACTATCACAATGGTTTAGAGGGTTTGACCAATCAGAGCTCATTCATTAAAGTGTTCATGTCAAAACAGATGATTTGTTATAGGTAGGAACAATGATTGTGTGTTACGCGATTAGAGACGCGATTTTATAATTAGCGTCTTCTTCTAAACCAATAGTCATGAACAATGAGTATGTATTGCAGGATTAAAGACGCGGTTTCATAATTAGCGATTTGTTCTATGATGTCAAATCAGTTGATTTATTATACTCATAGGATTAGTCGGCCATATTGGTTGTGTGTTTTAGAGACACGAATTTTTAATTTGTTCGAAACTGTCAATTCAGTTGATTTATTAATATTCGGGAGGATTAGTCGGCCATATTGGAGGGATTAGTCTACCCCCGTGAAATATATTCCTGTAGTGGGGATACGTTTAAATACGTCTACATTCTAGATATTTAAGCATTTTACACTTATTTAAACATATTTATAGCTATTTTTATGCTTTTTGATACTCTATTTTACACTTTTCACACAAATTAGTGAAACAATTTAGTATATATTTTAATATTCCCGATAACAATTTTGTTAAGTAATACGGGTGGTTTAATCACGATATTCCCGGCTTTAGCGGGGAGATCTCTAAATCTCCCGGCAAAGCCGGGCAGATTTCTAATTTCTCCCTGATTAAAATTCATGAGCCAAAATTCAAAGACACGACAAAGAGTTTTGTTAATACGTTTTACACAACAAACAAAATAATTACACTACAATGTTAATGACAGTAAGATAAAGTGTTAATTACTCGACTTATTAATATTCACTTTTCACTAAACATTTCACACAATTATATTAATTTCCTACAATGGAAAATTGTTGAATACATCACTGATCATGCATTGTATTACACAATACTCCTACTATCAATTAGTTTTGTACAATGAAAACACTAGTTTCACCTCGGTCATCATGGTATTACAAACTAATACAATGGTTTTTAAGAATATAGTGATCAAATCTCCCGCAAACCGCGGAATGTTTGTGAAAGTCCCTCGGGACGCCTTCGGGCTTCGCCCTCATGCTTTCCCTCGGGACTTTCACAAACATTCCTCGGTTTGCGGGAGATTTAATCACTATATTCTTAAAAACCATTGTATTACTTATAATAATAAGTGTCGGGTAACTGGGTTTAAGAAGGTGTTAATTAATTCATACATGTCAAAACAGATGATAAATCTTTTTAATAAAAAATAATATACATTCTTTTAACGTAAAAATTATGGATAGCTACAACACATTGTGAATGAGTTTTCAAAGTAGATGTGCTTTCCAATGAGATCTTCTTGATTCTCGTTTCGTAGAATCACAGCAACAATAATTCCAGCTTGTACTCCCATTTTTGTATTAAGAATCGAGGTAAGATTATAATCCTCTAATATCACCCCGCAACGGTCATCAAACCAAATTTTACCTTCCTTCCTAAAGTCAACAGCGTAAAAATGGGAGTCCTTACAAATAGTATATAAAAATTCAGAGGTATACAACTTAACGTTATCAAGTTTAATCAATAAATTCTGCTTGATTCATTGGTTGCTATGCATATAGTTCCGGTCTTGTAATCTGTACATTAACAAACTTCCCGATTAAATCTGTAAATGAGTCGATGCGTAGGAATATATATACTTATATTCCTCATGCTATAAAAATAATATCTTATATATTATTCTTTCTGCTCGTTGATCGTTGGGTAACATAACAATTCTATGACATTTAATCACTTGAAAATCAACATGTGAAAAATCCCTAGCTAAATCAGTCATTATACACAACAGAGGATTTTTCTTAGTACCTGTACTCATTTTTAAAGTGTTCTAAAAAAATATTACTCTTAACATATGTCTTTCCCCACAACGTTTACCGATACATTTTTAAAACGCGAACCCTAACATTAAGTAAACAAAAAGTTTAAAATATTTACATTTATTATTAAGAATCGTCAAGGGTATCCTATAATATTTACTTTATATTATCATTCAACCAATAAGATTACCCCAATTTTTTTATTAGGAATCAAGGTTATCATTCAACCAATGAGGTTAACCTATTTTTTTTAGCTGTTTTTATAAGCTTATGATTCTAAATTTTTAGTCACAAGATAATTATGGCTCGTGTGAAGCAGACCCAAAAAAATGTTGAATGTGGAAAACCAATTGCTCGGATAGAAAGAAGTAAAGGTAAAGATATACCCAAAATGTTAAAACAACGACGTCTACAGCAACAAGAATATCGTAAAACGATAGATAAAATGGGGCTGGATTTTTCAGATGACGAACAAAATACGTGCAGTCAATTACAAGAAATCAGAAGAAAGAAAGTAAAACATCGTCCAAGTAAAGACATCACACAGTCGCTATTAAATACCGCTGTACCGATACCGATATCTCAAGCAAAGTATAATTCATCGCCACTGCAAGCAAAGTATAATTTACCGTCTCTACTCCCGCAAGCAAATTATAATTCACCACCTCTACTCCCGCAAGCAAAGTATAATATACCTCTTCAAACTCCGCAAGCAAAGTATATTTCATCTCCACTTCCACCGCAAGCGAATTCGCCTCCACAGTCATACGAATTACCCGCACAAGAAGAAATTGATAATTACATACACGAAATGCCCATTGATTTCTTTGGACAAATACCAATTCCTCTCCTTCGAATTTAATTCGACTGTGTGATGAAACGACCCCACCTTCCGTTCAAGAAATAAATTTATTACGAATTGTTGATGAAAAAGCAAAAAATAAAACGCTCTTGTACCAACATTATCCCCTATCCCTCCTTCACCCCCACCATTATCACCTACCTATCTCTACATCACCCCAACCATTATTTTCACAAGAAATACGACCGTTTCTTGTGAAGAAGAAGAAGAAGAAGATCGAGAAATATCTAACGACCTCCACTGAAAAAAGGTGTTTTAAACGTTCTTTAATTTATATGAAACGTGAAAAAAAAGGTGATGAACATCGTGAAGAAAAACGAATGACAATCTATTCGAGATATGATCAAGATATTATTTGTACACAACGCGATAAATATCGTGAGTTAGAGGGATATATATTGAGAAACTATATATAAATAAACAATATTTGCTATGGCGTTCTAAAAAATTTACTAGTATCTTATGGAAAAACAATATATAATGGATAATAATAAGGAAGTAAAAAGAAAGCATGAATTTAAAAAAAGAAAACCAAAATGTATAAAATGATATTGTTGTAAATAAAAAATCAGTTAAGTGTGAAATCATGGAGGTGTGGAATATTATGGTAAAAGAACTGGCACGTTTGGAAATAAAAATTAATAAAAGTATGCAAAAAGTGTGTGGAAATGTCTTGACGATCATGAGAAATTTTTTAAAGATATTATTTAGTATCTAAAAAATCCACGTGAACTTTTGGATGTATATAATCGGATGGATAGACATGAAATTGGACAAATAATAACATTTTTTGCTTTAATCCTGTTTTTTTAGATATAAAAACATTGATAATGAAGAATATTATATAAAATTGTTTGTACGTCAAACAATTTTAGATTTTAGAAATTCTCATCTTAAATTCATTTTGTTCCCCAATGAAAAAAAACACAATTGGTTTTGGTTGTTGAATATAATCTTTGAATTTTTGAAATTAGTCTAAATACAATTTTTCAATACTCTATTATAATGTCAGGATCTTCATAGTTAATATGATATGGTTCTATAATGATCAGATGTAATCCTTACCCTTATAATATAATTATATAATATATCCAAATGCGGAGGGGCAAATTGTAAACTAACGGGTCTATTATTTTGTATAATACTATTATTTTTAACAAGATCAGAAAATAAACTTACTTTAAACTTATAATTTACACTCATTTTATAAAACAATTTAAACCAATAAGAGTAATTCTGACAATTTTTATAACAACAGGTAATAGGTGGGGGTTTCGTTATCAGTAGCTTAACAATCTTATCGAGATTAAATTTATAAACCCTATCGTTACTAGCGTTAATTTTTTATATAGGGTTATGATTATTACAAAAGAAAATAAAACAACTTGCTAGTTGATAAACTATTTTCTCAAGTTTATCTAAATCATGTAGATAATAAAAAGTAGCCTTCAAATAAAAAGGATCTAAAAAAAAAATACAACAATATATTAAATTCACGACTAAAACAACGATTAAGTCTATGTAATATATTACAAAGATAAGGCCCTCCATATCCCATGGGTTTAGGAATTGTAAGATTAGTTTGATCATCAGTAATAGTAATAGAAATAAAATGGTAAATATCATTTCTAGGGTAATAACATGTTTGAATTTCAATAAAAATATTATCTGAATGATTATAATTCAAATGAAAAATAGATTTAAATAATGTTTGAGCTGGTATTAATAGTAAGTTCTGATAACGCGAATATAGTTTTCCACCATAAATAAAATATTTTCGTTGTGTATGAACTATGGGTATTATATATTGTTGTTTATCTGTTACGATTCTCCAATCCTTGCATTCATCTTGGTTCATTTCAGTTTTCATTTTTTCAATATATGCGTAATCTCCATAACCATTTCCAATATGTCTCGATTCAATTTCCACACATTCTATAATTCCACCATAGTAATAGTCACATAAGTCACAGACGGCAAATAATAATCCAATGTAACGGTTACGAAAATGTTGTATATAATAAACAATTTTCAATATCGTCTTAATATTGATTTATTGTTCATTAGCTTGCTCATAGGTTCGTTTATGACCAATTTTTAATGACATTCTCAAAAACGAATGATGGAACGCGTTTTAAAAAAAAAATCGACTTGTATATATACTATTTTTCCATTCCTAAAATATATATATCCACACGCAGTTTGATTTTACACAGTTAATGTTGATGAAGAATTTAACACGAAATTGATTTGATAAAATTTTAAAAGTACTATTGTAACTACAACGTATAAACTAATCCCACGAATATTAATAAATCAACTGATTTGACGTGTGTGTGTTTTAGAACAAAATTATGGATTCGTGTCTTTAATCCCGCAACACACAACCCATATGGTCAACTAATCTCCGAGTATTTGTTTAAAAGAAATCGCTAATTATGGATTCGCGTCTCTAATACCACAACACACAATCATTGTTCATGACTATCACAAATCATCTGTATGACATGAAAGCTTTAATGAACCAGCTCTGATTGGTCAAACCATCCTACCCACAGTAACGCATAGTAACGCAGGATGCTATTATAAAACCTGATGTAGGTTCGAAAATAATTAATATCCGTCTGAGTGCAAGAGAGAGAGAATGCCAAAAATATTTGAGAAGAACGTGAACAGCGAAACAGAAATTAAAGAAGCAGATGACTACATCCCATTAGAGATGGATCCACTGATAATCAACAGAAAAACATCTGAAGAGAGTATCGAGGAGTTGTATATGGGTAAATATAATTGTGCATTAAACAAATGTAAAGAAGAAATATCCCAAGAACGACAAAAATTATTTTTATCCCATATCACTCATATAATGGATAAATGATATAATTTATCATTGTTATGATGGCAAGTTAAAACCTTACAAGAACTAACTCGAAGGGAACGTTCTACCGTCTACTATCAATATCGATGTCATGGCTTAGACTATTTATCTGAAAAACAATCAAGACATTATTTTAGTCAAAGTGAACTTTGACTAAATAGGTTAAGTTTTTTATTTCCTAATGTTTTTCCCCTGAATGCTATTATCGGTTATAAAGGTGGTGATAAAGAATCTTCTTTAGTTAAAACACTTCAAGAAAAAACTATTTTATATTGTGTTAATCTTGAATATTTTGGAATTGAGAAGTACGATCATTTACTTTCGTTTTATAATCTTAAACCAAGAAATTGTTGGTATCATACTAGTGAACCAACATGTTTATTGTATCATTGTAGTTTGTTTGAATGTCTTTTATTTGCTGCATGTTTGTTTCGTAAATTAGAAGATGAGGATAATGAACGATCTGTACTAGCTATGTATGATAAGGAATTTATTATTTAAAAATATTGAAAGACAAAATGATGTATTATTTTTTCTCAAATTTAAAAAAATTTAAATACCCTAGTGTCTTTTGATTTAAAAACACAAAGATTGTTTAAAAAATTAGCAAAAGTACATTTAAGAAATGCTTATTTTTTAAAAATTAAACGTACATTAGAACGTTTTTATTTTGTTAATGATGTACATGTTGCCAAAAACAATATTTTTGTAAAAATAGGAGAGAAGTTTAAAAAAAAATAAGATGATCATAGAAACTCGTTGTACATTTAAATATATAAAAAATGATATCATTATACATATAGTATAAATAAAAAGTGAACGTTTTTGGCTTTATCATCCAAGAAAATTCGCGACAGTTACTTTAAAATCACAAGACCATATATATAATTTTCAACAATCTTCTTGGACACAAGGTGTAATACCAACGAGTTTTCTTAACGGTTATAAAATTAAAACAAATATTCGAGCTCCAGGTTTGTTTACCGATTTTTCATTGACATTTGGCGACAATAGAAATTTTCAAACAGCAAAATAGAGTTATCTTGTAGGAGAATTAGAAACAAGAAAAACAATTTGGTATAAACGAAAAATTATTCATAGTATGGATGTAAAAATTAAATATAATATTCGTGAAAAATATCAAGATGCATTAGGATGGAGTATTGTTCAAGTTAAAAAAGAGATATTCGAAGAGGGTGATTTTGTGGCATATATTGGACAACCTAGTAAATATTATTTTAGCCCTAATCAATTGTTTATTGATCCTGAGAAAAATTTCTTTAACGATAATAAACATTTTGTAGATTTAGCTTATAATTTACCTGCTGACGAAGATTTTGTTTTGATTCAAAACATTCAATTTATAGATCAAAATTTTATATATCACTATGGTATTAAAGTTGGTGAAGATACGATATTTCTATTGTTTATTCCGATGGATTTACATAGAAATGTCTATATATAAGATCATTTTTTCAAGATGTGTGTAAGTGTAATGGCTATTTTTCAGAGAACAACAAATCAAGAGGGAAATAAGATTTTCCTTCTATTCACTGCGCTCATTCGAAGGAAAAACATTTTCCTCCTACATTCACTGGGAAACTCCATACACGTAGATACATGGTAGGCTGCGTGTGCACACTTGCCTAGCACAACTTTATTTCGTTAATAAACGCTAAATACATTCTCATAACGCAATTCATGGTAATTAATTACAAACTCAAAGATCTGGTAAGCAAAAGTCTGTTGTCTATTGAATCTTTAATATACATATCTCGTGTACTGTGCGTTTTCCACCTTCCTTGTAGGCGGAGAAGTCGGCTCTGACTTGGATTACCATTCGTAGCTTGTGCCATAGCCGTCGCACCACCGGCCCGTAAGCTGTGAGTACTATAGCATTTCGGGTCCACTCCAATATTACGCAGAGTCTCCTTTATAAGTTCGCGGCACCTCGAATAACTGATAGGTTTATTCGGCTTATTCGTCGACGAGCCGTTTGTGAGGGAGTTGACAGACCGAAAAATGTATCCGTCGGAATTAGGAGGTATTTTCGCTAGAAGAAGATAACGAGAAAGTAGATCATGTGGACACGCTGGCCCGTTAGTCTTTGCAACAAAAACTTTGTTACCAAGTCGGTATTGGTCCGTCTTTGACTTTCTCACCGTAATTTCGACGTGATCGTTATTTATAGAGATATCGCTGGCTTGACGTTCGAGTAATTCGCCAATTCTAAAAAGGCCTGCAAAGCCTAACGACAAAATTAGTGCAGTTCTAAGATCCATCAGGGTTGCTGTTGACCCAGCCAACTTTTGACAAATACTTCGGACAACTTCAACAGGTAAAGGCTCTTTTTTGCTGGAAGGTTTGGAAAACATTCTTTTTGTAGCTTCCACGATGTTACGCGAAACCTGTGTATCAGCAGGATTTCCCTCAGCGTTCGTGGGAAATAAAGTATGTACCCACTTAATGGCACAGAACGCCGACAGAACTGCATTGTAAGACGACTTTTTCATACATATATACGACAAGTACGTGGAAACGAGTATGCTCTGCGTAGGCAAAGATATAGAGTGCCCACCATCAATAAGAAACATTTTATATCTCTTGTATTCTCCAAGGTATTTTTTGACCGTACTGTTTGCCCGTGATTTTAGAACCAGCCTTACGATGGTCATTCGTTCATTCATTTGCAATCCTGCCCAAGTTGAACTCACAATATCCTGGAACAAATGAAGCAAAATTTTTTGTGTGTGCTTAATTGCACATAAAATAAATCGAGATAATAAAGCAAAACTGCACATGTGGTGATCCAAGGTCGCCACAGACACTTAGACTAACAAAATACACTGTTCTGCTGCTTGACATGAGCGCCAACCGGCAACATGTCCCCAATATAACTTTGCCATCCGGCATCGTTAATTTCCCAAGAATCTTACTGCAAACTATGCGGTTTTTGCCATCCGGCATCATATATTTCGATTATTTAATATCAAACACCACACTCATATAATTATGAAAACAATACAATGTTTTACACTTCAGTTAGCACAGAGAAATCAAATTGGCTCGCCAGGACATTTCCTGTCCATAACTTAGAGCCCAGTAAACATTTTTAATTTGTCCCTTGGCTTAAAGCTAAGCTCCCTTTAAGGACAATTTTTCCCCGAACATAGGAGGAAAACGTGGAAACAATTAATGGCCAGTACGAAGCTGAAGTCCAAAATGGGAACACGATTGTACCCTTCCACTTATTATGATACATAAAATTCAACACTCTTGCTGCGATAATTACTGGTGGCACAACTGAACAGTTTTCATTTGACCAATCCTGATAGAATGCATCGATCCCTGCAGTACCAGGGTTCCAGTATCAGGAGAAGAACTTTCCGACTTTAGCATTCCTGTAATTCGCGAAACAATCGAGCGTATGTGGGCCAAAAAGACCCTCTAATTGCTGGAAAGTATCAGACGTAATTTCCCAATCATCATAGTCCTTAAATTTGCTAATGTAGTCCGCTTTAGTGTTTTTTGATCTGGATATCCATTGAATTTCTAACTGAATCCCGCTTTTCCAGCACATGGAAAATATATCGATTGCCAATTTGTGACAATCTAACCGCATACTGCCAACCTGGGCAATCTTCATGGCCGACTGACTGTCGGTAAACCATTTGATACTGCAACCCTTGAGAATCGGTTCAAAGGATGCAACCCCAAATTGGATCGCAAGTAGCTCACGATAGCTAGAACTAGTAAGTGTCTCTTCGTGTGTAAACATCCGGTGTGCGATGTGTTCTGTTCCTAGTACCAGTGCAGCACAGGCATGCTTGCTTGCGTCTGAATATATTATCTTGTTCTTATCGCAGAACTGTTGACAAACTCTAACATTTTTCGCCTCAATGTTGTCTTGCCAAAACTTAAGCTCAAGCAAGCAATAGTGGTCGAGAACAAAAGGAATGTCCCAGGTGTCCGTATTCGCTATAGACATCTGACAATGTCTCGACATAATACGAGCTAAATTTCCTGTGACGGGTCCTGTAGAAATGATCCTTCCTACAACTTTTGCTAGAGTCCTAGCGCTGACTTTTTCTTGTTTAGGAACGTTATGTAAATCTGGCAGCAATGTAGTTATTCGCTGGGGACTGATAACAATAGTGCCTAAAATACCGTTCCATTGTAAACCCAACCAACAAATTGTTTGTGTGGGTTCCCAAACTGAGTTTTCGTCGTTGGGAAGAAAACCGGACGCCTTTATATCAGACCGTATAATTACTGAAATTTCCCAGGAAATTTGCTGGGAATTTTCCATGTCTATGCCATCATCTAGGAAAACTGTGATTTTTATGCCTTGTGATCGCCAGTGCTGTGTCAGAGGACGAACCAGTTTTGTAAAGATATATGGCGCTGAGGAGAGCCCAAATGGCAACACGGTAAACATGTAGAAATGTTTCTTCCCCGAGCTGGAAGACCAAGAAAAACCCAGAAAACACTGATGTTCAGGAAATATGTCAAGGTGGTGATACCCACTCTTTAAATCAAATTTTGTGAAAAAATTTTCTTTGCCAAAATAATTCATGGCTGTTTGCCAATCTTCAAATTTAACTTTCTGTTTGTAAATGTGCTTATTGACATATCGTAAATCTAATATCAGACGTTTTGTGTCCTTGTTGACTGAAACCGACAATGGACTGATTACCAAAAGGTTTACCTCTGTCGTTTCCACAATACGCCCCGTGACTAATAATTCTTGGATGGATTTTGTTACAAAATCCCCATGGGCGCTAGCGGAACTATTGTTCTGGAAACATGCCCTCTCGGGAGTTTCGTAAAATGGGATCTTATAACCTTCAGTTATACACTGTATAATAAAGTTGGGTGCCTGGATTTTTATCCAAAATTCCACATGTGCTTTCAGCCGGGTCTTTACTTGAACCGAATTAGAATTGCAACTATTTTCACCTTTTAAACAACCGAATTCAGGAAAAATAATGTTCACCTCTCCAATATCCTCATGTCCAATTGCTATCCATTCCTCTTGCACATCATTTGCTGCTATCTCTATGGGCTCTTCACATTTTCTTTTGTGGCTCTCCCAATATGTTGGTCTTGTCGGCACGTAGGACTGGGGTTGGTTGGAAGTATTGTTGAATCTTGAGCATTTCTCAACCCAATGCCCTCGCTTTCCACATCTGAAACAGAGGTCGTTTTCACCAGGAAATATACGGCCTTAAAAAGGAGCAGAAAAAATGGAACAGCCCAATTCTTACATAATATGTATAGTAGAGCTAAACCCAAAGAAAAAAAAACAAAAAAACAAGAAACAAAGTAAACTTCGGTTTGTAGTGTGTGGCTGGTGTTACACGTGATGAACCTCTTGCTTCTCACCCTTGTATTTATACACTTGGATATGCAAATATCTTTGCATCACTGATTTCTACGTTACTTCCGGTGGAAAATATATTTTCCTTCTATTCACTGCGCTCATTCGAAGGAAAAACATTTTCCTCCTACATTCACTGGGAAACTCCACACACGTAGATACATGGTAGGCTGCGTGTGCACACTTGCCTAGCACACTGATCTACCAAAGAAAGGGCTGATGCCTAGGCAGTTATATAATTATAGACATTAATTATACATATAATATATTCACCTCGAAAAAACTGCTTATCATCAGGATCAAACCGACTAGAACTAGGCCTAGAAGTAGCAGCAGAAGCATAACGTCGCGACTTGGCTCTTTCATTTGGCACTTTTGACTTCTTACGAAGGGCTGTTGTTTGGGCTTTGCGGATCCTTTTCTCGTCTTCAGAATCGCTTGCCAATTCTTCAGCTTCATATTCTTTCACCACTGACCAACCGGCCTCACTCTTGTCGGCGAGTTTTATTTTCTTCTGGCGTTGTCGTAACAAGCCCAGTGTACGCTCCAATTTCTCCAAAGCGTCAGTAATCTCCTTCCTGTTTAATATAGTTGTCGTTTCTTGTTGTAAGTCTTGAACCTCAACGTTAAACAAGAATTGATCTTTGTTCCCGGCGAACTTTAGACTTTGCCCTTCAGCCTGTCGTTCGATTTTCTTTGAACGCCCCGATGCTTCTGAAGACAAATTCGTCGATAGACTTTCGACTTTTTGATCCAAGTACTGCTTGAACCGTTCAAAAACTTGTTCGGTAACTTCGCTATTATCTACACGTGCTGATGTTGGATTACGCCCGCTTTCTTCTTCTGACATTATAAGCAAGAAACAAAGTAAACTTCGGTTTGTAGTGTGTGGCTGGTGTTACACGTGATGAACCTCTTGCTTCTCACCCTTGTATTTATACACTTGGATATGCAAATATCTTTGCATCACTGATTTCTACGTTACTTCCGGTGGAAAATATATTTATCACGACATAACACAATATAGTTTTTTGGAATCCGTTTTTTTTTGGCAATTAGTAGGAAGTGTGGAAGATGAAAATTCAAGATATCATCTACTAATATCTATATCTAATTATGAAGACAACTTGCGGTATAAATTTATACTGGAAATAGAATGTTCAAAAAATCCCGAGATTGATATTATACAACAAGAGAATCAACAAATTCCTGAAGAATGTTATGAATTTCTTCGTAAAATATGTGAAGCATGGAATGAGTACCGATACCCACGTTTCAACAACAAACAAATTGGAGAATATTTACAGTTTATGGATTATGATAGAAAACATTGTTTTACTTATGAGTGTTTAAGAGTATTATAACATTATATTATGATTATATTGTTTATAATAAAACTATAAAATACTCTTGTAAAAAATGTAAAGGGGAATGTGAATGTAATGTGTATTACCCTAATTTCTCTAGCGTAAATTTTAAAGAAATAAGAGCTTATAATGTAAAAAATATTCAATTAACAATAATATCCTTCTATGTAACGAAATAATACAATGAATGTATTTTAATTTTTTTATTTAAAATTAATACATTAAAATCTTATCAAGATTGTTTATGGGTCTATGATACACAAGCCCTCCTTTTTGAAAATGACCTTTGATTTTTTTCGTTCCTTGTTTTCCTATATTTTTTACTAAATTAGCTCCTTTTTTTAGCCCTTTTTTAAAATCTTTTATAAAAAGATTGCTGTATTTACTGATTGTTTTATTTCCTCCACGTTGTCTTTTTTTCCCTTTAAAAATACCCCACGTTGCCTTTTTTTCCCCTTAAAATCACCACCCCGACAATTACTTTTTCTTCCTACAACCATTGTTATGAGGGTTGTTTTCTCATCCAATAGTTATCACCATAGTCTGCAAAAATTTCTTCATGTGCTTTTATATGTTTTATACTTTCTAAAAACATTTTTTTATTATTTGGGTCGTAAACAAAATCGGAATTATTTTTATATATATAACCGGGTTTCCCATTATTCGCATAACGTGCTGCTGCGTGAGTTGTCAAATAAGCATCAATACAATTGTTTGCATCGTTACAAATACTATATACAGCATTATTGTTTTTACCATATTTACAATCCAATTTGGCTTGTGTTGTTTTTTGACCCGTGTAATAAGAAATATTACGATCGGGTTTAAAAGGTTTTTCCAAGCAAACAATCCTTCACCAGCATTGGGGATATTTGATTTCTTGATACATAAGTTATTTTGTTTTGCTAAATGAATCCAACATTTTTTTGTTTTATAAGCTGATCGTTTACGACATCTTATTTTTTTTAAGGTTTTACTTCTACATTGAAGAACGTGTCGTATACTTTGAGATTTATCATTGTTTCGTTTTTTTCGAGGTAACTTAATTCTTACCATTTTTTTAAAATATTGTTTTTATTCCTAAATAATCATTATTTTTTTCATGCTTCTGAATAAATTTTACCATACATTCTACTTTATAGATAATATCTTCGGGACATTTATATATTCTTTTTTAATACTGTTTTTCTTTGTTTTAAAATCTTTGATGAAATAGGTATTATTTTTTCTTTATCTTCTGTAAAATTTAGTAAACATTCCTTTAAAAGAAACGGAGTAAATAATATTGAAGGATCATTATCTTGAATTTCATATCCAATATAAGGTAAATTATACGTTTTTAAATAAATTTCAATATAAACAATTTCACTCATATTTTTTTTGACTCTCTTTTTTTTTTTTTTTTAAATGCGTTCTTTATTATCAAAAAAAATCCCTCCTATAGTTACGTTGACATGCATTAATATACAGGATTCATACGATGTTACTATTGATCGTGTTGATGGTGAAGACGAAAACATAAATAAAAATAAAAGTACATGTTTTTCTTGTTTTAGAAAAAAAAAAGAAGATGAATGATGATCAGAAAAAATTAAAATATAGTCAAAAAGATATAGATAAAATTGTAAGTTTATTTAATAAGAAAAAGAGAGTAAGAAAAATGAAAAAATCGACGATTATTTTTTCTGTTAATCATATAGAAAATATTAGTAGAGAAAAATTTAAAGTCACTGAACAGCATTTTTCATTGAATGTTTCATGGGAAAAAACGGTTAATTTTATTAGTTTTATTCAATCGTTATCGTTAGTTTTTTCTTATTTAATTAACATTGCACGTGCAAATGTAAAAAGTGATGATGATTATGTTAGATTTATCTTTAGTAATGCTCCAAAAAGTTTTTTCTCTACAGCCGTTTTACCCGTGAAAGACTTTGACGTTAAATATTCCTTAAATATTATGGAAAAATTTATGCAGAGTAATAAAGAAATAATAGCTAATGGATGGAATAGTAAGGTAATAGTTCAAACTTTTCCTGCAGGAATAAGCACAAATAAAAAAAAAAAGTGTATTAAGGAAAAAAAGTATTTATAATAGTTTGAATAAGGGAAATGCTACTGATAAAGGCGGTGTGAAAAGTAATATGTATGTAAAAAAATATGGTCGTAAATTTCGCACAGGTATATTTTATATTCTTAGCGATGTATTATTTCGTACAGTGAAAGATTGTTGTTTTGCTTTAGCAATATTAGTGGGTTTATCGTTTTTAAAACAAGACGATAAATATTTTATAATGAAAAGAAAACCAAATAAACCTGTTGATGATTTATTTACTTGTGAAGAAATTCGAAATGTATATCGGGAATGTGGGATAGCCGAGGGTAATGTTGATGCTACACAGTTTAATTTTGTATATAATAATTATTTAAAAAAACAGGGTGTTGATTTGTTAGTGTATGCTGACACTCATTCCGATAATATAATTTATGATTCACGAACTGATAGTGAAGGTAATCTTATTAAATTGACTAATGAAATTGTGTGTTTATGGTTAAATAATAATCATTACGATGTAGTTTTAAGCATAAAGGAATTTTCTAAACTTAACACCAGTTCTTTTTGTGTTAAATGTATGAGCCATTTTACACTACATGTATATATCCATAACCACCTATGTACTACAAATAACTTAACTTATTTACGATGTTATAAATATCCGAATAATTTTTTATGATGAAAATTGTTTTACAAATCATTTAACGAATAAAATTTTTAAACCTTCTCAAAGTAATTATGATCGTTTAACACCTTGTCAATATTATTTTTTTTGTAAAACCTGTAACAAAATTTGTCCTCGATTCTTTTTAATTTTTTCTAATAAAACAGTTAAACATGATTGTAGCAAACAATTTTGTTTTCATTGTGATAAATACATGAAACAACCTCATTATTGTTATATGAAACCCCTTTCATTTGGATATAACAATGGTGAAGAAAGTGAACCCACTTTATTTTTTTTTGATTTTGAAAAAAAGGAAACAAAACTAAATTGCTCGTACCTTTTTATTGTATTGTCCAAAAAGTATGTAAAAAATGTCAACATATTGAATTTAAAAAAACAAAATTTTTTGAAAAAAGGATGATCAAGAAATTATCGATAATACTATTGAAAAAGTTAGTTGTTGTGGGAATAGACAATTTATTTTTGATAACAATGTTATTGAAACTTTATGTGAATTTATGTTTGAACAAACAAATTCCGTTTGGATAGCTCATAACGGGTAGATTTGATACTATTTTTATTTTAAAATATGTTTTAGAAATAAAACAGATAATACCGCATACTATAATGAACGGTACTAAAATAATGAGTTTAATAATTAAAGAACAAAATATTAGAATACTAGATAGTTATTTGTTTTTAAGTATGAAATTAGCAGATATTCCAAAAGCAATGGATCAATGGGAATGCAATGGGAAAGTAAGGGATTTCATATTAATGAATTTTACGATTTAACTTATGAGGGTGAAATTGTAGATCGAAACATTTTTGATACGAAACATATGAATACAGCAACATTGAAAAATGGTATTTAGAAAGGGTTGTGTTAGGAGCAATTGGTCATATTACACCCTTTTATGCAAATAATTGTATTACAATTGCTAGTTTAGCTTTGAAAGTGTATAGACTTTGAAAGTGTGTAGGAATTATTCCTGCTTCGGGGTATAGGGGGTGTGTAAAACAAAGTTTAATTGCTATTGATTGGTTAGATGAAATTAATCGATAATTAGGGGGAAATTTAGAATATATCTGTTCACAAAATTGTGAGAAAAAAAATTCTAGGACGTTTTGTGGATGGTTTTTGTAATGATACAATATATCAATTTCATGGTTGTTTTTACCACGGATGTCCCAAATGTTTTGACCCCTACGCATTAAACGTTCTTACAAACGAAAAATTTAGTAATTTATATGCAAATACGCAACGTTTTTCTTGGACAATAAAAAATGCCGGTTACAAATTAATCGAGATGTGGGAATGTGATTATTTAGAAGAAAATAAACATACACAGAAACAATTAATTGAAAAGAAAAGAAAATTTTATCCGTTTACTCCTTTAACACCACGTGACGCACTATATGGCGGGCGAACTTCCCCAGTATGTTTATTTAAAGAAACAAAACCCAACGAACGAATACGTTATGTAGATTTTACATCGCTATACCCCTATGTACAAAAAAATTATGATTTTCCTGTTGGTCATCCCACTATTTTACTTGGTGAAGATTGTAATAAAATAAAAATCAAGGACATATTTGGTTTCTATTCTTTTGGTTTCTAAAATATTGTATTTCACCCCCTCAAAATATTTACTTTCCTATTTTACCTGTTAGAATAGATGGAAATTATTATTACCTTTATGTTATGAATCAACGATAATCTATGATTTGTAAATAAATGTAAAAAGAAAAATTAATGTTTTTTTCAAAAAAAAAAAAATAGTTGTTAAAAATCGTTTTTTTTAAAGTATATATAGTATGGGTGTGTATATTGTGTATGAATTTTTTTTTAAAACATGGCAAGAAGAAGATATAGAAGCAGGAGGGAATTATCCTAAAAACAAAAGGGGGTAGTACTGTTCTAGATTTTTTAGGACCTTTGGGACAAATAGTTGGAAGTCAATTGGGATTGGGTATTCGAAAAAGAAAAAGAAAACAAAGAGGGGGTTGGGGTATGTGGGGTAACGCAGTCCGATATTCCCTAGGGGGGTAAAAATATAAAAGCACGTCAACTATATATTTTAAAAAAACATGGTAAGAAAAAGATATAGAAGAAGGAGTGTTACCCTTAGAAAAAAAATAAAAATAAAACAAAAAGGAGGAATCTTTGGACGGGCGATATTTAATGCAATAAAAAATTCATCGGCATCTAGAACATACCGGGAAAAAAAGGATTAAAACCATTATGAAAAAAAATCCATAAAACATTGTAAATAAGTAATTTTTTGTTTTTTAATTAAAAATTGGCATTATTAAAACTACAACATGACTGATTGTTATTACTCTTACAATTTTTTTTACATTTTTTATTATATATTCTAACTAGTACACTACCTAAAATTGTTTATATTTTTTTCGTTCAATTTTAAATATTTTTTGTTTATTATTATTTTCGATTTCATTACGATATTTATTGCATAAATATAATAAACTCCAATTTCCACACACGGTTATATTTTTGGATTGTAATTGTTTACTTTGAATATATTGAAATTTTAGTCCTTTGTTTACACTTTAATCATACCAATATTCACGTTTATAAAACGATACATCTTTAGCAAAACTATCAAAAAAATACATATTTTTTTCTTTATCCACCCATATAGCTACCCAATGTTGACCGTTTTGATCTGCTTCATCCGTATTCCAAATCCAACACGAGGGATAAAAAATTTTTTTAGGAAAAACATTTGCAGGAATTGTACCCAAATAATATTTATTTAAAAACTTATTTATTTTTGATATTTTATTAATCTCGTTCGTAAATAAAAATTGGGTTAAAAAACAATGTAAATTCATTCACCATTTTCTTTGTGTTGAATAAGGTGTTGAAGGTGGGGTAGGAATGTGGGTGGTGAGTGATGTAGATTGTTCTTCATTACTCGCAGCAGAAAGACCAGAAGTTGTTTTTCCCAAATTTATATAACGTTGTCGTAATTTTATATTACGTATATAATATGCGGGCATATGTAATTTTTTCAATTCTTTTAAAGCAACCGTCTGCTTATGTTGTGTAAGATTGAACATGTTTTGTTTGCTGACATTATGCGTTAAATCCTATAATAAATCATGATGGTTTATTCCAACACCGTTTAATTTTATTATATCTGTATCTTTAATTTTAATTATTTTCATCTTTTGTTGTTTTTTTAAAAAACTAACCATACTCTCTGCTACACGTTGATCATTACTAACTCTATGCATTTCTTCTTTCATTTTATTTTTACTTTCAATAAATTCGAAATTATTTTTGTTGTTAATTCCCTGCAATAATTTTTCGTTTTCATGATCATTTTTGATTAATTCTAAAATTTCATTTAATTTACTCGGATTAATTAATTGCATTTTATTTACTTCGGTCATTTTTTTTTATTTGTTGGTTAAGTAATGTGTATGCTTTTTTATATATGTTGATTATACGAAAATCCTCAGAAAATAATATTTTTAAGTCTTTCTTTTATTTTGTTCTTACCTAACTTATTCAAAATATATTTATTATCACTGGAAAGTTGGATAGAAATTTTTTTATTTAAAATATTTTTAGCAATGTATTGTAATTTTTTTTTTTTTTTTATCAATATCTGCTTTAAGATATTTTTTAACGATGGTAAAAAAGTTTATTTGTTTATTTTATTTAATTTAACTAATGTTTCTAAAAATTTTAAATCATCTTCGCAACTTGATGAAGAAGTTATTGAACTTTCACTATCCATTTCATCACTAACATCATCGCTAACAACATCACTATCATTTTCACTATCATCTTCATCATCATCATCTCTTGAATTATCATCGTCTTTTTTTCCTCTTCTTTTTTTAATTCATCATTTTTTTCTTCATTCATTTTTTTTTATGCATAAACTGAAAATGGTGGAAATACAAGAATATGTTCACGATTTAGGGGTATTTTGTTAATATCTGGGTTTTTTATTTTTGTTTTTTTTATTCTATTCTTTGTTGTAATGGGTTTTGTTTTCTTCATAATTTTTTGTACATCCCCTTGTTACAAATGTTAATAATTAAATGCTGTGTAATAATCTTGCACGGGTATTTAATCCTATTTTAATTTCATTTCGAAATTCACCAATAAAAATTAACGCACCTGCAATTGTATTTTGAGAAAAATGAAAATCAACATTAACATTTCCCGTCGGTCTTATGGGTAATACTGAAAGAGGAGAGTCTCTATTATCTGTTAATTCAAATGATAATATACTATATCCGTTTATAAAGTCATTATAAGTCATGGGCATTTCTGAATAGTGACGATTTAATACCGAGCGTAATTTTGAGTAAGCGTCAGCATGATTTTCTATTTTCCCAGCAACAGCGTTATTTACCGAAACTTCAACATTATCATAATTAGGCCAGGTAAAATCAAAATTATTATGAGTATATGCCCCGTTCCAATTTGCCAATGGAGAAAATACAATATATAAACGTGTAGGAACGCTACCATTAAACACATCGATTACTTGATGTGAATTTCGTCCTGCAGCTAATGATTCAGTACAACGTTAATTGGTTGTATAATATAATGTTTCTTTATTATGGGTCATAATTTCTGTATTAATTGCATTTGATAATTGTTTTTTTGGTTTAAATACAGGAATTTTTATTTTAAAATCGTCTAGGGTAATTATAGTATCAGCAACGTTCATATTAGCATGATTGGCACCCATCATTACAATTGTATTTAATGCAGCGTTAAACGTAATTCAACTTTATACGCTGTAGGAATATATACTTCAGCACCACCTTCACTAAATAATGAACTACCAATATCATCTATCAAAATTGATTTTGAAATGCAATTACTTTTTGTCTCCCTCCTGCATTTACGACATTAGCATCATTAGTGTAACATGGTAGCATATACCATGTAATATATTATATAATTATAAGACCTTAGTTAACCTTCCTCGCATGAATAAGCAAATACTTATTTTTCCACAAACGTGTAAACGGAAATGAATCAGCATAGAGATTAAACAACCACAGGAAAACGCCTAGTCCCACAAACGCGTAAACAAACATGAATCGGCACAGCGTTGGTGGTTTTGTGGTTGCTAGAACTTGTTTTCGCATACTGTATTGCGTAGAGGAAATTCATCATAGTTTAGGAATTCTTCCTCTACCATGTATTATAAAAGCTGAGCACAACAGAGTATAGCAGAGAGAAGATTCAGAGGAATCACGAAAGCCAGTTAGGCTGGAGTGAATCACGAAAGCCAGTTAGGCTGGAGTATCGCAGAGATTGAAGAAACTGAACATCTATTAATCAAAGAACCACAAAGTCAAAGAACGAAGAAGATACCAAGACCAAAGTTGTGCTCAGTCAGAAATAAAGAGATAAGTTGAACACAATAGGAATGTTGTTATTAACATTATAGAAATACATATATTTGAAGTATTAATAAATATTGTAAAAGGTAATTGGTTTCACGCTATATAGTGTTACGAGGAGAATATTATTGAACCCAAATCTAGAGTCTAAAAATAATTATAAACAAAAAGTCGACGCATATCTCCTCCCCGTAACAATTGGGGGCTCAGGCGGGAACTTTCGTTGTAACAATTTGATCCGAAAGTAAGAAACAAAAAAAAAATGGCGGCGAGAAGAAACTTAATCGAAAGTCATTTCATTTATAAGATATTAAGCGGAATTTGAAAAATACTGTCGGCGTAAGTGTTAGTACACAGTGTGAAACCAGATACCTTAATTAAACATGTCAACATTAAATCCAGAGCAATTTATGTTGGAACCAAATCTCGAAATACTTAATAACCTCAGAAAAGATGACCTTATTACACTAGGCAAACATTTAAAATTAGAAGTAAAAAGCTCACAAAGAAAGCGCGAAAATTTCAATATAATTAAGAACCACCTTGTAAAATCAAAAACATTCGAACAGTCCGATTTTAATACAGAGCAAGATAGTGAATCTGATACTATAACTGTAGAAGATATTGTTGTTAACTCTTTCCCTACGGGCGCAGTTAAAATGGGTCGTTGATGACCCGCAAAGTCGTCAATCGAAAAACACGGCACACGGTAACGCAAGATTAAAAATTGAAATTCGACAAGCGCCAGGAACATAAAATCCACGCACACGCCAAGTTTGATTTGATTTCATAAACAACTCTGCGATTGGTGGCATTTTGAGTTTTCAAGATGCTATGCGGGCGTGCAAGATGGCCTTTTCTGGAAAAATGTAAATTTTTCAACCTGATTTATGATAATTAATGCTAATTTATATTAACATAATGTGTTTTGTTCGGGAAATTTAAAAGAACAAGTAAAATCCGGTTTATTGGGCTTCCAGAAAATGTATAGCTTTCGCAACAGTTATGGTTATTTCAAGAGATATCAATAGAACAACGTGGTCGTTCAATTTTTGATGTTTTTCAGCCGTAGGGAAAGAGTTAATAACGATGAGAAAAGCGAGCAAGATAGACAGTGGCAAAGAGAACAAGAACAAATCTTGTGGGAGAGAGAAAGAGAGAAGCGCGAATGGGAAAGAGAAAGAGAAGAGAGAGAGTTTAGGTTAAGGGAGCATGAAATCGAATTAAGAAAGCTAGAATTACAAGCGAAAACCAAGGTCATCTTGAAAAGAGTTCAGGTCCAAAATTTGATCTAACAAAACATATTCGAATGGTTCCACCTTTCCAGGAACGGGAAGCTGACCAATATTTTTTACATTTTGAAAAGATTGCACTAAATTGCGATTGGCCAAAAGAAAGCTGAACAATGTTGCTGCAAAGTGTCTTGGTCGGAAAAGCTCGCGAAATTTATTCTCAACTTTCCATCGAGATATCGGCAAATTATGATATGGTAAAAGAACTTATCCTCAAAGGTTATGAGTTGCTCCCTGAGGCGTATCGTCAAAAATTTCGAAATTTAGAAAAAACCGGCAATAGGAATCATGTCCAATTTGCACAAGAAAAAGAACAATTATTCGATCGGTGGTGTTCATCTGAAAAAATTAATAAAGAATACAAAAAATTGCGAGAACTAATTTTAATAGAAGAATTTAAACGTTGCATAAATCCCGAGGTCCGCACATTTATAAATGAACAAAAGGCAACAAGTTCCACTGCTGCTGCACGTTTAGCAGACGATTTCGCCTTAACCCACAAGAATTCGTTCAGAAGTAAGTCACAATCACCTTCCTTTAAACCACAAAATAATGGTGACAACAGGCAATCACCCAGAAATTTTCCACGCGATAACCGAGAAAGTAAAGCAGGTTATAATGACACACGAACATCGCGTGACTCAAACAATTGGAGACGACCGTCTTGACCGTCTTTAAAATTGTTCTGGGACCCCAGAACAATTTTCAACCGAACATACTAAATAGAACACCGGAATTTCAGAACAAAAACAATAATCCACCTTTTAATTCGATCACTTGCAGACGTAAAGGACACATGATGTCAGATTGTTATTCCATGAGACAAAACCAATAAAATCAGACAAAACCAACAGGCTTTATTTCACGATCAAAACCGAACTTTCAAAATTATACTAAACAACAATCAACATCTGTTTCTGATAATAACAGTGTTATTCATTTCGACAAGGATTTAGCTGTCAACGGTATACTGACCCTATTATGAAGATATTTGAACCATTTGTTAATAAGGCTAAGGTTTCACTTTTGAGCGAACCAACAAAATTTATTCCGATTCAAATATTACGAGATACCGGTGCATCCCAATCTTTAATACTGACAAACACATTCCCATTTTCTGACGAGTCATATTCGGGTACGAATGCTTTAATTAAAGGAGTTCACTCAAGCGATTATAGTCCAGTTCCTTTACAACAATATTAAATTGCAGTCCGATTTAGTCTCAGGAGATGTTTCTATAGGTATCATTGATTCTTTACCTTTTGATGGAATACAGTTGTTATTAGGAAACGATCTGGCTGGTGAAAAGGTAACCATAAATCCCATACTGACAAACAAACCATGTATGACACAGATTCCGGACGTCATTGAACAGGAAATTCCAAATTTATATCCTTCATGTGCGGTAACCAGAGCAATAGCCAAACAACAGAAATTAGTGGACATTAACGAAGACTAACTTGATTTATCCGATACCTTTTTTGCGGATATATTTGAGAATCCTACTAAAAGACATACTACGGAAAACAATGCGGCTGATACACCAAGCATGTCACAATCTAATCTCATTAATGAGCAAAAGAATGATCCTGAGATATCTTCATTAATTCAACAAGCTTTCGATGATAGAGAAATAGCAGAACACGCAGTGGGTTATTTCACTAAAAATGGAATATTAATGCGGAAATGGCGACCCCATGAGGTTAGCGCGAATGACACATGGTCTATTCGATACCAAATTATAATCCCGAAACCATATCGAGACGAAATCTTAAGCTTAGCACACGAAACACCCCTTTCAGGTCATTTGGGAATAAACAAAACACATGAAAAGATTTTGCGACATTTTTATTGGCCTGGAATTCGGAAAGACGTAGCCGAATTCTGTAAGACATGCCATACTTGCCAAGTAGTAGGAAAACCAAATCAGGTTATTCCGAAAGCACCGCTACAACCAATTCCAGCTTTTGAAGAACCGTTCAGTAGAATTATGATTGATTGGGTCGGACCATTGCCTAAAACTAAGAGGTAACCAATATCTGTTGACAATTATGTGCGTTTCGACGCGTTTTCCTGAAGCCATTCCACTTCGAAATATTAAAGCTAAAACTATTGTTCAAGCCCTGACAAAGTTTTTTACTTTGGTTGGTCTTCCAAAATCTATCCAATCTGACCAAGGATCAAATTTCATGTCAGGATTATTTCAACAAGTCATGCATGAACTAGGTATCATGCAATATAAATCTACGGCTTATCACCCAGAAAGCCAAGGTGCAATAGAACGATTTCACCAAACCTTAAAACAAATGATTAAGACGTATTGTTTCGAAACTGAGAAAGATTGGGACGACGGAGTCCATTTACTTTTATTTGCAGCTCGTGAGTCGGTTCAAGAATCATTAGGGTTTAGTCCTTTTGAGTTAGTTTTCGGCCACACCGTAAGGGGTCCACTTAAGCTTTTAAAGGAGAAGTTGCTTTCCGAAGACGGCGGTTCGTTTAACCTTTTGCAGTACGTGTCCGACTTTCGCAACAAATTAACGAAGGCCTGTGATTTAGCACGAAAAAATCTTCAGTCGGCTCAAAAACGCATGAAGCGTCATTACGACAAGAACTCCGTTACTCGTAATTTTCAGCCCGGTGATAGAGTTCTTGCGTTTCTTCCGGTTCCTGGAAAGTCCCTACAAGCTAGATACTTTGGCTCTTATGTGGTGGAAAAGAAAGAGAATGATTTAAATTATGTAATAGTAACCCCAAATAGGCGTAGAAATAAACAACTTTGTCATATAAATATGCTTAAGCCATATCATGAAAGAAAGAATGCAGTAGAGGCTGTAAATGTAGTCAGTTCAGATAGAGATAGTCATAACAACAATAAAGACAAATCTGAACTCTTTAATCTGTCTGAGACAACGAAACTAAGCAACTCCGATGTTTTACGAGATTTGGATTCGAAGTTATCTCATCTTCAACCATCTCAACGCCAAGATGTTCTACACCTTGTTCAAGAGTATTCCAAATTATTTCCTGACGTTCCTTCCCGGACCGAAATGATTGCCCACGACGTGGATATTGGCGACGCCGTTCCTATAAAACAACACCCTTACCGGTTAAACGCAACCAAGCAAAAATACCTTCAACAAGAGATCCAATACCTCCTCGAGAACGATTTCATTGAACCTAGCCAGAGTAGTTGGAGTTCACCTTGTATTTTAGTTCCAAAACCAGATGGAAGTTATCGCATGTGTACGGACTACCGTAAAGTGAACAATTTAACGAAGTCGGATACTTTTCCTATTCCTCGTATGGATGATTGTGTTGATAAAATTGGAAATGCGAAATTTGTTTCGAAATTCGATTTACTGAAAGGATTCTGGCAAATTCCACTGAGCGAACGTGCCAAAGAAGTTTCAGCGTTTGTTACATCACACGGATTATATCAGTACAAAGTCATGCCTTTTGGAATGAGGAATGCACCTGCCACCTTCCAACGCCTCATCAACCAGATAATTTCTGATATAGATGGTTGCGAAGGTTACATTGACGACGTGATCATCTATAGCGACACCTGGGAAAAACATCTTCAGATCTTACGAAAGTTTTTCGAACGGCTCCGCGAAGCCAAACTAACCATCAATTTAATAAAGAGTGAATTTGGATGTGGTCATGTAACATACTTAGGCCATATCGTTGGTCAGGGCCAAGTTAAACCAGTCAACGCCAAAGTCGACGCGATTGCAGATTTTCCACCACCCACAACTAAAAAGCATGTAATGCGATTGCTCGGCA
Source organism: Chrysogorgia sp. JL179-B06 (assembly GCA_035772405.1). Lineage (NCBI taxonomy): Eukaryota > Metazoa > Cnidaria > Anthozoa > Scleralcyonacea > Chrysogorgiidae > Chrysogorgia > Chrysogorgia sp. JL179-B06. The sequence goes on along the minus strand of JAYKKM010000390.1, from coordinate 221,224 downwards.
TGGCGGGTTATTACCGAAAGTTTTGCCCAAACTTCTCATCAATTACGGAACCCTTGACGCAGTTACTACGAAAGGATATTAAATTTGTTTGGACAGAACATTGTCAGTTGGCTTTTGAGAAAGTCAAAGCTATGCTACAAAATTCTCCAGTTTTATCTGCACCAGATTTCAGCCGTCCATTCAAGCTAGCGGTAGACGCGAGCGATGTTGCTGCCGGTGCAGTTCTGTTACAAGAAGATCAAGATGGAGTCGATCATCCAGTATGTTATTTTTCTAGAAAGTTCAACAAACATCAGCGTAATTACTCCACGATCGAAAAAGAATGTCTTGCCCTTGTTCTCGCGCTTCAACACTTCGAAGTTTATGTGTCTTCACCGAATGTACCACTCGAGGTGTTCAGTGACCACAACCCTCTAGTTTTTCTCCATAAGCTGAAGAACAAGAATCAACGTTTGCTGCGGTGGAGTCTAATATTGTCCGAGTACAATATGAAGATACAGCACATCAAAGGACGGGACAATCTACTTGCTGATTGTCTTTCGAGACCATAAACTTTTCCAAACGAACACGATATATTGTATTTTAACGAAAGTTTTAGTAAACTTTCTTTCTTTCAAGGGGGAGGGTGTAACATGGTAGCATATACCATGTAATATATTATATAATTATAAGACCTTAGTTAACCTTCCTCGCATGAATAAGCAAATACTTATTTTCCCACAAACGTGTAAACGGAAATTAAATTAAAATGGAAATTAAAAACGGAAAAAGGATAAAATAATTTTTATATTTTTTAATTATCATTTCCCCATTTTTTTCTTCAAGAACAATCAAAAGCATTATGTTGAATGTATTAAACAATCAATACTAAGCGTTCCTGAATCAAAATAAACTAATTTTCGTGTAGTATCTTTAACTTTAATATGAATTTCTCTTATAATTTCTTTTTTTAATTTTCTCAATGATTTTGGGGGACTATAACAAACTAATTGTCCATTCCCCCCACCACCTTGTTGATTCCATTGAATGGGCACTGTTGTTAACAATTTAGCACAACTATCACCAACTAACCCCAGTTCTATTTCATCACAATATATAAACAATTTATTTAATCCATCGGATACATCGATCAAAATGTTTAGAAAAAGGGTTTGAGGTGTAGGGTTATCTTTTTTTATTTAAAACAAGAGGGGTACGATTTTAAGATCTTTTTCATTTTTTAAACCTAGCATAAAAGCTAATTTTTTTGAAAATAATATATTAATCTTTTGATTAAAAGAAGCATATTGAATACCCTTTTTTTCTAACGTCGTCTTGTTAGATAATCGAAATTCATTTACCTGCACCCCTTCAGCTGCTTTACTCACATTTTCATATACCCAATACTCAATCTCAACATTAACATTAATAATTACTTTCCCATTTGATCCGATTGTAAAAAAAATTTCAAATCCTTCTAAGATATTATTTAAAAATATAATTAATGAAGATAAATCATAAATTCCGTCGGGTATAATAAATTTATCCGATGTAAAAACGAACTCACTGTTTGCGTATACCGTATTATTAATTTCTTCAGGTATAAAATCCTTATAGGTTATGATAAATGAAAAAAAATATTCATCACCCACAATATTTTTAGTTGTTTGTGGATAACAAACTTGTAAAACTTCTAAAAAACATTCATTGTTCAAAGCATCAATAGGTGTGCAATTTTCATTTAAAAATCATTAATCAAATTATTTTGAAGTCCTCTTGATATTGAATTACTAGCAATGTGTAAATTCTTTTTTTTTTAAAAACTTGTATTCAGCACGATAAAAAATTCCTTTAATTTCTTCACGTTGTTCGTCTTCTAATTGATATGTAACAGGGTCAGTGATAAATACTTTTTTAATAAAAAATATCTCATTAGTCCATCGTCGAAGACTACTTTTTTCAAAAATATTATTTTTTACTCTTACAATACGAACACGAGTTCCTTCTTGTATCAGATCTTGAGTGGGAATAGGATAATTTAAATGATCACGTACTATTTTATTTTTTACTTTACGTATTTTTCCTTTTTTTTCTTCACGATAAATTTCAAAAGGTGTTGCACCAGCTAATGCTTTATGTGGGGAATTATTATAACGATTAACAATAAGGGGTAAATACTGAATATATTCAAATTCTCCAGTCATTGTTAAAACACGACGAACCATTGTTTTTAAAGTTCCAATTACACGTTCCACATGGGATGCTTTTATTTCTCTACTATACGTATGAAATACTTCAAAATTATACTTTTTACTTAATTTCGTACGTATATCTTGAAATTCTGTTCCTTCATCACTTTGAATTTTAAGAGGAGCTATTCCTTCTTCAATAAGAATACTTTCAAATTTATTTTTAACATTATTAGACGTTTTCTTTTTTATTAATTTTACCCAACAAAATCTTGAAAAAATATCAATACACACCAACCAATAACGATATTGATTATTATATCGGGCTAAATCTTTATTTTCAGCTAAATCAATTTCCCATTGTTCATTATTTTTATTAACAGAATATTTCAAACGTCTATATTTTTTCTTACTACTACTATGTAATCTATAAATAGAATAATCCTCATCAGTTAATGTCTCTCCTTTTAATAAACTTGAAGCTTTTTCAATAAGTCAGCAGAAAATTTAGTTTTTTTCTTTTTATTCATTTCTAAAATAAAGAAATAAAATAAGTATAATATTCTTCAAGTTCATCAACGAGTTCTTTATCGCGTAATATCCCCATAAAATCTACTTCTATATTTTTACATGCTAACTCTTTATTTATAGTATTACCGTATAAACATAATGTATCTGGTATATTTTTACAACATTTAAAACGATAATAAAACATTTCTGAAATTACAGTTGAACTTAAAATGTGACAAACCTCATCATCATCTCTTTCTACTTTTATTTTATTAATCTTTTCGACATCGTTGTCGTCGTCATCGACGTCGTCGTCAAAATTGAGTGTGGTAAGGGGTTTCGTTTTGTTCAATACTCGTTTTTTGACTATGGTAGGTGGGGATTTATGGCCTGTCGCATGATTATACTTTCTTAGGGCAATAATATATTCATCCAAGGAATCTTTCTTTTTAATATGAAAACTACCCCAGTCATCAGACCATACGATTTCACTTGACGTTGAGTTGTTGTTGCTGGTTGTTGGTGTTGGATCATCGTCAAATTCCATTGCATCGGATAATTCGTTATCTTGATGTTGATAACAAATTTCCAAACCACCCCACGCATCTGTACGAACAACCAAACGGCATGTTTGCTTTTTCCAATTTTCAAATCTTACCACTTCAACAAATATTTGCACCAATTTCTCTTGAATGCTAATCTTATTAAGAACATTCAACAATGAAGGAATATGATCATTTTTCACTTCAACAGAGCTATTGTATGTGTACTTGTCACATCTTTTATTTGTAGGATATACTTTTGCGAGAATAGCATTGCCGTTGATTTTGTTTTGTGCAATTATTTTTGCAGACAAATCTGTATACGATTGCATTTTATAAAAATGGTCATGTTGTTGTCTCGCATAAAGTTCCACCATCTCTGAATCTGTTCCCGAGCGAAGGGTAAATGATGAATCACTGTAGGGACAGTGCTTATTTATATCCTCCTCACAATTAAAAAAAAATGTTATTCCATCAAAATGAAAAACATTTTATTACACTAATAACGTATATAATTGATTACAACATTTTATATCAAATAAACTATTTTGTTTTCTTTGCATAACTCCTAAAATTTTACATAACTTTCTATGTTGTTTTTTTGTTTTTATTTTACATTCTATTTTATTTTCTAGAAATGCAACAAGTGCTTTCCCTATTCTCCCATTTCCATCGGAAAAAGGATGAATGGTTTCAAAAATAAAATAAATCAAAACTGATATATTTTTTCTTTTATAGTTTTATACGTAAAATTCATCTAAATGTTCCATATATTGTTGAATATCTAAAGGATCAACCCCCTCATGAAATCCAACAAATCTTTTTTTTTACTGTAATTTCCAGCATTCGTTAAATGGACCATAGATATTTCATGATTAGTTTTACAACATTCACTTATTTTCCATTTTTCATTTTTTTCCATATAAAATTTTCGAAGGGCAAAACAAAATCTCCCACATATCATCCAAAACTCTATTTCCTTTTCTTCGTCTTCTTCCATTCGTATAACATCATACGCAAACACTTTAAATTTTATACAATCTTTTAATTTCATTTTTTTTACATACACGTTTGTTCACTAATACTTTTATAAAAAATATCCCAATTAACATTCGGTTCAGTCAGTTCGTTTTCATATATGGGATTTTTTGAAATTAAATTATAATTCAATGTTGTTTGTATATAATTTCTTATCATACTAAATAAATCTTTTACTTCTTCTTCAACCATTATTACATGTGCAAATATTTTCTCTTTATATTTAAATTCTCCCGTATGTCCCCCATAATTTTTTATTCGCGTAACATCGACAGGATGTAATAGTAGGGTGTGATTTTCATTTAAATCATAATTACTTTTGTTTAAAATACTTAATTTCAAAGGATCAAACTCAAAAAAATAACTTTTACTCTTACAATTTTTATAAAAATCATATCTAATATTTTTTTCAGAAAGACCTTTTTTTTGTCTATTGAGAAAACTTCCTATAGGGTTATGTTTACGACAATAAAATATAAAACATGAAGTGACCATGATAATATTGTTAGTTGAACCACAATAAACATAAGAATTGAAAATACTAGGTGCTACCATGGATAGTAAATAGACTGGATAGGAAACTGGATGGCGTCAGCGTGAAAACCTAGTTGAAATTCGTGATGTCACGAAGATGTCACGAGTACACAGATTTTGCTGAGTTTCTGGTCGACTTCTCCATATTTTCGTATTCAAGTAGCTATATTGAGATTCCAAAATGTTTTGTCGTTTTACAAACCTGCCTAAGCCACGACCAAATGATCGAGGTAAATGTTGTTCGTCTTTGTTTCAGCTGTTTTCTTTTTGTGGTGAAGAAACTGGCGTCGCAAAACTACCGTTATTTTAGTTGAAATTTGGGACGCGTTTTTCACCGTCTAAAGTTGGATCTTTTCGCCTAAAATGAGTAATGGTAGTCGGATATTCCATCGTAAAGTGGCATTGTGATATTTTTTGGTAGTTTGACTATCGTTTTTAGCTGTATTATTGCTAAAGGTTGCGATTTATGGTGATTTTGTGACCTCACGATTGGCAACTAGGTTTTCACGCGACCAAACGCGATCAACTGGTGCATAAACCAATCAGCATGCTGGAAACGTCGCACGTGATCTTATTTTCCTATCCAGTCTATTTACTATCCATGGTGCTACCATTAACAAATAAATATATAAAAAAAGATTTAAATCGCCTTTCTGGTGCTGTATGTGCTTAAATTTGCTTACTAAACTTTCTTTTCCAAAACCCAGGGTATAAGATAAGTATTTTCTTTCAAATGTTAGATTTTGTACAAAATATGTATAATGATACTTATCTTTGGTGTTTAAAAATTGAAATAAATCTGAGTGGTTTTCAAGGGGTAATAAAATAAATAATTCTTTAAAACAATCGGGGAATGAAAAAAACTACAGCATAACGCGTCTGTTTCAACTAGTATAGTAAGTTGTTGAAGCCATGATCTCTTCAAGGAATATTTTCTTTGACTTGCTTGTAAATTCGGGATCATATAAGAGAAACAATCTTCTAGAATAAAATAGGATTCCATTCCATGGGGTCCCTTGATTTTTTTCATATTGACTGTACATCTTTCTTCGTGGGAGTGAGTGTTTTGACGATTCATAATGGGACATGTGACATATTTTCCACGATAATAATCAAATAATCCACATAACCAAAATAAATATCCAATTTCTCCTTGGTTAAAATATTGAAAATAAAGAACAACTCTTAAAATTGTTTCAATCATTATGCTGTGATTTGAAATGTCATATTTTTACTCTTTATATAGCTTTCAAATTCATTAAGCTAAATAAACATTAATCTAAATAAAATAAAAAACATTTTGTTTTCTGGTTCATTCTTCAGTTGAACCTCACGCAAGCAATATGTCAAAACCAAAACAGTATGATCTTCACTATCTTAAAGAAAATTGTCGAAATCAAAAATGTATTGTACGTAAATGTGAACAAATACTGAATCCATACTTTCCTATGAATCAATTATATATAAACTTGGAAGTTATGGAGTATGCTGAAAATAAAAAGCTTAATTATAAACAATATATAACAACATATGTGGCAGGGTCTTGTGGTATACATTATTTTATAGATCAAGAAGTGTATATAAATTCTTTTTTTTATTAAATTCTTTTTTTTATTAAATTTATTTTATTATTAAACTGTTTATTTCAAATATTTAAAGGGACACTCCGGCCCAAATACAAATGTAGTTCATATGAAAGATCTTACTGACTTTAGTTTATTTCCAAAGTTTCAGCATTCCTATCAATTTAGTTAAGAAGATGTGGCTAGTTGAAGTTGGAGAGTTTGTCCAATTTCGACGCCATTTTGTTTCTCAAATATGACGTCACTGAGTGACGTGATCTCGTATTATGCCTAAGAAGCTCCTCTACTTTCCTGCATGATGAACTAAATAGTTTATTTCGACTAATTTTCGTCCAAAGACCATTCACAATAACTATCACTATGTGATCGCCATCAAAACAACTCCACTGACGATAAAGAATCACTCAATGACGTCATATTTTCAAAACAAATATGGCGTCAAAATCCACAAATTTTCAACTTCAACTAGCAATATCTTCTCAACTAAATTGATAGGAATGCTGAAACTTTGGAAATAAACTAAAGTCAGTAAGATCTTTCATATGAACTGCATTTGTATTTGGGCCGGAGTGTCCCTTTAAGTCATTAAAATTATTACATAATTCCCCACAAGAATTAAAATATACATGTATTTGGAACATAGATTTATCAAAATGTACTTTATTTATTAATGTTACAATATAATTTCCATTACTGGTACCATAAATCACATTAAGTACAGATAATATATTTTCCTCTTTTATAAGAACTAAATAAAGCTCTTGACCCCCAAAATTTTCACGTAAATGATAATTTACTAATCTAAATCTCGAATCCTTACATTCACCATACGAAAACGCTTTTGAATAACATGGAATATTATTTATCTCAAAACAATCAAGGGTCGAAATTAACGTGGGTAATCTCGGTTCTCAATCAATAAATACTACATGTTTCCTTACTAACTGATCATAAAATGATATAGCCCAGCTAAAACTGGTTATTAAAAATCTATAATATCTTTTTCCACCATATCGTTTCCGAAATATAGATTGTTCATTTTTATCTTCCACATAAATATTAAAATATTTATAATCATAATCAGCACATCTAAACTGATAGGGATGCTCTCTCCATTCCAAAAAATAAAACGTTGAATCTCGTGTTTTTTCTATCTCAAACAATTCAGCATGTGATAAATATTGAATGTCGGGATAAAGAATTTCATCAAAATCACGCTCTCGTACAGCCATTTAAATCTTTTTAAAAAACAAGCTTCGACGTCTTTTCTTCTATTCGTGATCTATTTCCACTGAAACATTCACTGTATATTTCCACCGTATATTTAACTTCTTTAACAACCAACGTTTAAAACTGTTTAGTCTAGAAAGTTTTAATTCATCTGGATGAATCGCACACGGTTTGTTAATACATCTTCCACATGGATGTTTGTAATAATATAATCTTTCAAATCGTTCATATGCTGTTTCTATACGTTCCATAGTCTAACAAATATGAAACAATTATTTTTTTTACTCTTATTTATACTTTTTCTTATTTTTTTATGGATTTTCTTCTTTAAATCTTTTAACAACATATCTTCTTTAACAACCATCTCTTTAATCTACAACAACTTTTTTTTTTTATCTTTCCACGGTGTATAATTCGCACACACTTCCCCACACATATTTCCGTTCAGATTGTCCACAGGGATATTTTGAATAAAATAATCTATTATATCGTGCATCTACTGTTTCCACGGATTCCATGATATTTTGTAAAAACCATTTTTTTTCATTTTTATTTATATCCTAATAAAATTTATTTTTATTTATTTTTTTATATATTTTTTATTTTAGAATATCGTTTTTTAATTTGATTTTTTTCTTTTTACATTTTTTTTATAAAAAATTATATATAAACGGGTTACCGAAATGTTAAACTTTATTGTGAATGATGTCAAATTCACATGTGCCCTATCGTGATTGTGATGAACATAACGGTAGAAGACATAAAAGAATAACTGCTGATGATTTTAACCCCTACTTTGAAGATGAGAATAACTATTATGCAAGTCATTTTCTAGCAAAAGAATCAACCCACTTTACCTATGTTGTAAAGAAATGTCAAGATACGGTATTTTGCGAATGTATTGGTGATATACCCTCAACACCTCCTCAAGCATATTACTTAGCCCTGGAAGTTAAAAAGAAACATGAAAATGAAAATGATGAATGGAATTGTTCATGTCTGGGTGAAAACATAACAACAATTGTTGACTATGATGCTTCTGATCTTTTACAAAAAGAAATTAAACTAATAATAGATTCTAATAATTTCATGAAAGCTGTAGGATATAATCAATAAAAACGTTTTTTTTAAAAAAATTCGTATGGTGTTTTTCCTTTTTTATTTATTATATATATAAGATTGAACATTTGATTTATTCATATTGATATCTAGAACAAGATGGCAACACCTTCTCTCGTTACATGTGTCAATTATAGGGGTGTAGCATATTATGACTATACTCCTCGTTATTATTCATGTCATTTTCTTCAAAAATACTTTCCTAACTATACGTATTTGGTAGAGGATTGTAAACCTGCTACACTATGTAAAGAATGTAATCCCCCATTTTGTTCTCCACCTCAAGTCTAGGAACTAACTCTGAAAGTTATTACAAAAAAGGATTACTTGAAGAGAGGGGAATAACCCTAAAAACAATTATTGATACTAAGAGTGATCATCTCTTGTATAAAAAAATTAAACTAATAAATAATGTTTACTCAATAATTCCACAACAAATTACTTCTTAAAATTATTTATTTTCTTGTAATAAAAATTTTTACAAAATTAAAACTCGATAGTTTCTAACTATCTATCAAAAGTTTATTGTTTTAAAAACATTACAAAGAAAAAAACATTTGTTTCTCTCTACCGTTAATGAGACAGCACGGTTTAATGTTTAATAAAGGTGTTGAGTTTGCTAATTCTACACTATTATTTTTAATATTTATATATTTTCCCTTCAATGATGGTAAGAGGTTCTGTAAATCATCCCCCTCTATTAAAAACATTTTGAAATATCGAGGTCCCTGACGGTCTTTCAGATATAAATAATATCCAGCCCATAAATACGAGGCATCCACAGGTTCGTAGTTTACTAATTGTATGGGTTCAGCATGATAATACAGTGTAAGATAATCATAAGATTCACCCTCTCTAAAATCAATATTTGACTGCAGCTTTATGTTGAAAATAATCGAAAATACATTTGAGCCTTTGACATACCTTCGACTCGGCCACGTTCGAGCTAAACATTTGTAAAGTCACACGTCTGTTGTGTCTGTTCATAAGACTTATTACTTATTATACGTACCCTGCTTTTATAGTCCAAAAATCTATAAAAGCGGGTTGCAAACTAAAACGTTTTCACACCAAACCAAGACTTAAAAAAAAGTTTTCAAGATGGTATATTGTGATTTATGTTATGAACGAGTGGATTCCTTCTATCATTTTGTCATGCATTACAGATGTAAACAATGCAATGTGGACCATCATTATTGTTATGTTTGTAAAAATAATTACGGACGATATATCTATAGTAAATTAGTTGAACTATGTGTATGTGATGATAGAATACAAAGATGGAAAAAAACTTATTTGGATTAATAAAAATATTTTAATACACAGTCTACCATTTCCAAAATTCATAAAACTTATGACCATCATGACGACCTCCTTTTTGAATTTTTTTAGAACGTCGTCGTTTTCGTATTCTTTTTATTTTTAGTTTTCGTTTCGATTTTTTTATACAACTCCTACACTTCATTTTTTTGTTAACTGAAGTAGAGTACGACAAGCAATGCTTTATAAAAAACGAAAACCCGGCTATTTATACTGTTATATCTGTTTTGATTTTTTTTTTTAAATATATCTTTTCTGAGACAAATATATAATATATATATAAGATGTTTAAAATAAAAACTTTATCATTACTGAAAAAAACAATGTCCGTATTACATTATTATGATGTGTGTGTTAATAGTGTATCCTTTTTTGACAAAACCACAAAAACTTTTCAGCGCTATTTTTCATGTGGATATCTTCATAAAGAAAATCCTGAATATATATATTTTGTGGAGGATTGCAAACTTGTTACAATAGTTGAAACAAAACAATGTGTTGTAGTAAAAACAAATGGTGTGAAACAACATCTCTATGAAGTAACCCTGAAAGTTATCAATCATGGAGAATCTGGAATAACAATAAAAATATTATCGGGGAAAGATGTTCCTCATCTTTTGCATAAAAATGTTAAGTTTATAAAAACTGACGAAGACATAATAATTCCTTCTCTTGTATAAATTAATTTTTTTATAATAAAACATTGTTATTTTTTTTTATATGACTAATTACAGTCATGTTCTTGTTTTCTTTTTTTTTTCAAACGTTCGTGGAGATATTTCGTAATGTAACAGTTGAATCAAAATATACTTGTTCTTGCAAATTGATTGCGGTTTTTCGATCAATTATTGCAAGAAAATAATTTGGAGATATTCCCAGTTCCGTATTGAGATATGATTCTGGATTGAGATATTTTACTACTAACGTTCGACGATATTTACCAAAATGAATAACATCCTCTTTCATATAAACCACAGCATAAAACTTAGAATCCTTGCAATCACGAAATAAATAAGCATCCTTATACATTTTAAGATGTAAAGGATTTGTTACTTCAACATCTGATTCTGCCATGATTTTGATCATGATTTTTATGATATCAGTTTTTATACCCTAGGTTTTTTACACATGAAAATAATTTTTCTCAAAAAACTTTCATATAAATAAGCTGAAACTATTTTTTTTTCCATTTTAAACAATACGTGCTTATATAAAACGTTGTAACAACCAAACATATCTACAAACTTAAGAAGTTTAAGAAAAAATAAAAATGGCTACGAAAGAAGAAAAAATGTATACGAAAAAAGAAAAAACGAAAGAAGCTGCCTATGGAGAACCTCTCATATGGGACTACAACGATAAAGGCTACGGATACGCGTACGCGTACGGGGATACGTGTACGTCCAAAGAGTGGAATTTCGATGACTTCAAACCATTCAAACCCATTCAGGATAATGGTGATTATGATAGTGAAGATAGTTTGAAGGCAAATTTGGGTAGTGATGAAGATGATGAAGAAGTAAAGGAGAAAGTATTTAATAGAAAGATGTTAAACAATATAAAAAAGTATATACCCACTGTGATTTAAAAACTCTTCAATGCAATTTTCCAAATCAAAAATATATTTTACGAAACTGTATATACTTACCCTTTCGTACGCTATCCAGGTATAAATTATATTTAGAAGTGGCAGATGGGAAAAATCGTTGTCCGCAAAAATATATAACAACAATAATGATAACTGATGATTCCATACTTAGTTGTAGTAATAAAGAAAATACATTTGTATTTACATTTATAAATACATTTGTATTTAGATTAATAAAAAATTAAAAAGAGAATTTTGTTTCAAAAAAAGTTTTTTATTGTGTGTTAAAAAGTTTATTTAGACAATCTCCTCCTGGAAATATGGGACTGGACTGTGCTCTGATATTTTTTATAATAAAACATTCATGTGAATCATTGTTGTTTTTTTTACATGAGTTTCATTCTTTACTCTAAAAGTTTTTTCTTTTTTCCTTTTGTTTTTGTCGATGATTGTTCTTATAATCAGCTAATTTATGGATTCTTTCTCTATTCCATAATTTTCCCATTTTACCCCGACATTTTCCATATCGATATAACGTGGACGGATCATATATTCTACCTTTAAAATGGTAGAAATTATCAGTATAAGAACGAATGATTTAAAACTTTTTGGAAGACTTCGCAAAAACACCAAATAATTTTTTGATACATTGCATCTAAAATTTTTGACATCATTTTTTAAAATACCGTAACTAAGAAATATCAGTCATTCTGCCATAAGATGGCGTTGAGGTAAGAGCTCCGTCACGGAAATTTCTATGATTAATTCTATAAGCAATTTTTGGTTCTTGATTATTTTTATTTCAAACATCACAACTCTCTCTTCAAATAAAAATAATATGAAGTTTTTTGGATGGCACGTGCACGTAAGTATAAATCACATCGTAAGTATAAATCACATCACTTTTTGCTATATCTATCTCATGAAATTTTGACTACGATCACTTTAAATGACCTTCCTCTCTCTGGTCGTAAAACTCAAGGATGATCACCCAAAAACTTGTCGTAAAACAACACCAGGTTTCATGACATAAATATACTAAATTCACTAAAAACCTCTTGTATACCACCAGTTGCATACCCCCCTGATTTGATCACTGGTCGTTCTTAACAGGGTGACCACACCTTAATAATACGACACCCTCCTGGAAATATGGGACTGGACTGTGCTCTGATTGGTCAATTCAAATCATACTTGATTCTGATTGGCTTAGAGCTCGGTCCAGTCCCTAACACATTGATAATAATAATATATATATTATTACTACTGTGTTTGTCAATGAGGTTGAGGAATTTTCTGCCTACGTTGGTTCTCACGTTTCTGCTATAGGGGGGGGGGGGGGGGGCTTCGGCAGTTGTTTTATGGTAGATGGTGGATGGTTGGAATGGCTGTGAATGTAAAGCGTGTCGTCGTTAGGTTTCTTGGAAGGTTGGAATTTCTCATCATCCAGGTTCAATGTGATGTCCAGGAAGTTTACAATTTTCTGATTTGCGGTCGCTGTGATCTTTAGGTTGAATGCTTGAAAAATCTTGATCAAATCTTTACTCGCTTTCTCCGCTAACCTCCCGGTGGCGTTCTTCAGTAGGATCAGTCCATCGTCTCTGTAACGTCCGGTGTTTTCTTTTCCAAATTTCTCAGATAGCTTGTGTAGGATGTAAAGGCCAATCAGTTAGCATATTTCGGCGCTGTCGTTAATTCCTATCGTCACGTCAAACATATTCTGGATGTCGCGTTTTACCCACGGTTTCGCTTCGTGAAACAAAAGGGACTTTCGTGCTGTCTTGATTACGGTCATATATCGTGCTCGGTTATATTCGTATGCTGCTTGGACCAGGTGATGGCTTCGTTCAGGAGGGTCTCGGTTATGGATGGATAAAAGTCAACAATATCGAAGGATATGAATGTGTATCGTTTCTTGACATTTATTGATTTGAACCATTGAGTGACGGATGAGGAGTTTGTCCACTGGTGGACATGTGTACTGGATCGGATGTCGTTGTTAATTCTGTCGATGGTAGATTTGCTTATTTTTCCTAGTTCTGGTTTTGCGGGATTAATGAGCCGGCATTTGGGGTTATTGTCAAAAATTTTCCTTATGATCTTTAAGCGAGATGAATGCTTCATTTCTGGCTATAGTTTCCATTCTGTCGTCAACGTGTAATTCTGATGCGATGCTCTTAGCCTCTTGATTAATCTTTTCAAATGCCTGTTCGTTGGTGAGTTTGTAGGTCGCCGTTATATTTTCAGTGAGTAGTTTTTTGTATTGGTCGGGTTTCATTTCATAAATATTTCTTGTTTTGTCGGCGAATGTCATGACGTTAGATGATTTGTTTATTTTCTTTGCGTCGGTTAACAGATTGTTGAGGAATTGGTCCTGGACTTTTGTAAACTGGATATGTTCAACCATTTTCACGAGATCTTCTTCGAAAGCATTCAGCTTGATGCTAGGTGCTGCAGATTTAGTTGAATTCAGGCCGTATGTGTTTGCGGAGTTGTTCGAATATTGGCCATTAAGAAAGAAGTGGGCTTTCCATCGTATCCGGCTGACAAAACTCTCCATCTTCTCAATTAGTTTCCGTCGGTATGCGTCGGGTGTTCGAATTTTCCTCATCTTTAGCTGGGTGGTTTGGATGCCAATACCAGAGTGCACAACTGGAATACAAGTGCTATATATATAGTAGAATAATGTTGCAATTATATCGGCTATTTAATACTGGGTTTTAATAAATATACATGAATAAAAGGTATACCCTTAATTACCATGCATTTACAATAATTGAATTAAATAGTTAAAATTAAACTTACAATTATACTAGGATAAATATATACAATATTATTTGGAACCATCAGATTAAAAACTACTATTATTACAAGTTAATTAAAAATATTAAGATTATACAGTGTTGTTATAACTATTAATAGCGTAGACCAAAGGGCTATTTTTGAATCGATCTGTTCGACATTTAAAATTGTAAAATTTGTTGCCATCATATCTTGTTTGTCTTTGCCTAATGTCATTTACCGTATCTGGAAGCAAATGATGAAGTTTATGCAACGGTGAGGACAATTGCTTAACTAATTTAATACAATGAGTTTCACGCCTTTCCGATAAGGTTTCCATTTTTAAATGTTCCAATGCTTGTTCATAATCTAAATTTGGCTCAATTATCCTCAAGGCTCGTTTTTGAATTCTTTCAATATCCAAAATCTGTGATTTTGTTAGACCTCCATGCCACAAAATATCTCCATATTCAAGGGTCGATCTCACCACTGTACAGTAAAAGGCAATTATAGATCACTAGCCGGGGCACCATATCTCTTAAGAACTTTCAAAAAGTACAGTCTTTTCCTGCCTTTTTAAATAATTGAACAAGTATTGGAATGCCACTTGAGATCGGAATCTAACCAAATACCCAGGAGCTTGTAGGACGTTACTCTTGTAATGGGATGATCAGCAATCGTAGTTATTGGTACTGTAATTAAGTTTTAATTGTTCGTAAATCGATGATCATCTCTTTGTTTTTTTTGGGATTTAGAACCATTTTCTCTTGCTGTGAGTAATACGATATCCTATTGACATTAGCTTGAGTGTTACCAATTTGTCTACCCGATACATGACTCCGCAAATCAAGTATTTCTGAAAGTGTTGTATCATCCATAAAGACAGATACTTGTTCCTTTCCTGAGTTTTTGTCAGTTATAGCGACCAATGGAAGTTTATTTATCTTTGTGATAAATGCAAATGGGCCAATTTTACTTCCTTGCGGTACACCAGCATGTAGGCATTTAAAATCAGAGACTATTCCATCAAATTTAATCTCTGTGACCGACCAGAAAGGTATGAGGCGAGCCACGGGAGAAGAGCTGGGCGCACACCAATAGTTTTAAAATCAGAAAGAAGAATGTTATGATCTATAAAGTCAAATGCCTTGGAGAAATCTAAAAATAGAGTGCTCAATATCTTGAGAGATAGAGCGATATAGATATATAACTAAAGATTGTTTGCTGTTACTGCTAGTTTCACGCCCGTAGACGATCTTCAGACAACTGAGTGAAAATTCGTGTTGATTGTCCCTTTTTATAACAGTGGTTACGTTGTGGCAATGGAATGTGATGACGTCGTTGCGGTCCGTTTCAAGTTACGTAGTCGGTATTTGTTTCGGTGACGACATTTTGAAAAGATTTCCGATCTTTTGTTTAGGAGGTGATTTGGGTCGGCTTTCATGATACACATTTTTTCTTCCAGGCACAAATTACATCGTTTATCCCCACTGTTGTAAGATTTCGCGCGTTTCAAAACTGACCATTTAGGAGAAAAGATTTGATCAAGCTTTTTCAAGCATTCAACCTAAAGATCACAGCGACTGCAAATCAGAAAATTGTAAACTTCCTGGACATCACATTGAACCTGGATGATGAGAAATTCCAACCTTACAAGAAACCTAACGACGACACGCGTTACATTTACAGCCATTCCAACCATCCACCATCTACCATAAAACAACTTCCGAAGTCAATCAGCCAACGGATTTCAAGCCTATCGTCCGACCAAGCCACCTTCGAACAAGCCGCACCTATCTACAACGAAGCACTGAAACGCAGTGGCTTCGACACCGAGATCGAATACATCCGCGACGATATACCCGTACCCAACACAATAAGCTATGTAAAATATTTAATAGAAACACAATCAAGGTAAGCTACAGCTGTATGAACAACATGAGAAGTATCATTAACAAACACAACGCTCGTATCTTTTCGAAACTAAACAACACCAACACCATGCTTCGGGCTACACTACCTACTAAGACTAACGCGCTACCTACTGCGCCAACGGGGCAGCACTGACCAAACTTTTCTCTATTAGAAAGATACATTTTATTAAATTCTACAATTTATACGTTTCAATGAATTAAAAATCCTCCTCGATCGAATTGTGTTCTCATTATTTTTCTTGTTTTTAGAAGAGAACGAAAATAACAGTTAACATAACTTTTCTTTGATGGAATAATCTAAGCATTTAATTAATAACTCTAAATATAACATAGTTTTATTAAATGTACCATTTTTCCTTTGTTAAATGTTGTCTTTCCAAGAATATTAACTATTCACATATAAAACTATTCACATCATTGCTTCGGGCTACTCTGCAATCTTGATCAATTTAAATACTTCTTGACATTGCGGCAAGACATTGTTCTCCACAAATTGTACTTGCTATTTTCTTTTGTTCTGCTCAGAATAGGATTTCGAGGCGGATGCCTTTTTCCTACAAACTCTATCTATATGTCACATTGCTTTCAATACCGACAGTTCAGATCTTTGAATAGACACTTTTGTGGCGTGTGGTCCTTGGCCGCGTCAGAAGCACGTACGGCAGTGGTTTCACGTAGTTTATCTCGTTATTTTGGTTACCAAATCTGACTTTAACACAGTTTAATTGTCAAGCAATGAGCTAATTGATTTTTTTATCATTATTGTTGTGTTGTTGTTGTTGTTGTTGTTGTTGTTGTTGTTGTTGTTGTTACGTGCACCAGTGAACCTAGGTAAACATACACATTCATGCTTTGTAAAATAAAATCTGCACGCCCCAATCTTCGCCACTTGAAATTGCCCCCAACTCTAAAATGTGCTCCGCGGCCCCTGCGTTTCAGATTTAAGCTCTTTAATATCCACTTCAACTGATGTAAACCATTGCCAGAAATTAACTACAAAATGGCCGCCGCTTGAAGACTAATTTACATATGGTCCTTAGAAAATGGCGTTAGAGCTAAAATACTAATTAAAATGAAGATTATGCTTATCGAGTAGATCGGCTACCGTTTGCTGACCTCTTAATATACGCAACAACGATTTTCAAATTATTTAGTTGCCGGTGTGATTAGATCAGTCAAATCTACGATCCGACAAATTGTGTTGAAAACAGTCAACAAATAAAATAGGCTACGCGTCATTGAGTTGTTGTCGGCTTTTGTTTGATATTTTTAAAAGCGTTTGGTGAAGTGTTCGAAAGTCGATGGAAGAACCTATATCTTATATGCGGCTCCCCCCCCCCCACTTTGCTTGTTGAACTAAAAGCAAAAATTAAACTAAATATTTTACAGTGCATGATTAATTTGTTTACAGATTGCTTGTTCTTCATAAATTCATCACAAAACAAAGTGCTTGTGCTATGGACAATTAGCCTCGGAATTTAAATATGTTTCCATGTTCAGTTTCCTTTTTAATAAACCTACGCCTTTTTTTAAATAAGCAAACAATTGTGTTTTGTGTTTTACTGTCAGAATAAATAATGAAAGGCTGGATAAAATATATATATGTTATTTACCGGCTGGGAGGTCCGTATAGAAAAATATTTGCCCGAGGTCTCAAAAATGGCCGAGGGACATTTTTGAGACCGAGGGCAAATATTTTTCTATACGGACCGACCAAAACGGTAAATAACATATTTATTCTTTTGTTATAAATAATTGTAAGACAAGAAAATCTGCCGCCGTGTAAAAAACACAGGAAGCTAAAACGCTAGTGGTCACTTCCGCTGTCCATATTTGGAAAGAGGCGAACCATATATAGAAAATCACCTGACAAAGGACAAATCACAAACTCATTCAAGTCATCTTTTTAATAAACAAGATTGGAATAATGGAAATTCGACAGGTACAGTTGAACAGAGCAAACTAGGACTTAACCAGGACTAATATTCATCATTGATCATGCAAAACAAAATTGAAAACATTGTTTGTCTCGTATGATACATGTAATCGGAATCTTGCCGCCTTGTCTTTGTCGGCTTCTCAATCGATGTATCGCCAGAACTAAAGTTGAAGCGAAGTTGAAATTGAAAGTATATATCATTCAAACTTGCCAATTTTTGCTCCGGAAAACAAGTCTGTAATTGCTGTGGTTGTTGACGTTATTGCGGTACTGTTAAGCAATTCGGGACGTTTGAAATCTTGCGGTTGTGGACAACTGAAGCTGCTTTGTATTAAAGCATCAAGCCTTACCGACACTGCCGTCTTTCTCTGTTATGGTCATGAAAAACCGACACAAGAGAACATTTCTCATGTTCGTTTACTGTAGCACAGAAGCGGTTCCACACATTCATCTCGTAGGTACACTTAAGTACTTAACTGTATTTTCAGGCCGTTGTTCTTAAATAAAATTTTGAATTTCGTCCAAGTTATCTTGGACAATGTTGCCACTTCGCTGGACTTTTTCTTTTTCGTATATAAAATCTTCAACTTCGGGAAAATAAAATTCGCTTTCGCTGTGATAGCTTTCATTGTCACTATATCCATCTTATTTTGTTTTTACTGGCAGTATATTGTCTCAAAAGGTAGTAAAAAGCGACGAGTATACGAAATATTAAAAACGCTATTTTGTTGTTGATTTTAAATCCACAGCGGTCCGGTATCGGGGTTCGTATCGTAGGATACCGGACCGCTCGCTAGCCAATCAGAGGTGCGAATCAGATGGATACCGGACCGCAAAAAAATAAAACTAATTATTAACACGATGTAAAAGCTAAAAATTAAATTTCTAGCCATCATCTGGTGGCCTAATTTCGCAAAAAATCATGTTAGAAATTGCTGTAAAAGCCCTTCTGGGCCTTTCAAAATTGAATATTTTCCTGTGGGGACTAATGCACCCCCCAGACTTCCCAGCCACAATCGCGGCTTTGAGGCGAACATATAGCCACGACTTCCTTCATTCTCCACAGGGCTCCCTCCCTTGAAGGTTCGGGCTACGTCCCTGGTTAAAATTCGAATATTGGGTAATACGGTTAAAGTTTTATACCAACAATTTAACAATCACCAAACTTATAATGACAACAGGACAATAGGCATTTTAAAATTTCCGTCATTAATAGAGGCACAAGTATTGACGAACGTTATGTTTAGATTTTGTGCAATTGTAATTATGATTAATTTTTTTGGGCAATTGTAATTATGATTAATAATTAAAATATCTTTATATTTTTGCGGATCGTAGATTTGACTGATCTAATTAAACCATATATTAAGAGGTCAGCAAACGGTAGACGAGCTACTCAATAAGCAGAATCTTCATTTTAATATTTTCGCTCTATATGTAACTCATTGTAAAGAAAAAATGGAACGCCCTTTTCTAAGAATCATAATGTAAATTAACCCTCAAGCGACGGCCATTTTGTCGTTAATTTCTGATGATTATTTTAAGCGAATTTCACGACAAAGAAGCAAGATTTCCTTTTGAATGAACTTAGATTTCC
The DNA here is from genome assembly GCA_035772405.1 of Chrysogorgia sp. JL179-B06. Classification (NCBI taxonomy): domain Eukaryota; kingdom Metazoa; phylum Cnidaria; class Anthozoa; order Scleralcyonacea; family Chrysogorgiidae; genus Chrysogorgia; species Chrysogorgia sp. JL179-B06. The sequence continues at coordinate 201,341 of JAYKKM010000390.1, read as the reverse complement.
TGTTGCATGAATATCTTGGCTTTAACAGTTACATAAGCTATCATCCCAAGTGGGCCAAAAATACTTGAAGTTTGCTGAAGAACTTACATTTTGTGATCAGTGGATCACGATTGAATGCGATATTCTTGTTTGCCGAGGCAAGAGTATCAGATCTATTCCAAAAATATCCGAGGAGTCCAAACCTTCTTGCTCTTTGCTGTATTCTGAGACGTTTTTGTCGTGAGTGTCCGCACTACTATACAAGAAGCAAATATCTGCTTTCTTCACAATTGTAAGTATTTGCTTGTTGTCTATCATCTTGTTAAAAGCATTAAAGAAATGTCCTTGTTTGCAACCTGATATTGCTTCTCCTTTCATGACTTTTGTATCAGTATGAAAGGATGATGTAATAGTATATTTCCCTGAATTCTTCGTAGTTTCAGAATTAAAGAAGTGCCCAGCTTCTAGAATCTGCAATTCCTTTCAAAGTTGCTCGATTGTCCAGTCTAGCCCCGGCCATATTCTCTTACCAAGTTCTTCTCAATTCATTTGGACATTTCCCAAGTATTATTATTATAGTATTAGTATTATTAGGAGATCACCATAAGATTCTTGACACTTGCCAAGGGAGGAAAGATCACGGATGTGAGTCCCACTAGTCCCGAAAAGACTCGTTTCAAGAATACGCTTCTTTCCTCCAGTTTATGTCGATTAATGTTAAATATAACTGTAAAAATAACTAGGTTTATACATCAATGCTCGGATGGCGGAGTGGTTAAGGAGTTGGACTTAAGATTCAATGTATATTGGCACGCGTGGATTCGAATCCCACTCGGCGCAATATATTTTCTATATAACTTAAGAAAGAGAAGCAAAATGTGAACATTCCCGGATAGCAGAGTGGTTAAGGCGTTAAGTGGTTAAGATCCAATGTGCACGCGTGGGTTCGAATCGTACTCTTGGAAATATATACTGTTTTTTTAATATTGCACAAATGGCAATGCAATGTTTCAAGATTACTCCGACATCCACACCTGTCTCCCAATCACAGCGACACATCATATCATAGGAGCTTGGAAAAACAACTGTGTGTTAGGACAAAGGAAAGTCATTAATGGATTAAACTGTAAAATTTCAATAGAGGGCAATAAAATTAATATGCGACATTTAGAAGTTTAGAAAATATTTATTTTCGACGAAACGTTTACAACGATTCGTATAACAAATGTACAATAATAGATAAGAATAACAAGTCAACAAATGAAAGGTTTGATACGATACTCGAAATTGAATACTTAATACGAATGGCCTGTGGAGGGCCAAATTGAGGCCAATACGGCCCATTAAGACCATGTGAGTTAAAATGAATAAGTAAGTATAAATGAATAATGAACTAGGAGTAAGGAGTAAATGAGTGAAGAGGGAAGAGGAGCGAGTAACGAGGAATGAGAAATAAGTAAATGAGTATAGAGTATAGAGTAATGGATAAATGAGTAAGGAGTAAAAGACTAAAGAGAAGGAGTACTGAGTAAATGAGTAATGAGTAAAGTAAATGAGTAAACAGTAAACGAGTAAAGGAATAAGGAGTAAATGAGTCAAGAGTAAGGAGTAAATGAATAAATGAGTCAAGAGTAAGGAATAAATGAGTAAGGATTAAATGAGTAAGGAGTAAAAATGTAAACGAGTAAATGAGTATAGAGTAAATGAGTAAATGAGTAAAGAGTAAATAGTAAATGAATAAATGAGTCAAGAGTAAGGAGTAAATGAGTAAGAAGTAATGAGTAAAGGAGTAAGGAGTAAATGAGTAAAGAGTAAATGAGTAATAAGTATATGAGTCAAGAGTAAGGAGTAAATGAGTAAAGATTAAATGAGTAAAGAGTAAAGAGTAAATAAGTACATGAGTCAAGAGTAAAGAGTAAAGGGCAAATTAGTAATCAGTAAGGAGTAAATGAGTCAAATGAATAAATGCGTCAAGAGTAAGGAGTAAATGAGTAAGGAGTAAATGAGTAAGGAGTAAAAGAGTAAATGTGTAAATGAGTAAGGAGTAAATGAATAAATGAGTATGGAGTAAATTAGTCAAGAGCAAGGAGTACACGAGTCAAGAGTAAATGAGTAAATGATCAGTAAGAAGTAAATGAGTAATGAGTAAATGAGTAAAGAGTAAACGAGCAATGAGTAAATGAGTCAAGAGTATGGAGTAAATGACTAAATGAGTCAAGAGTAAATGAGTAGGAGTACATCAGTGAAGAGTAAGAAGTAAATGAGTAAGGAGTAAATGAGCAAATGAGTAATGAGTAAATGAGTAAGGAGTAATTGAAATTGAAATTGAACTTTATTGAATACTCCCTATGGGCTTTTCAGATCCAATTTACATGATATGTATATACATTATTAAAAACACTATTAAATATATTGTAAAAAAAAAACCAAAAAAAAACCCCGATATGTCATATTATTAAAAATGGTGTCTATGTACAAGTTAATTATAATATTCATTAAAAAGAAACTTCTTAAAATCTCTCTTAAAAATGGCGAGACTACTTGCGTCTGAAATGGCACGCGGAAGCGAGTTCCAAAGACTGATTGCCCGATATATAAAAGTACGTTGTCCCGATGCTGATTTATATGCTGGAATATTTAAGCAATTCTTATTTCTCGTGTTGCGATCGTGAACAGTGGACCTTGTTACAAACCGGTCACTGAGATAACTAGGGGATAATCCCTTGACACATTTGAATGCAAGAATGCCAACTGCATACCTCAGTGCACTACTTACAGGAAGCCAGTTTAGCTCTTTAAGCACCGGCGTTATGTGGTCAAATTTCCTACTACCAGTAATGATTCTTGCTGCAAAATTTTGAACTTTTTGGAGCTTCGAGACGTTTTTCTTAGACGTGCTAGACCATATTGGTGAGCAGTAGAACAATCTACTAAAAACTAATGCATTCACAATGTTCTCCAACGTTCTTGTATTAAAAAGATGCTTTACCCTATTGATTTGGCATAGACTACCTATACATGAAGACGTAATGTTCGTGATATGTTCATCGAAGCTTAATGTGGAGTCTACTTGCAGGCCCAGGTCTCGTGCAGAGGTGGCTGGAGTAACTTTTTTTCCGAGCAGTGTAACGTGGAAGTCAGTGGGTAGTCTCTGCAGCATCTGGCGGGTGCCCATCACTAATAACTTCGTCTTGTCTGGGTTGATAAGAAGACTATTGTGGCAACACCAAGCGGCGATCCTAAATAAGTCTCTATTGATTCCCTCCATCACAGTCTGTACGTCGACGATCGAAAAAGACAGATACAGTTTGGAGTCATCCACATAAGATTCTAGGGAACCAAATTCTGGGATGACAGGAAGATCATTCAAATACATGGTAAAAAGAACCGGTCCCAATATCGAACCCTGTGGAACCCCATGGGAGATAACACTCGCACTTGATGTCTTAGCACCAATTCTAACGTACTGATGCCGCTCTGTCAGATAGCTTCTAAACCATTCTAGAGCCGTGTAAGAAACACCGAGTGCCTGTAATTTCGCCAGGAGTCTTCTGTGGTCTATACTGTCAAAAGCCTTTGACAAGTCCAGCAAGACAACAAGCGTTAATTTCTTGGCGTCCATCGCCTCCAATACCTTGTCTGTCATCATCACATTGAGGGTCTCACATGAATGCAGTTTCTTGTTGCCACTTTGATTTTGGGTAAGGCGCTTTTTGTTGCTCATGTAAGTGGTTAGCTGATTCAGCGCAACTCTTTCGCAAATTTTCGATGCTGCAGGGAGTAACGATATAGGGCGGTTATTGTTCGCAATCTCATGGTCTCCATCTTTCAGCAGAGGAATAGTCTCAGATGTTTTCCAGGCTGCTGGGAACACTGACGAAATCAAGGACCGGTTCACAATGTCCGTGAGCACAGGTAGAATACACGGAAGTGCATCTTTGATGACAGACATGGATATTTTATCGTAGCCTGGTGCCTTGTTGGATGAGAAAGACATGACGATCCTATGGATTTCCCGAGTGGAAACAGCGTGGAATTGAAACTTATCTGTCTCTGGAATGTCCTGACCCGTGGTAATGTCCGGTGGTGCAGGAGGTAAATTGTACAACTCAATCAAAGCCTTAGAAGCCTCTGTAGCTTTAGAACCAACGGAGATGAAAAAATCATTGAACTCCTCTGCGACCTCGTTTAGATCTCTCTTGTAGACTTGCTGAGTGCTTTCCTTGCGCGGAATGCATCCTCTTATCACCTTCCATTGCGAGCTGCTATTCGTGCAGTCTTCTAGTTCTTTTTGAATGTATTCTTTTTCTGCTTCTCTCAGTCTGGTCTTCACTACTTGTCGCGAGTCACGGTACAGCTCCCAGTCCACAGGTACCCCGGTGCAACGAGCTTGATTCAGTAGCCTATCTCTGTCTCTCATAAGTTCTTTGATTTCCGCGTTGACAAAAGGGCATCCACGGTACCTAATCTTCACTGTTTTAACAGGCGCATGTCGATTTAGTACCTCAAGAAAATTGTCATTGAAATGGTCTAGCATTTCGCTCGCATCGTCAACAAGGGCGGTCTCATGCCAAGGCACTTGCTCGAGATCGGAGACGAATCGATGAAGGTCATATTTCTTGTAGGTTCTCATTTTTACAAAGCTAGGAGGAGGCTTGGACAGTTTGAGCTTTAGTGAAGTGTACACTAGGTAATGGTCGCTGATGTGAGAAATCACTACTCCGCTCTTCTCTACAAGGCTGGTGTTGGAGGTCATCATTACATCAATAAGAGTTGACGAAGTCTCGGTCACCCGTGTTGGCTCTTTGATCATTTGGGTTAAACTCACACTGCTACACAAGTCCAGAAGGGCAATGGCTTCAGGAGAGCGCGGTTTTAGCATATCACAGTTCAAATCGCCGGCGATAAGAATATCTTTCCCGAGTGTTATGAGTAATGAGTAAATGAGTCAAGAGTATGGCTGGCGTAAATGACCAAATGAGTCAAGAGTAAATGAGAAGGAGTAAATGAGTGAAGAGTAAGGAGTAAGGAGTAAATGAGTAAATGAACAAAGAGTAAGGAGTAAATTAGTAAATGAGTCAAGAGTAAGGAGTAAGGTGCAAATGAGTAAATGAGTACATGAGTAAATGCGTAAATAAGTAAGGAGTAAATGAGTAAATGAGTAAATGAGTAACGAGTAAATCAGTCAAGAGTAAGGCGTAAATGAGTGAATGAGTAAAAGAGTAAATCAAATTAGTAAATGAGTAAAGAGTAAATGAGTAAGGAGTAATGACTAATTGAGTCAAGAGTAAGGAGCAAATGAGTAAATGAGTCAAGAGTAAAGAGTAAATGAGTAAATGAGTCAAGAGTAAGGAATAAATGTGTAACTGAGTAAATGAATAAATGCGTCAAGAGTAAGGAGTAAAAGAGTAAATGTGTAAATGAGTAAATTAAGGAGTAAATGAATAAATGAGTATGGAGTAAATTAGTCAAGAGTAAGGAGTAAATGACCATATGAGTCAAGAGTAAATGAATAAGGAGTTAATGAGTAAATGAGTAAGAAGTAAATGAGTAATGAGTAAAGAGTAAATGAGTAATGAGTAAATGAGTCAAGAGTATGGAGTAAATGACTAAATGAGTCAAGAGTAAGGAATAAATGAGTAATGAGTGAATGAGTGAATGAGTGAAGAGTAAGGAGTAAATGAGTAAGGAGTAAATTAGTAAACGAGTAAGGAGTAATGAGTAAATGAGTCAAGAGTATGGCGGAAATGACCAAATGAGTCAAGAGTAAATGAGTAAGGAGTAAATGAGTGAAGAGTAAGGAGTAAATGAGTAAGGAGTAAATGAGTAAATTAACCAAGAGTAGGGAGTAAATTAGTAAATGAGTCAAGAGTAAGGAGTGAATGAGTAAGGAGTAAATGAGTAAATGAGTACATGAGTAAATGCGTAAATGAGTAAGGAGTAAATGAGTAAATGAGTAAGGAGTAAATCAGTAAATCAGTCAAGAGTAAGGCGTAAATGAGTGAATGAGTAAAAGAGTAAATCAAATTAGTAAATGAGTAAAGAGTAAATGAGTAAGGAGTAATGAGTAATTGAGTCAAGAGTAAGGAGAAAATAAGTAAATGAGTAAATGAGTCAAGAGTAAATGATTAAATGAGTCAAGAGTATGGAGTAAATGAGTAAATGAGTCAAGAGTAAAGAGTAAATGAGCAAATGAGTCAAGAGTAAATGAGTAAATGAGTAAGGAGTAAATGAGTCAAGAGTAAGGAGTAAATGAGTAAGGAGTTATAAAAGAGTCAAGAGTAAGGAATAAATGAGTAAATGAGTAACGAGTAAATGAGTCAAAAGTAAGGAGTAACTGAATAAATGAATAAACGAGTAAGGAGTAAATGAGGCAATAGTAAGGAGTAAATAAGTACGTACAGTATGTGAGTAAATGAGTAAGGAGTAAACGAGTAAGGAGTAAATGAGTAAGGAGTAAATGAGTAAGGAGTAAATGAGTAAGGAGTAAATGAGTAAATGAGTAAGGAATAAATGAGTAAATGAGTGAGGAGTAAATGAGTCAAGAGTAAGAAGTAAATGAGTAAGGCGTAAAGGCGTAAATGAGTCAAGAGTAAGCAGTAAATGAGTCAAGAGTAAAGAAAAAATTAGTAAATAAGCTGAAAGATTAGCGGAAGATTGGAGAGCGCTTCCATAAATTATCGAATAACTCCCATTCACTGTCCTACGCTTGTGATAACTGTGGAAGGAACTTTTCATGACAGTTTAATTTACAATTAAAGTTTAATTTGATAATCTATTCTACTTCACACGCTTCCCAGCCAGAGCATCTTGAACGACATCTGTCGCCGCTTGCAGAGCTCTCCTTCCAATCGCTTGTGCTCGTTTCACCAAAGGTATTGCAAATCGGGCAATACTTTTAAAGAAAATTCCAATATCGTTACCCCTTTGAACCCGTGCTGCAATATTATCATTGCAATCCATATTTGCGCCACTTTTCTCACGTCAACCGTAACTTTATGAATATTTCGGATATATGTAAATTTTATAATAGCTTGTGCTTCTTTTGACATGTCACTATTTAAGACTTTTACAGGGTCAGCGAATTCATAATGTTGACCTTATCTTAACGCTGACCTTATCATTTGGCGCGGACGCAGGCACGGACGCGGACGCCAAGGGTATTGCAATAACGTGCAGGTGAGCTAATAATATACGACGAAGCGGCTGAAGTACATAAACCGTTTTTACGAAGGGTATGCACGTTCTCGTAATATAATAGACACGTATATTATGTATTTAGACTCGGTTATTCCAAAACTGTTTTCAGAATTGATATCTCTTCTATCGTTGGCATCGTTGGGTCTTGCGTCAAGATAGACACGTAATTTATCGCTTTTTTGCTTCTCCACTGACTCCGTCCCTTTCCATTTCATCCAACGTTTACTTCAGTCTTTCTCTCAGCGCTATTGGTTGACTTCAAAAAGGACTGACGACGGGAACTACAGTATCTCTGTGCTGACTTTGATGTGGTATGGTTTCTTTAAGCATCCCAGACCTTGAAACACTTTCGGGAACTGATCAGGAACATCTTTCCATCTTTCTTCGAATTGAATTCACATTCATGATGATCTTGATGAAGTGTAGACTTGGGAAGCCTTCAAGCATCTAATATGAACTTGTCCTGTCTTAATTACCACGAAAAATGTCAGCATTCAACCTAGTATCCACCTAGTTAATGTATAGACAGTCTACATTGGTAACGGGTAGCTGTTAATGTATGATGTCTACATTAACTCAACTCGCGCTAAAACAACGATAGTTAGCGCATGCGTTTAACAGTCAATTTGTAATCCCACATGCTTAGTCTCTCTCACCAGTATGATTATATTATTATTATTATTATTATATCGTCGCACTTCAAGTTGCTGATTGCCCTGCAAATCTGGCAAATACTCGCCCGTATAGCTTTAGTTATAGCTTTGTTGTTGGTTTCTACACAGATGGGAATGCTTTAACTTCATCTTCTTAAACGTTGGAAGGGGAATTATGTTGGTCTGCGACTCCGTATCGATTTTAAACTAATCTTAAGATATCTTGCTTATTATTCGTCGAATTTACGGCTCCGATGAACAACGCTTCTTTACAAGCTTTGAAACATTGAGTAGCGGGGAAACCCTACAGCCGAGCTTATCGCTCCATTACGGGGTCCCTAAGATAAAAAATAAACTAACAGCATATGACATTTTACACATACGGTTTTAAAAGATTGCGTAATTTCGACATCGTACACGTATCCGATGTTATGTTATTTGTTATTTATGTTATTTTTTATTTATGTTATTTGTTATTTATGTTATTTGTTATATATTTATGTTATTTAGGTTAACATGTCGCAGATGTAATGGTAGAGAGTTGGATATCCTAGGGTTCTACAATAGAAACTGTTCTGAAAAGTTACCCTATTCACTTTAGGGATATCTAAAAACAAATTCATTTGATCGGTTTGTACGTCTTGTTACACGGCTGGAGGACTTAATAGAAATGTAAGGGTCACATAAACGAACTAATGCTTTGAAAAGGTATACTAAATCCATGGTACTCGTGCCAATAGGACAGAGGTAGCAGTCGCAATTTTTAGTCTATCCTTATAGTTAACATCAAATCTGAATGGCAACGACAGAATCACTTGACAGATCTGTGGTGGCAAGGTCCCAATTGGCTCTCACATCCCGAGTATTGGCCAGCCGACATAGTTACCAGCGAAAGTCAAGAGAGTAAAACGGAAGCCAAACAGATGAAACAACTCTTCAATGTGGCCCACAAGAAAGGGAGACCAGCTGGACAAGCTGCTGGAGAAATGAAACCTGTGGAGAACATTGCGAATTTGTGCGTTGATCTCGCGGTTCGTGCACAATGGCAGAAGTTCCAAAGGCAAATTAAGTGAGCAGAATCAAGGGCCCATTAACGACGAAAGAAATCGAAGATCAGAAGTTCTTCTCGGAAAAAAGTGTTCAGGAAAGAAACAAAGAAACAAGCGAATTCGAGGAAGAACGACACAGAAGTTAAACCTGCAGCCAAACAGCGAGGGAATCCTCGAATGTCGTGGGAGAATCCAGGGCGACTATCCGGTGTATCTTACCGACCACGACCTCTATACCGAGAAGCAAGTCCAACATGCGCATGAAGAGACTCTCCACGGGGAAGTTGCCATGAGGCTGACCATGGCAAAGATAAGACAACATCATTGGGTCCCAAGATTAAGGCGACTTGCGAGACGAGTTATCAAGAATTGTCACGGGTGCAAGCGTTTCCAAGTTACAGCACTATGGCTAGTCCACCTCCCGGAAACCTGCCCAAAGACCGAACTGAGGGTTCATCTTCCTTTCAAGTCGTAGGCGTGGATTACGCGGGACCGATACTATATCGCCAAAGTGCCAAACAGGAAGGGAAAGCGTACATTGTCCTGTACGCGTGCAATTTGACACGAGCAGTGTACCTAGAGCTCACGAAGACTATGGGTACTAACGAGTTCCTCGCAACCTTGAAGAGATTAATCGCAAGAAAGGGACGTCCAGAGAAAGTATATTCCGACAATGGGAAGACGTTTGTGGCAGCAGCGAAATGGTTAAAGCAAGTGATGCGTGACGAACAATTAAACGACTTCCTTGCTAAGATGATTATCAAGTGGCAGTTCAACTTGAGCCGAGCACCATGGTGGGTTGGTCAGTTCGAGAGAATGGTCGGGCTTGTGAAACGAGCTCTCTATAAGTCAGTCGGTAATGGCTACCTCACCTGGGAAGAGCTTCAAGATGTACTTCTGGACGTGGAAGTCTCGCTGAACAACCGTCCGCTCAGCTATGTGGAAGAAGATATTCAGCTTCCATTGCTAACGCCAAATGCGCTACAGTTCGGGTGTCCCAATCTGCTGCCAGACAGAGAGGAACAACACATCGACGACCGTGACCTTCGCAAACGCGCCAAGTACATAAGAAGATGTAAAGATGTCCTCTGGAGGAGATGGTCTGCTGAATACCTAAAGGGACTTCGTGAGAGGCACAACTTGCAACTCAAAACAACTTGTACTTGAAGTGGGAGATGTTGTTGTGATAAAGGGTGACGAAAAGAATAGAGGGAAGTGGAAGCTGGGAATCGTGGAAATACTCATCCAAGGAACGGACGGAGTGGTCAGAGGAGCGAAGCTGCGAGCTGGAAAATCGCACATGGAACGACCAATCCAACACCTCTATCCTTTGGAACTATCCTGCTACAGGACCCGTACACCACCTTCCACCCTGTTGAACGTCGAATCCCCTCATGAATTTAGACCGCAAAGAGCCGCAGCATAAATTGCAAGAGAACGACTCAGAGAAATGGTAGATGACAAGCCGTAGATGTTAAGTCAACTGGCAGAACAATTGAATTTTTATCAGAATTAGGACATTTGGGAATTAATTGAACATTCTATATTGTTAAGTTTCAAGTTTAGTGAACAACTAGTAGCAGTAACGACGGATTTGAACGCATGCTCATAACTGAATAAATATATTTGCCTCAGAGAGACAAATATAGAGTGTGTGAGGAATTAGGTGGTTCACTGTAAATCTGGGGGTGTTGCCACAACACCAAAATCGGTGTAAATTCTTGCAGCTGTGTGGACACCAAAAAGGTGTAAACTTACACTTGGAGAGTAAACTTACACTAAAATAAGTTTTTTACACCTCATTGGTGTAAATTAGCTTGCAGCTGTGTGGACACCAACTTGGTGTAAATTTAGGTTAATTTGAAAGTGATAAATAACAATTTGTTATACGATATTAGGGAGTGAGTCAAGACAATGTTGTGTAGAGGGCGTGAGTTGAGAGAGAGACTATGTGATTAAAGAATACTATTAACCAAACAAACTGTGATTGTCGTGGATATACTAAGGAGGCAAATTCGCGACACTGTTGCTTTGCTCTGTTATCTTCTTTTGGCATTGCAGAATTTGGCAAAGTGATTATTCGTCTCACATTTGTAACATCGTTTACCAAATCGGTCGGGCATTGTCTCGGTGAATGTGATCCTCCACATTTTCCATAGCTGAATTTCTAGTCTTGTTTTTTGACGTCACGCTTGTGCGCTTGCCTTCACTTTGCACCTACATTTACGTCTTGTTCCTCTTTCATTGTCCTAATTTGTTGACTGGACTGTTCATGAACTTCAATGCTTTCATCAACGTTAGATTTTCTTCTCGCAGCAGACATTTTTCATTCCGGTGCTCTGACGTCCCTAAATTGCAATTCTTCGCAAGGAGTTTAAGTTCTGTGACATACTAGTCGGCTGTCTCGTCGTTTTTCTGCACCCGAGTGTTGAACTTATATCTTTCCATGATAATGTTCTTTGTATTAAGGTGGCTCGATAGTCTAAATCATGAGAAATTGCATATTTCCCCGGTTCATTGCATAGCTCTAGCGGTGGTCTTGATTATTTAAACGTTTCATACTTGTAGCATTTGTATTATATATCTAGAGAAATTGTGTTTATGATAAGCAGCATATTTTATGCAAAATTATTTTTCTGGATTTATTGGAAACACAATTTCTCCACACAGGTAAACGTACTTCAGGGTAGAGCTACAGTATGCAATGAACCAAGATGAAGCTCAAATCTGCATTCCCAAAATTTTTATGCGAAAAAATGCAATTTCTCATTATTGCAATTTCTCATTACCGAGCCACCTTAATATATATACTGCTGCAGTGAATGTGTCAAGCTCATATCATCAGAAAGTTGGTTCTAAATCCCGGACAGGAATCGAACTTTCTGATTGACGGTAAGACGCTCTAACTATTGAGATATCGAAATAATATTCTTTCTCGATCGGTTCACTGTATTAATCAAACTCAACTTCTTAAGCACCATGTCAATTTTATCGACTTGGTCTTCCGTGAAGGTCATGGTATTGTAAATATCTCGCGCCTCTTGACCAATCACGTAGCGGAACGCAGCACAATCGAATGTACACATTGTAGCTGTATGGTCTATTTCCGTCGTGTCCATCGTTTCGACTGTCGAGAAGCTGCTCTCTGGTGCAGGCTTCATAAATTGTTCCATCTTTTTCGCTACCTGTCACCATGTCACGAAGAACTATAACTATGAACCCTATTGTGATAAATGTTAAAGTCTTATATGCACAATATACTAATTACCATAACAACCAGAATATATGTTATATATCACAACTCAGATCATTTAATTCCCATCATGCCGAGAAAAGATTTTACATCTGTGTTCAAATCATTGCGTGTATCATCTTGAGTCATTTTAAACTAATCAGACTTTCTTGTGTTAGAAAAATCCAGGTAAATTTATGATGGTAAATTTAATTTGCATTAGGCTATATAAACACGGCAAAACACGTCAGTTTCTATTTCTTAATTATACTACGCCATCTCAGACTGTCGTTTCATAGACTAGTGTCAACCCAAGAAGTTTTGATTGGGAAATTTCTGCTATCGAGTCCCACTTTTCCGAAACTGTCACATCTTTGGCTTTTTCCTTCAATGATAGTGATTTTTCTACGGTTACACGAGAACTTACAAACAAAAGAAAAGCTGCTGCCGATGACGTAGCAAATATGACATAAAAGACGTAGCGAAAGTCACCAGTTTTGTCAAAAATCCAACCTAGAATGAAATTAACATTCGTTAAAGCAAGTATTAATATTTTGGCACAAATATCAATTTTTTGGCGCAAATATTATTCTGAGCCAAGATAATGATTAGAGAGAGAGCATTTTGAGTTCAACAAAAACGATTAATATAGAACGCAAACTTTTAGTTTTTATGATTTGTGAAGTGTAACCTTCTTGCAAATAGGAGTTCGCTCGATGGTTCTGGCTTCTTCTGGGTGTTGATTTTGAAGTCGAGTTTCATCCTGTTCAGTTTCTATTCCGAAACACGTCGCAAAGCATGTTTACAAAACCTAAAGCTAAAATTGTGCGCATTAAATATCTTGGAAAAGAAGCAAATAAGATGTGCTCGACTAACTCTTGGTTTAGAAAACGTTATTCTCTATAAGAACTGAATTTTGAAAATTAGGTGCGAGATCAAGTCCTGGTAATCTTTCTTAAAATTGCTGCGAAAATCGCTGCGAAAACATTACATTTTTTTGAGTTAAGGCTAATTTAAATACATATAAAAAATATAATTTCACAATCTGTACACGCGGGTTCTTTCTGTTTACATGATTATTCTGTTTATACCTGTTTATTCTTCTTATATACCTGTTTCGTTTATTTACACACCTGTTTCGTCTCCTTACACACACCTGTTTATTCGACTTAAAAACCTGTTTATTTTGTTTACCAACCTATTTATTCTGTTTACACACCTGTTTATTCTGTTACATGCCTGTTTATTCTGTTTACACAGCTATTTATTCTGCTTACACACCTGTTTATTCTGTTTACACAGCTATTTATTCTGTTTACACACCTGTTTATTCTGTTACTCGCTTGTTTATTCTGTTTACACAGCTATTTATTCTGTTTACACACCTGTTTATTCTGTTACTCGCCTGTTTATTCTTTCTAAACACTTCTTTAATCTACTTACACACCTGTTTATTCCTAACTATCAATTCCATTCGCTTGACTGCTAGCCTCGTATCCATTCCAAATAACGCGTGTGCGCATGATCGTGAAAATGGTCAACCACAGCCCATAAATTCTATGCATATAAGTAAGGGATTATTTTTAGGGATTTACAAATAATATATATATATATATATATATATATATATATATATATATATATATATATATATATATATATATATATATATATATATATATATATATATATATATATATATATATATATATATATATATATATATATATATATATATATATATATATATATATATATATTGTGCGCACGCTCACTGCTTGCAGTTTGAGCACTCTGACATGGTTTTTGATGTCCCTTATTTGTGTGGCATCAAGGGTGACTGTAAATAGCAGTTATCTTCATCCTGCTCATCAGCACTACACTGATGAGGCCCAAAAGGCCGAAACGGTACCGTCTGTAGTTAGATATCGCTCTATGACCTTAGGTCATATTGAGCACTCTACAGGATGAAAACCATTGTCGCTTGTGCATTGTGCGCACGCTCACTGCTTGCAGTTTGAGCACTCTGGCATGGTTTTTGATGTCCCACATTTGTGTGGCATCAAGGGTGACTGTAAATAGCAGTTATCTTCATCCTGCTCATCAGCACTACACTGATGAGGCCCAAAAGGCCAAAACGGTACCGTCTGTAGTTATATATATATATATATGCAACGCCCATAACCCTTGTGGTAGCTTGAGCACTCTGGCCCTATACCGCTTCACGCTCTCTGGATGTGCGCATGAGCGCTGTTTATCCCACAAGCGGTTGTCACTGGCAATCGTTTGTGTATAATTAGTTCTCATGCCCATATTTAGATTGTACCAAGCTACACTGATGAGCTGTGGAACAGCGAAACAAGTGTCTGTAGATATTGTACTATATATATATATATATATATATATATGCACTGCACTGCACTAGCATCGCAGCGAAACAAGTGTCTGTAGATATTGTACTATATATATATATATATATATATATATATATATATATATATATATATATATATATATATATATATATATATATATATATTTTATAAATATATATATATTATATATATTTGCTCTAACTATATGTTGTTGAGCACTCTTTGCATTTCGTAGACCAAAACCTACACGTATATATATATATATATATATATATATATATATATATATATATATATATATATATATATATATATATATATATATATATATATAACTACAGACGGTACCGTTTCGGCCTTTTGGGCCTCATCAGTGTAGTGCTGATGAGCAGGATGAAGATGACTGCTATTTACAGTCACCATAGATGACTGCTATTTACAGTCACATATATATGCACACAAAATGTGGGACATCAAAAACCATGCCTATATATATATATATATATATATATATATATATATATATATATATATATATATATATATATATATATATACGGAAGTATACAAATGTGCCCTACCGGCTATCACCATATGGCTTAATGGTAACTGTGGACTTGGGACCCACAAATATATATATATGCACTGCACTGCACTAGCATCGCAGGGTCGCGGGTTCAATTCCTGACCGGAAGGCCGCTAAGTTGCATTTTTCGCAACTGGTCCCGGTTAGGTCTTAAAATGTATATATTTCCACACTCGAAATTTTCCTTCACCATAAATCCTTAGTACCTGTTGTTCAATCGAGTGAAATGCCCAATATTACCTATAATATACCAGAATCTTATCCCGGCATTACCACCGTTATATACAGGACTCGTGACTAGGCTCTCGGCAACGGCTTCCGTAGCTCAGTGGTCAGAGCACTGCACTAGCATCGCAGGGTCGCGGGTTCAATTCCTGACCGGAAGGCCGCTAAGTTGCATTTTTCGCAACTGGTCCGGGTTAGGTCTTAAAATGTATATATTTCCACACTCGAAATTTTCCTTCACCATAAATCCTTAGTACCTGTTGTTCAATCGAGTGAAATGCCCAATATTACCTATAATATACCAGAATCTTATCCCGGCATTACCACCGTTATATACAGGACTCGTGACTAGGCTCTCGGCAACGGCTTCCGTAGCTCAGTGGTCAGAGCACTGCACTAGCATCGCAGGGTCGCGGGTTCAATTCCTGACCGGAAGGCCGCTAAGTTGCATTTTTCGCAACTGGTCCGGGTTAGGTCTTAAAATGTATATATTTCCACACTCGAAATTTTCCTTCACCATAAATCCTTAGTACCTGTTGTTCAATCGAGTGAAATGCCCAATATTACCTATAATATACCAGAATCTTATCCCGGCATTACCACCGTTATATACAGGACTCGTGACTAGGCTCTCGGCAACGGCTTCCGTAGCTCAGTGGTCAGAGCACTGCACTAGCATCGCAGGGTCGCGGGTTCAATTCCTGACCGGAAGGCCGCTAAGTTGCATTTTTCGCAACTGGTCCCGGTTAGGTCTTAAAATGTATATATTTCCTCACTCGAAATTTTCCTTCACCATAAATCCTTAGTACCTGTTGTTCAATCGAGTGAAATGCCCAATATTACCTATAATATACCAGAATCTTATCCCGGCATTACCACCGTTATATACAGGACTCGTGACTAGGCTCTCGGCAACGGCTTCCGTAGCTCAGTGGTCAGAGCACTGCACTAGCATCGCAGGGTCGCGGGTTCAATTCTTGACCGGAAGGCCGCTAAGTTGCATTTTTCGCAACTGGTCCCGGTTAGGTCTTAAAATGTATATATTTCCACACTCGAAATTTTCCTTCACCATAAATCCTTAGTACCTGTTGTTCAATCGAGTGAAATGCCCAATATTACCTATAATATACCAGAATCTTATCCCGGCATTACCACCGTTATATACAGGACTCGTGACTAGCCTCTCGGCAACGGCTTCCGTAGCTCAGTGGTCAGAGCACTGCACTAGCATCGCAGGGTCGCGGGTTCAATTCCTGACCGGAAGGCCGCTAAGTTGCATTTTTCGCAACTGGTCCCGGTTAGGTCTTAAAATGTATATATTTCCACACTCGAAATTTTCCTTCACCATAAATCCTTAGTACCTGTTGTTCAATCGAGTGAAATGCCCAATATTACCTATAATATACCAGAATCTTATCCCGGCATTACCACCGTTATATACAGGACTCGTGACTAGGCTCTCGGCAACGGCTTCCGTAGCTCAGTGGTCAGAGCACTGCACTAGCATCGCGGGTTCAATTCCTGACCGGAAGGCCGCTAAGTTGCATTTTTCGCAACTGGTCCCGGTTAGGTCTTAAAATGTATATATTTCCACACTCGAAATTTTCCTTCACCATAAATCCTTAGTACCTATATATATATATATATATATATATATATATATATATATATATATATATATATATATATATATATATATATATATATATTTATATATATATATATATATTTATATATATATATATATATATATATATATATATATATATATATATATATATATATATATATATATATATATATATATATATATATATATATATATATATATATATATGTTGAAAGGATTTATGGTGAAGGAAAATTTCGAGTGTTGGAATACATACATTTTAAGACCAAACCGGAACCAGTTGCGAAAAATGCAACTTAGCGGCCTTCCGGTAGGAATTGAACCCGCGACCCTGCGATTGCAATCGATATTTATAAATACCTCGGCACCAGCGGGAACATTTTCTTGCGGCCGTTCCCGCTGTAACACACGCGCTTTTCTCAATCCCACTACAGTTATTACTGCCCCCAAATGCGACCACACAATCCGTCATGCTTTTTCATGCACGTCCACCAACATAATTTATTGCATTTCATGCAATAAATGCCCTAAAATCTACATCGGTGAAACTGGGCGACGTCTTTCAGACAGGTTTGCTGAACATCTTCGTTCCGTGAGGATCAATGATGGTGACAAACCTGTAGCCCGCCATTTCAACAGCTCCAACCATTTGGTTTCAGACATGAAAGTCTGTGCCATCCTTCCCATCTCCGGTGGCAACGATAACCGCAAGCGGCAAGAGAAGCGTCTCATTTTTAATCTTGGCACCACACATCCTCCTGGTCTTAACGAACGTTTCTCTTTTATTTAATTTCCTAATAGTTTTTTGTTATTTTAGTTTGCTTGGAACTTTTATTATTAGCTTATGCACTTCATTCCTTTTCAAGTCTTTGTTTCTATTATTATCGCCTAATCCCCTTGAATATTGGACCTGTCATTTATCCCACCCCCTCAGTCTGCTTATTGACCGAGTGTTAAAAATAGCAAATGATTTAACTTTTCCCATCTCATTAATTATTAGAAAGTTTATTTCCCGTGCATATGATTGGCTACTTTCTACCTGTGACACCCTTTTGGCATATATATAAGCCCTATTTATTTTATTTTATCTCGTCTTACTCTGATGAAGGGCTCCGCTCGAAACGTCAGTATCTCGTCACCAAATTCTCGGCAGTTTACCACCTTTTCACTTTGCTATATATATATATATATATATGTATATATATATATATATATATATATATATATATATATATATATATATATATATTATATATATATATATATATATATATATATATATATATATATATATATATATATATATATATATATATATATATATATATATAGCAAAGTGAAAAGGTGGTAAACTGCCAAGAATTTAGTGACGAGATACTGACGTTTCGAGCGGAGCCCTTCATCAGAGTAAGACGAGATGAAATGAAATAAATAGGGCTTATATATATGCCAAAAGGGTGTCACAAGTAGAAAGTAGCCAATCAAATGCACGGGAGATAAACAAACTAATAATTAATGAGATGGGAAACGTAAGATCATTTGCTATTTTTAACAGTCGATCAGCAAGCAGACTGAGGGGGCGGGAGAAATGACAGGTCCAATATTCAAGGGGATTAGGCGATAATATTAGCATAAGAAACAAAAAATTTGAAAAGGAATGAAAATGCATACGCGAATAATAAAAAATTAATAATAATAAAGGTTCCAAGCAAACTAAAATAACCAAAAACTTGTAGGAAATTAAATAAAAGAAAAACGTTCGTTAAGACCAAGAGGATGTGTGGTGCCAAGTTTAAAAATGAGACGCTTCTCTTGACGCTTGCGGTTATCGTTGCCACCGGAGATGGGAAGGATGGCACAGACTTTCATGTCTGAAACCAAATGGTTGGAGCTGTTGAAATGGCGGGCTACAGGTTTGTCACCATCATTGATCCTCACGGAACGAAGATGTTCAGCAAACCTGTCTGAAAGACGTCGCCCAGTTTATTTGCTTCCTTTTTTACCGTCGAATCTCCCCGCTATCGATCGTCGTTATTCCCATCACATATCAGCGGCTTGTTCGAGTCATTCCCGTCGTTTGATGCGTATCACTATTAAATCTATGTCCAGTAATTTACAACATACTGATGACTACATCTCGGGATGTAAGTCCTCTCTCTCCCAGGTCTGCCCACCTATTTTGTTTACCGCTATCGTTCAACAAATTCGCATGCTAAATTCCAGACTCTATGTTTTTCTTAAAGACGTTAAGGCGTCCAAATTGGCCAAATTACTGGGTCCTTCCCCGAATCCCTCCCAAAGCACTAGTTCCTCTAACGAAGTCACTCGTCTAGTTTTCACTATTCCCTCTGATTTGCCATTATCTGACCCCGAGAGATCTTTTCTTGCGAAAGGTCTCAAGTTTGTTCCCAACTCCGGGCCCATCGATCTATTTTCAGTTAAAGAGGATACCGAATCTTTCTTCCGCCGCATGCGCCTCAAAGCCTTTTTTCATGATAAGCCCACTTTCAATAGCAATAAGGATATTTTCGAAGAACTCAACCCCAAGAAGTCGTCTTGGTCTCCATCCGAAGGTGATTTTTCTTCCCTTGATCTTTTCGTAAGACAATGCCGCCATGACATTGATAAATTGCAACCTCCGCGCAGAAAACAAGTTCATAACCTTAACAAAGAAGAGCTTCTAGCTTTGAATTCATTACGATGCCGAAATGACGTTGTCATAAAACCTGCGGACAAAGGTGGCGCTGTAGTTGTCTGGAGAGCGGACTTGTATCGACAAGAGGCTCTTCGTCAACTCAGCGACACCATCTTTTATACTAAGTTGAATTCCGATCCCACTCAATCTCACCAAAAATCCGTCAAAACTACCATCAAGAATTTCATCCAAGCCGGTGAATTGCCTGCCTCTGCATCTAACCTTATATTAACAACCCCCAGAACGCCTGTCATATATTTCCTACCTAAAATCCATAAACCTAACAATCCTGGCAGGCCGATTGTTTCCGCTTGTAGTTGCCCCACCGAGCTCGTTTCCAGTTTTCTAGACAACGTTATGTATCCTTTGGTTAAGAAGTTGCCTTCTTATATCAAAGATACTAAACATGCCTTGCAAATTTTCGACCAGTTACGTTTCAGTAGTTCCGATAAATTTATTTTCACGATGGACGTCAAGTCCTTATACACCGTCATTCCCCATTGTGATGGCCTTGAAGCTCTGAAGTTTTTCTTTGATCAGCGCACTAATTTAGAACCCTCCACAACCACGTTACTCCGCTTAGCAGAACTAGTGCTTACCCTTAACAATTTTTCGTTTGATGGTGAACATTATCAACAAATAAGTGGTGTTGCGATGGGCACCAAAATGGGTCCAAGCTATGCTAATTTATTTGTTGGTTATGTTGAAAAACAGATCTTTGAACAATACACGGGTCCCTTGCCTGATTTTTTCGGAAGATTTATCGATGACTGTTTAGGAACAGCGTCGTGTTCACGTGTCCTTTTAGAGCAGTTCATCAACTTTGTTGATGATTTTCATCCTGCTCTGAAGTTCACGTGGGAAATCAGCGAGACCTCTGTGTCGTTCCTTGATATTTTAATTTCGATTAATGGTGATTCGCTGAAAACGTCGGTCTCGTACAAGCCTACTGACTCCCACAGTTATCTTCTATTTTCATCCTCTCATCCCAACCATACTAAGCAATCCATCCCTTACTCTCAATTCTTGCGTCTTCGCCGCTTATGTAGCGACGACCAAGATTTTCAAGTCAAATCAATGGAAATGAGATCTTTTTTTTGTCCAACGTGGTTACCCTACCAACCTTTTAGACCTCGCCGTTCAGAAAGCTTTTCTCGTCCCCCGTTTAGACGCCCTTGAACCATCTTTGGAACGAGTTTCAAACAATAAAATTCCTTTAGTTCTAACATTTCATCCTTTCAATTTTAAAGTTAAAAATATTATTAATCGGAATTTTCACATTTTACAAAATGATCCTGAGACGTCAGCCATTTTCACCGACAACCCTTTGGTATCTTTTCGCCGTAATAAAAACATTCGTGACTCCTTAGTACATAGTGCCCTTAAACAAAATACCTCGGCACCAGCGGGAACATTTTCTTGCGGCCGTTCCCGCTGTAACACATGCGCTTTTCTCAATCCCACTACAGTTATTACTGCCCCCAAATTCGACCACACAATCCGTCATGCTTTTTCATGCACGTCCACCAACATAATTTATTGCATTTCATGCGATAAATGCCCTAAAATCTACATCGGTGAAACTGGGCGACGTCTTTCAGACAGGTTTGCTGAACATCTTCGTTCCGTGAGGATCAATGATGGTGACAAACCTGTAGCCCGCCATTTCAACAGCTCCAACCATTTGGTTTCAGACATGAAAGTCTGTGCCATCCTTCCCATCTCCGGTGGCAACGATAACCGCAAGCGTCAAGAGAAGCGTCTCATTTTTAAACTTGGCACCACACATCCTCTTGGTCTTAACGAACGTTTTTCTTTTATTTAATTTCCTACAAGTTTTTGGTTATTTTAGTTTGCTTGGAACCTTTATTATTATTAATTTTTTATTATTCGCGTATGCATTTTCATTCCTTTTCAAATTTTTTGTTTCTTATGCTAATATTATCGCCTAATCCCCTTGAATATTGGACCTGTCATTTCTCCCGCCCCCTCAGTCTGCTTGCTGATCGACTGTTAAAAATAGCAAATGATCTTACGTTTCCCATCTCATTAATTATTAGTTTGTTTATCTCCCGTGCATTTGATTGGCTACTTTCTACTTGTGACACCCTTTTGGCATATATATAAGCCCTATTTATTTCATTTCATCTCGTCTTACTCTGATGAAGGGCTCCGCTCGATACGTCAGTATCTCGTCACTAAATTCTTGGCAGTTTACCACCTTTTCACTTTGCTATATATTCAAAACACTGTCTACGCAGCACTCTACTTTATATATATATATATATATATATATATATATATATATATATATATATATATATTGAACGTAGTTATGTCTAACTTAAATTTTGATGTATGCCTTGCACATTTCTATAAAATATTAGCCGAGATATAGGCGTTTACACTCAATGTAGCGTTTTTGAAAGACGCAAAAAATTGTCTGAAATGGTCTAATAATGTGCATTATGGTAATAAAATGGTAAAAACACGCATAGTATCGTCCGAGTTTAAACGCCTATATCTCGGCTAATATTTTATAGAAATGTGCAAGGCGTACATCAAAATTTAAGTTAGACATAATTACGTTCAATTATTTTTATTTGTATAAGATAGCCTTTTCAGTTTTTTAATTACAATGAGTCGAAGAGGGGGAACATGAAAATGTATATGTACAAAAGTATAAAAATACAAAAATTAATGACTAAATTACATTCCGCTAAGCCTATATAATGGTATTGAGCGCTCTTCTATCTAACGCCAACATTGTGATTATTTTGTTACAAACAGTTTTTAGTATATATATATATATATATATATATATATATATATATATATATATATATATATATATATATATATATATATATATATATATATATATATATATATATATGTATATATATATATATATTTATAATATAGCCATCCACCGTATATGAGCTGTTCTGCAATCTGATTGGTTCTCATACTAGCAAGCTATCAGCTCATATATCACTAGTAATGAAAAATCAAAATGGCGGTGTGATTTTCTCAACCACCTGCAGATGAAACTGGTTGTTTCTTTCACGCACAGTAGCGGAAAACCTGAACTGAGAGGAATAAGTCTAATATTCAACAGAAAATACATTAATCAAGTGCAAAATTAACGAAGTTATAATCCAAAATACACTTTAAAAATCGTCTTAAGGCTTTGAAATTCCCGACTGAATTGTGAATTGTTTTGTCAGACAAAATAAAAAGGATAAAAGTTAGCTAGCAACACATATTTATTACAAATATTATGATTATTATTCAGTAAAGATAATTTTTGAAGTAATAAAGCATTATCAATGAAAACTTTTGTTATTTTTATAGGTGATACACATCGAAAAACAACAAAGCGAGATTTTCGCTAATGTTTTTTTAGCTTTCACAGCCCAAATATTCACAACCGTGATACAATAACTAAAAATTGACCCACCTTTTGGCTTTTCAAAGGATCTTTTTTCTTTATTGAACCATCTCAACGAATTTTTGGCTCTCAGACAAAATTCTGAAGCTGTTTTCAACTCAGCGAGAAACCTTTCATACATGACAACATTACGCATGACGGAAGTAGATGTGGCGGAAGTTCGTTGATTTCAATTAAATAATTTATTCACCGCGACATATCAACAGTTTTTCCGATTATTATCTTAAAATGTTTTGCTATATTATAAAACAATTATACCATTCGCTCTCGTCGTGTATGAACTAATAGCCAACTCGGCGCTGCGCGCCTCGTTGGCTATGAGCTCATATACGACTCGAGCTCATGGTATAATTGTTAAATATATATATATATATATATATGTATATATATATATATATATATATATATATATATATATATATATATATATATATATATATATATATATATATATATATATATATATATATATATATATATATATATATGTATATATATATATATATATGTATATGTATATATATATGTATATATATATATATATGTATATATATATATATATATATATATATATATATATATATATATATATATATATATATATATATATATATATATATATATATATATATATATATATATATATATATATATATATATATATATATATATATATATATATATATATATATATATATATATATATATATATATATATATATATATATATATATATATATATATATATATATATATATATATATATATATATATATATATATATATATATATTATATATATATATATATATATGTATATATATGATATATGTATATATATATATATGTATATATATATGTATATATATATATATATATATATATATATATATATATATATATATATATATATATATATATATATATATATATATATATATATATATATATATATATATATATATATATATATATATATATATATATATATATATATATATATATATATGTATATATATATATATATATATATATATATATATATATATATATATATATATATATATATATATATATATATATATATATATATATATATATATATATATATATATATATATATATATATATATATATATATATATATATATATATATATATATTTATTTATATATATATTTATATATATATATTTATATATATTTATATATATATATATTTATATATATATATATATTATATATATATATATATATTTATATATATATATATTTATATATATATATATTTATATATATATATATATATATATTTATTTATATATATATTTATATATATATATATATATAGGTAATATTTGGCATTTCACTCGATCAAACTACATGTTGAAAGGATTTATGGTGAAGGAAAATTTCGAGTGTTGGAATACATACATTTTAAGACCAAACCGGGACCAGTTGCGAAAAATGCAACTTAGCGGCCTTCCGGCTGGAATTGAACCCGCGACTCTGCGATTGCTAGTGCAGTGCTCTGACCACTGAGCTACGGAAGCCGTTGCCGAGAGCCTAGTCACGAGTTCTGTATATATGGTGGTAATGCCGGGATAAGATTCTGGTTATATTATAGGTAATATTTGGCATTTCACTCGATCAAACTACATGTTGAAAGGATTTATGGTGAAGGAAAATTTCTCGAACTTGTGACTAGGCTCTCGTGACTAGGCTCTCGTGACTAAGAACTAAGAACTCGTGACTAAGAACTCGTGACTAAGAACTCGTGACTAGGCTCTCGGCAACGGCTTCCGTAGCTCAGTGGTCAGAGCACTGCACTAGCAATCGCAGAGTCGCGGGTTCAATTCCAGCCGGAAGGCCGCTAAGTTGCATTTTTCGGAACTGGTCCCGGTTTGGTCTTAAAATGTATGTATTCCAACACTCGAAATTTTCCTTCACCATAAATCCTTTCAACATGTAGTTTGATCGAGTGAAATGCCAAATATTACCTATAATATAACCAGAATCTTATCCCGGCATTACCACCATATATACAGAACTCGTGACTAGGCTCTCGGCAACGGCTTCCGTAGCTCAGTGGTCAGAGCACTGCACTAGCAATCGCAGAGTCGCGGGTTCAATTCCAGCCGGAAGGCCGCTAAGTTGCATTTTTCGCAACTGGTCCCGGTTTGGTCTTAAAATGTATGTATTCCAACACTCGAAATTTTCCTTCACCATAAATCCTTTCAACATGTAGTTTGATCGAGTGAAATGCCAAATATTACCTATAATATAACCAGAATCTTATCCCGGCATTACCACCATATATACAGAACTCGTGACTAGGCTCTCGGCAACGGCTTCCGTAGCTCAGTGGTCAGAGCACTGCACTAGCAATCGCAGAGTCGCGGGTTCAATTCCAGCCGGAAGGCCGCTAAGTTGCATTTTTCGCAACTGGTCCCGGTTTGGTCTTAAAATGTATGTATTCCAACACTCCAAATTTTCCTTCACCATAAATCCTTTCAACATGTAGTTTGATCGAGTGAAATGCCAAATATTACCTATAATATAACCAGAATCTTATCCCGGCATTACCACCATATATACAGAACTCGTGACTAGGCTCTCGGCAACGGCTTCCGTAGCTCAGTGGTCAGAGCACTGCACTAGCAATCGCAGAGTCGCGGGTTCAATTCCAGCCGGAAGGCCGCTAAGTTGCATTTTTCGCAACTGGTCCCGGTTTGGTCTTAAAATGTATGTATTCCAACACTCGAAATTTTCCTTCACCATAAATCCTTTCAACATGTAGTTTGATCGAGTGAAATGCCAAATATTACCTATAATATAACCAGAATCTTATCCCGGCATTACCACCATATATACAGAACTCGTGACTAGGCTCTCGGCAACGGCTTCCGTAGCTCAGTGGTCAGAGCACTGCACTAGCAATCGCAGAGTCGCGGGTTCAATTCCAGCCGGAAGGCCGCTAAGTTGCATTTTTCGCAACTGGTCCCGGTTTGGTCTTAAAATGTATGTATTCCAACACTCGAAATTTTCCTTCACCATAAATCCTTTCAACATGTAGTTTGATCGAGTGAAATGCCAATATTACCTATAATATAACCAGAATCTTATCCCGGCATTACCACCATATATACAGAACTCGTGACTAGGCTCTCGGCAACGGCTTCCGTAGCTCAGTGGTCAGAGCACTGCACTAGCAATCGCAGAGTCGCGGGTTCAATTCCAGCCGGAAGGCCGCTAAGTTGCATTTTTCGCAACTGGTCCCGGTTTGGTCTTAAAATGTATGTATTCCAACACTCGAAATTTTCCTTCACCATAAATCCTTTCAACATGTAGTTTGATCGAGTGAAATGCCAAATATTACCTATAATATAACCAGAATCTTATCCCGGCATTACCACCATATATACAGAACTCGTGACTAGGCTCTCGGCAACGGCTTCCGTAGCTCAGTGGTCAGAGCACTGCACTAGCAATCGCAGAGTCGCGGGTTCAATTCCAGCCGGAAGGCCGCTAAGTTGCATTTTTCGCAACTGGTCCCGGTTTGGTCTTAAAATGTATGTATTCCAAACACTCGAAATTTTCCTTCACCATAATTTATATAAATATATATATATATACACTGTAAATTCAAAAGAGTCATTTTGACTCCTTTGAAGGAGTCATTTTTTTTGACCCCAGGGACGACACCTCGAAGGAGTCCATTTTGACTCCTTTTTGGCCTACTCCTTTAAAGAGTCATTTCTACCCTTTACAAGAGTCATTTTGACACCTTCGAAGGAGTCATTTTGACA
The DNA here is from genome assembly GCA_035772405.1 of Chrysogorgia sp. JL179-B06. Classification (NCBI taxonomy): domain Eukaryota; kingdom Metazoa; phylum Cnidaria; class Anthozoa; order Scleralcyonacea; family Chrysogorgiidae; genus Chrysogorgia; species Chrysogorgia sp. JL179-B06. Next base: position 174,456 of record JAYKKM010000390.1, on the reverse strand, counting down.
CCTTCGAAGGAGTCATTTTGACACCTTCGAAGGAGTCATTTTGACACCTTCGAAGGAGTCATTTTGACACCTTCGAAGAGTCATTTTGACACCTTCGAAGGAGTCATTTCTACTCTTATGTAGGGTCAGACGACAGCGTTAAAGGAGTCATTTTAACTCTTCTTTTGGGTCATTTCTACACTTATGTAGGGTCAGACGACACCTTAAAAGTAGTAATTTTGACCCTTATTTTGGGTCATTTCTACTCCTTTGAAGAGTCATTGGTACCCTTTATGAGGTTCATTCTACTCTAACTCTATAACAAGTTGTGCAAATTAAACAAAAATAGAGATTGTGTAAAATAGTTTATTAACTAAATATGTCAATATTTTCAATAAATTTATTAACTAAATATGTCAAACAACATACTGTACTGGTAGGTTTTTAAAATCTACTTAAAAATATTTCTCAATAGTATATTATCGGTCTCCTAATCAAGGTAAACATGATATTATCATGCCCAATTAATGAAACCATTTCAAACAATTGGCCCAGGTTTGGCAGGTTAACATCTTGTTTTAGTAACTCACACATATTTCACTAAAAGCCCATTTAAAACTAAGTAATTTAAAACTAAGTAATATTCGGTTGAAAACACTACTACGTTTATTTATTTCCTGCTAAAGCTGTGGACCTAGTTACTCTGTCCTAATTCACCAGAGGAATTATAGATCTAATGAAGGCATGAGTCAATGTGTCAAAGACTTTGGAAGAGTTTTGCAAGAAATAACTAAACGTAGTGTCAATTTTCACTAAAAATTAAATGTTCAGAAATGTTCAGTTATATTATCAATGGTTTGTTTCAATAAAATGTTCTAACTGTTTTCATCCTTTATCTTCCTACCAATTGCACGCCTTTCATTTCTCCATGTTTGTGCCATAATGCCATTGTTGCCTCATGGTGTATTCTGTTGCTTTATAGAAGTGCTTCAGGACATGAGCTGAAAATAAATAAATAATTATAAATTTTAAAATATTAATTAAGAGGAATATAGTCCTACTCCCTACAGGTATAAAAGAGATATTTCTAGAGGTATTTTTAAAAAATTCAAGTGAAGTCGAGGTACAGTACTGTAGCTCTAAAATACTTGCTTTTGTTAATTTACTTTTCATTTGAAAGGAAATAATGAAATGAGAATGCAGAATCAACCCCTCAAACTTGACCTATAACATTGACCAAATTACGGATAAATTGACAGTGATAAATTAGGCAGATATAAATACGGTACCAGTCAATTTAACAATTAGTACAACAAGGCACAAGTGTTCTATGCAAGCCAAGTTGTCTAACGCTCATCACAAGTTAATTGTTTTTAGTATCAACAAACTAGTCAGTCAAACTTAAAATATGAAAATAAAGACAAACCGCAAAGTTTCTGCATTGTTTTGATTTTCAAAACTGGTGCTTAATCACTATAAGTGGTCTATCACAAATAGCACCCATAGTAGCATAGCCAATTAGCATTGGCGACAGACCACTAGTTTAAGTTTGTTGTTCTTGATGCCATTGAATGATAATTATCCAATGGGTTTGGTTGTTACCGTGCTCTCTAAATTTAGATTACAACAAAAAACCTGGTATATTAAAGACTTGAGGGGACTTTTTGAGAGAGGCATAATAGGTCTCTTATTGTTAAAATTTTAAACACATGTATAACAAACACATATTTTTTCCAAGGAAAGTCCTAAAGTAAGTTATCGGCACTCTCTGAGCATTAATTGAGAATCCCTTTCGTACATTTTTCATACATTACTGTATATCCCGGCTTTTATCCATGTTTTGTGGTTGGCACTAATATTTATTATAATCTGATTGCATTTTCTGCTTAGTGAATCAATCTTTTGCTGATGGTAGCAAGTAGCAACACAATTTAAAAGTAATGTAATTATAACCAATTTCAATTTTTTAATTACCGT
>JAYKKM010000390.1:0-167500 GCA_035772405.1 Chrysogorgia sp. JL179-B06 | reverse complement strand
AAAATGTGAAAATTCCGATTGATAATATTTTTAACTTTAAAATTAAAAGGATGAAATGTTAAAACTAAAGGAATTTTATTGTTTGAAACTTGTTCCAAAGGTGGTTCAAGGGCGTCTAAACGGGGACGAGAAAAGCTTTCTGAACGGCGAGGTCTAGAAGGTTGGTAGGGTAACCACGTTGAACAAAAAAAGATCTCATTTCCATTGATTTGGCTTGAAAATATTGGTCGTCGCTACTATAAGCGGCGAAGACGCAATAATTGAGAGTAAGGGATGGATTGCTTAGTGTGGTTGGGATGAGAGGATGAAAATAGAAGATAACTATGGGATTCAGTAAGCTTCTACGAGACCGACGTTTTCAGCGAATCATGCACCATCAATCGAAATTAAAATATCAAGGAACGACACAGAGGTCTCGCTGATTTCCCACGTGAACTTCAGAGCAGGATGAAAATCATCAACAAAGTTGATGAACTGCTCTAAAAGGACACGTGAACACGACGCTGTTCCTAAACAGTCATCGATAAATCTGCCGAAGAAACCAGGCAAATACCCGTGTATTGTTCAAAGATCTGTTTTTCAACATAACCAACAAATAAGTTAGCATACAGCTGGACCCATTTTGGTAACCCATCGCAACACCACTTATTTGTTGATAATGTTTACCATCAAACGAAAAATTGTTAAGGGTAAGCACTAGTTCTGCTAAACGGAGTAACGTGGTTGTGGAGGGTTCTAAATGAGTGCGCTTATCAAAGAAAAACTTCAGAGCTTCAAGGGGGAACTTCAGAGCTTCAAGTCGAGGGGGGAGCTTCAAGGGGGAACTTCAGAGCTTCAAGTCGGCACCAGCGGGAACATTTTCTTGCGACGTTCCCGCTGCAACACATGCCCTTTTCTCAATCCCACTACAGTTACTACTGCCCCCAAATTCGACCACACAATTCGTTATACTTTTTCATGCACGTCCACCAACATCATTTATTGCATTTCTTGCGATAAATGCCATAAAATCTACATCGGTGAAACTGGGCGACGCCTTTCAGACAAGTTTGCTGAACATCTTCGTTCCGTGAGGAACAATGATGTTGACAAACCTGTAGCCCGCCATTTCAACAGCTCCAACCATTTGGTTTCAGACATGAAAGTCTGTGCCATCCTTCCCATCTCAGGTCATGGTAACGATAACCGCAAACGGCAAGAGAAGCGTCTCATTTTTAAACTTGGCACCACACATCCTGTTGGTCTTAACGAACGTTTTACTTTTATTTAATTTCCTACAAGTTTTGTTTTTTTTAATTTAGTTTGCTTGGAACTTTTTATTATTAGCTTATGCACTTTCATTCCTTTTCAAGTTTTTGTTTCTTACTGCTAATATATTATCGCCTAATCCCCTTGGATATTGGACCTGTCATTTCTCCCTCCCCCTCAGTCTGTTTGCTGATCAACTGTAAAAATAGCAAATGATTTAACTTTTCGCATCTCATCAATTATTTGTTTGTTTATCTTCCGAGCATTTGATTGGCTACTTTCTAATTGTGACACCCTTTTGGCATATATATATAAGCCCTATTTATTTTATTTCATCTCGTCTTACTCTGATGAAGGGCTCCGCTCAAAACGTCAGTATCTCGTCACTGAATTCTTGGCAGTTAACCACCTTTTCACTTTGCTATATATTAAAAACACTGTCTACGCAGCACTCTACTTTTATATAAAAGTTGCATTTTTCGCAACTGGTCCCGGTTTGGTCTTACAATGTATGTATTCCAACACTCGAAATTTTCCTTCACCACATAAATCCTTTCATCATGTAGTTTGATCGAGTGAAATGCCAAATATTACCTATATTCCCAGAATATTATCCCGGCATTACCACCACCATATATACATAACTCGTGACTAGGCTCTCGGCAACGGCCGTAGCTCAGTGGTCAGAGCACTGCACTAGCAGTTCCTTCCCAGCCGGAATGCCTTAAAGTTGCATTTTTCGCAACTGGTCCCGGTTTGGTCTTAAAATGTATGTATTCCAACACTCGAAACTTTCCTTCACCATAAATCCTTTCAACATGTATAGTTTGATCGAGATATATGATATATATATATATATGATATATATATATATATATATATATATATATATATATATATATATATATATATATATATATATATATATATATATATATATATATATATATATATATATATATATATATATATATATAATATATATATATATATATCATATATATATATATATATATATAGAAAGGATTTATGGTGAAGGAAAATTTCGAGTGTTGGAATACATACATTTTAAGACCAAATATATAATAATATATTTTATTACCTATATATATTTTTTTTATTACCTATATATATAAATATATAAATAATATATTTTATTACTTATTATATATATATATATATAGGTATATTCCTTCCTCCTTCCTTCCTTCCTCCCTTTCCTTCCTTCCTTCCTTCATTCCCTTCCTCCCTTCCTTCATTCCCTTCCTTCTTTCCTTCCTTCCTTCCTTCCTTCCTCCCTCCTTCATTCCTTCCTTCCTTCCTCTCTTTCGTTCCTTCCTCCCTTTCCTTCCTTCCTTATATATATATATATATATATATATATATATATATATATATATATATATAGTGTGTGCCATGCTTGCAGACCAAAACTAGCTAGCCCGAGTTAACGCCTATAGCGGACGAGGCTGTCAAACCACAACAATTAATAACCTACCCATTGCTGGAGGTCCTACTAGTAATGGAAATGCCACAACGAGACAGACGAAACCAAAAGCTTCATCTGCATGGTATCCTCCGGTAACCTCAACAACCAACAAGGGAAAATTAATCCAGAATATTCCTTCAACCACTCCATTTAAACCCATGTACAGCAATAATAATGGAAAGGAATGGACGAATGAACAAAGAAAAGATAATAAACCAAATAGAAAATATGTTATTTCAACCATCAGCTTCACTTTTCCATGTTTTAAAGCCACATTAGCAACACGTCCGCCAATTAATCTTGCTGGTAACGTTGTGATGTTTCTGATCATCAATAACCATTTAGCTTGTGATAGTGGGTAACCTAACGTTACACCATATCGAATCTAGAAATGAAGAAATATTGCTTAGGTACCTCAGTGATCGGGGTGTCGATCTTTTCAATCTATTGATAATTTGTACGATTGATAATTTGTAAAATCCTTATTTATGTGTTAATACATACACTGCCGTAGTGAATGTGGGAGAGCTTCAATCTCACATCCTGTCCGGGACTCAGAGTAATTTTTCTGAGGATATGAGCTTGACGGTCGTCCATTTATCAGCAGAGTATTGGTTTGGCGTGCCGCTTTGTTTACATCACTGCGTTATTAAAAGCGCGGTGTAACTGGGATATTTCAATAAATGAACTCTAGACTTTTGCTGTTGCAATCAGATTTTCTTCGAAATGATCGAAACCTATGAATATATTTACCAAGCATTTTCATGTCTATCGTAGTTTCCAATTAAGTGTTGTAAGCAATATTATTATATGCATGACAAAATTACTGCATTCTGTTTTGTCGAGAGGAGTGCAATTATTGCGTAAATTATATCTTGTCTGTAATAGCTCAAAAATGTCACAATCTTATTGGTTCACACGAGTGCGATTAATCATTAATCTGTAATCTAGGGCTGTAATCGCACTCCTTAAGCAACCAATGAAAACTAGGCTAGTTAGTATCACAATTGGCCAAATTGAGCCAATCACAGTTCAGTGTACAAGTAGGCATTGGTGGGTTTTTCAAACAAACAAAATGGAGATTTTGGATAAACAAAATTATATTTTCTCATTTATTGGTAATGTATTTGAATAAATAAAAACAAGCAATGCCAAAAGCGACAAAAACAAGCAATGTAAACAATATTTTCCTCTTACCAAACGAGAAAAACCCCGTTATCCATGTCAAAAGTCAGGTGAAACTGCATATATTCATGCGCGGACAGTACTGTATCCGTAGGTAAAATATTTTCATTCCTTTGTTTTATCCAAAGACAATAAGGATAACAGTAACCAACCGAGCACAGCAGCACCACAACCAGTATTCCGGTCGCTTTAGAGCTTTTACTAGAGTGACATTGAGCTTATAAAAGCTCAAATGTTGAAATCAAATGTCACATCTTTTCTAAATCCATTCATCGCTATTAATCGCTGTACTTCAACATCTCAAAATATAATGATAATAACGAACGATAATGTTCCCCGCAGTAAACCGGTCCTGTAGTTTTATTCACCTCTGGTTCAACATAAATAGTCTTATTCGATCTTTTGCGTATAGCTGCATCACTGAATGTTGTTGTTTCACGAATAGTCTGCATTTGCGTTTTGGTAATTAACAATAATTTAATTTAATTCAATTACAAATATGGATGTGGATTGTTCATACAATGTACACCTTTCCCTATCTTTTTACTTAAAAAAACAAAATTTATTTAGTGTAAATCGTACTGTAAATTGTTTTGAAAGAGCTACCTGTATCACAGAGGGGATATAATTAACAGGTAATAGAACGACCAATCGTGCTATTAATGCCAAATCACTCGTATGATTTTGGTATTAATAGCACTCTTGGTCGTTCTATTACCAACATAGTAATTGAAATTTATATCGAAATATTTTAACATTAATGCAGAGTAGATTATGAGTGAAACTTTACTATTGTTCTTAACCGGAAAAGAAGTTGACTAACTTTTTTGGTTATGTTTAAATTTTCTTGTGAAAATGAAATATTGGCTTCCGTAAACGAGCATTCTAATCTTTTGTAAGCTTATTATAAGCTTAAGCTATTATAAGGGTTAGTATCAGAGTTAAGCTCAGGGTCAAGTTTATTGACAATGCAATAATTTATTGTATTGTAATAAGATTGTAAGCAATAAAATTATTGCTTGCCTATCGGCTGATTAGTTACTGTACTACCAAAGTAGTAGTTTTCCAAAGGCAGGCATATCAGAGTTAACCTGTACGATAATGATCGAAACATGCCGTTTACTGCAGATTGTGATTGTGCAGAGTGCACCCAACCCCTAAAATTATAGCCTGCGTAGCCGGCGCAATGGGGCTAGGGGTTTGGGACCGCGGGCTGCGAAGTCGGGGGGGGGGGGGGGGACGGGGAGGCGAGGGAGCGCCTGCAGTGGTGCTATTGTTTCAGCGTTTTACGCCCCCGAGTAGTAATTAATAGAAAACAGTAAATTATTAAATTGAAATAGATAGACGACAGGTTCGTCATCCACAGTCAGGCGTAAAGATGTCAGTTTGTTTAAATGCGTAACTTCGCTCAATATACATGCTTTAAACTGATCATAACTTCAAATATTTTCTTCGCTCATATAAAGAGGAGAGATTCTCTTTGTAGAATAGTAGTCGTATTCCACTTTGATTTGTGTCAGAGACATTTCGATAGTCGCTGGCTGTCGTCAGTCGAATATTGAATAGAACGCGTATATTTTCCCACGCAACTCACATTTTTTACAGAACATTGTAACCGCCACCTAGCAACGTATTCTGCCTGACAGTTGCAACGAACGCGGCAAAGTCCGCTGTATAATATTCCTAAATCAACTGTAATGATTAGTAATTCATTTTATAGAATACCCGTCCACTTTACTATTTGCATATAGTAATAAGCGTCAGACTACGGAAAATTCATCATATATACAATTGCTTCGTTTGTTAAAAAATCACTTTCAATTTCATATACAATCAACAAGTACAGTACACACAATATAAACCTTCAACATTATATTTAAAGAGATTTTAGAGCAACCTGGTTTGTATTTCTGCCTTTAAACACGGTTTCAATAGTGGACGGGTATTCTATAATTGCTCCCCAAATCCTTCTTGACCCAATTTCTCGCTTATCGTATTATCACGCTTTTCCCGAAACCAGTCGGTAAAACGGCCACTAAATCTTTTCCAGGGAAAAGCTGGTGCAGAGCGATTAGGTGTTCTCTTTAAAAAAAAATCCCCTTGGAAAGTATATTTTCTATCCTATTCTGTGCCAACGTCAATCAACGACCTCTCAGCCAATAGGAATTTTCCGTTCTCTCAGTGAACGGAGAAAACGCCGAAACAATAGCACCACTGCAGGCGCTCCCTCGCCTCCCGCGGTCCCAAACCCCTAGCCCCATTGCGCCGGCTACACAGGCTACTAAAATTATATTTGTTTTGTTTGAAAGCGCACCTGGAATGTCGATAGCGCTATTTCGATATCGATTATCGTTCTTGAATTATTCAGATTCTTGTAATATGCAAATTTGGTATGTGATGACGTTTATGAAGAAAGTATAACCACCAAAATCACTTGAAACTTTGCATGCACGAGATACAGTCCACTAAACTGAAGAACATAGCTCACGTTATATTGTCGCCATTTTAACAGACCTCTACGTTCTCATATCAAATATCTACGTTTTATGCCATAGCTTGCTTTGCTTTAGCCTGCGTGCAGACCCCACCCGATAATAAATATTATAGTGTAGGTAATATTTATTATCGGGTGGGGTCTGCACGCAGGCTAGCTTTGCTTCAAATTCAAAATTTAGGTATTAATTTATATAATAAGATATAAATTAAGGTTAATGACTTAGCAACATCGCTCACATAGCTACACGTGCTGACGATGGGAACTGTCTCAAGAGTACAACCTTTGTTCAACCAAGAACAAGGCACATTATCCTATAGGCCCCAACCCCAGCATTTACGTCCCTGGAATAAGCCGCACTGGTAGTCGCCAAAAGAAAGAAACATTTTCACCGAAGTCCTACGACTTTATTTACCATGACCAGCTGAAACTGGCAACCGGTTCAAGAAATTGACTCTCCTGATCAAGAACCAACTACTCTGCTGATCAAGAACCATCAACCACGCTACCTACTGACCAAATCGACCCCTCTACTGATCAACCTCCGGAAAAAATTGCGAGGGGGAGTAAACAAATGGACTTATACAATAGAAATTGTTGTCGGCGGATCAGCTTTCATGCGATAAGTATAAACAATCAAGCCTAGTATGGTGAGTACGTTGTTAAGCGACGTGTGGTGGCGTTATAGCCTAACAATTTTAAGACATAAAAGGAACGTACTCACCATACTAGGCTTGATTGTTTATACTTATCGCATGAAAGCTGATCCGAACCTGCATTAAAACGGTGCTAAATGCGGCTAGAAAGCATCGTACCTGTGGTCCTATGTACGTCTAAACCGTTTTGTGGATTATAGATAAGGGTTTATCCAGTTCCGCAGAAAGCCTATCGTAATCATACTCAGCCAACCGTGGACTATATTCAAAACTAATGCCAACGTTACGTATTAGTTCGAGATTCGAATATTCCACATGAAGTTTCGTTCTCCGCAAACGATTTGCGCGAGTTCGTCAATCTTTCGAGCTAGGTATAAAATTTGGTCAAATGGTCAATATAGCACCTTGTTGTTTTTTGTTTTTTTCTATGGTTTCTCTACATTGCGGATTTACTTCAGCACCTGACTGACTGTTGTAAATGTACCGCTGGAAGGGCAACAGCACTATTTTGTCTAACTGGATTCAATTTCGTCAACTAAGACGAGATATGTATGTGAAGACGTTCTAATTCCCGTATATTACTTACATATTAGTATACAGTGAAGTTTACCTAAATGGTAATGAATGCTGCCTTCGTTATGGCCGTACACACGAAAAATGAAAAATTCACCTCCAACTACTAAGAACGCCTGACGTTTGACGCCTGATTCCAAAAGTCCGAAGTTAACGCTGAATTGCAACAATTCATACACGCACGACTCGTGAATTGATACGGTCACAGTGCATGTTTACATTTGAGTTCTGCGCGCTAGCCGCTGCGCAATTTATTTATTTTGCGAAAGTGTGTTATGATACATCGCCTTCTTAATAATCGTATAAACCGTACGTCTGGAAGTTACAGTTGTCCTCGACCGTGTAAAAGAAGCGTTGTAAATGGCAAACAATTACCCACATTACCGCAGCATTCCAGGCGGTCGTAATTCATCCGATTCTCATCAAACTCCGCGTCTTTACTAATTTAAATACGCTCTTTCTAGCAATGATATTCAATTTTCCCTGCAATAACAATTTAGAAAGTCGCCATGGGGGTGTTACAAATACAATTCATTAGTGAAATATTTTCAGAATGTCTTAATATTAAATTATAGATCAAACAGTTGATATCCCGCTATCAATTTTTTGTAACTCAGTACCGAATTTTGGCGTAAGTCACACTTTTAAATAAATACAGCCCACGCTATTTATTTGGTTCGTTACCGTGCGACGTCGGCAATAACTCGCCAACTTTTGTCAGCTACCCGGGGTGCCGTAAATCACAATCCAGCGCCTTCCTATCTCAAAAAAAATAATTTTTAAAATGGGAAAGTTGGTTTCTCACGGTTATGAAGTATACATAAGAACGCCTCGCTCCATAATTATCTACCTGACATAACATAATAGTAATTAGTGGTAAATTAGTTCCAGAACAGCATCGTTTGTCAAAAATGACCGTACCCGATTTAGGGTGGGAAGTGGTGTCCCACAGGCTGCACTTTACCCACGGTGAAGTCAGGCCCCGGACATGAGGGCAAGGTCCTTTCCAAAAGGAGTGAGGACCCAGACTCTCATTGGGTCAATTATTGGATGACACTGAGCATGATATCAAGAATTATCCAGACTGAGGTCAATGTTATCTACCGAAGGCTGAGCAGGATAACATTGACAGAGGTCTGGATAATTCTTGATACTACTGTATGTGTAAGCCAAATCCAATAATTGTTTTATTATACAATTATAAATCTAGAAGCCTTTAGGGAGTTTAGGAAGTAAGCCACGCAAAGAAAATTACGTCACCTACTGCATTATATTAGACAATTTTGGATATTTTGTAGCTGGCAAGACTCGAGAATTGTCTGTAGGTATTTTAGCCAATCACAATCGATACTGTTTGAGTATTGTATAATACAATTTTTTTAATTCTTGTCGTCATGAACATCATCGCATATCTTATTTGCTTAATGAAAATCGATAACGAAGAACTATCAACGCCTTTTGGCGTCACGTTTAGTTCCCTTTCTATAAAAACAAATATAATTTGAGGAGTTAAGTGCACTTTACGCTCCTCGCTTGTACATAACTTCACGCCCACCAAGCATCCATGCCTCCACCCTATGCATGCACCCTTTAACCACATTTCTGACTTACCATGAATATGAGTGGAATTAAGGCAGTCAAGAAATATATCGCTAAACTTATCAGGTAGATTACGAAAGACTTGTCTTGAAGGAACTCGTGGTATATTTTACAATTGATCAAAGTATCTTTGCGTCGGGAGGCGTCAACGTCTGTACCACCAACGTCAGAGCGATCAGCCAGAGCATAACATAGAAATACTGGAGTAAGACACAGTAAGGATAGAAATGATTTTTTCACTCCAATTGCTTGAAAAATTATTGGTAAAACAAGGGCAAATGCAATTGTACCGAAGGCACATGACCAGTAACGAACTGCTACAGCAAAACCATAGTATTTGTCAAAATATTTCCTCTGAGTTATTGTTGATAATAACCCAACAATGCTTACTGTTATTCCAAAGGGAATTGAATAAGAGAGAAAGAGGAAGTTTAAGCTCGGCATGAATGATGACATGAGAAACGCCAAAATATAAAAAAAACTTGAGATGACCATACACCATCGAAATCCAAGACGATGATAAATATAAACGACCAAAGGAGAGAAAACATACATTAGGAAAAAGACCAAAGAGATAACCCAACCTAAAAAAGAAGATAGTTGAATAAATAAACCAAATTATATTTTGGAAAAATTATATTTAACGCTCACTGAGCAAAATCTTTTTAACCTACCAGTAGGCAAAATCTTTTTTAATTTAAGCAACATTTAGTAAAGGCTTCTGGGCAGTCGCATAAATAAAAACGCCTGCAAGGTCTGATGGTATGTTATGAGGGACTATGAGGTAATGGCAACAAAAATGATAATTTCAAAGTTTTTACTTTCTGATTAACAAACAGGCTTACGAAGGTAAGTAAACAAAACCACTCTTGTACAAAACAACAGCACTAATTTTGACCAAAGACAATCCTGTCATCCGCCATCTTGTGCTATACTTTGCCCAAATAACTGGGAAGTTCGTGACGTCAAAACCTGGGTAAAACTACTCTGTGAGTGGCCGAGGACATTCACAAAAATTGAGTTTCAGACTTCTAAAGACATGAGGATGGCTAGAAAATTTTTTGGCTTTACCCTGATTTCTCAATTTTGAAAAAAATTGGGATTCATTAGGATTCATAGGATTCAATCTTGGATTCGTGTGATTCATTAGGATTCCATGGGATTCAATCTGGGATTCATTGGGATTCACTGGGATTCAATTTGGTGTTCATTGGGGTTCAAGATGAATTGATGATTCAATGACTCATGCGAAACCATGGAGATACCTTAGATCATTTAAAACATTTGAAAAGAACTTCAGAAACAATGTTATATGCATTATGGGAGTATTGTTATCAAAAGATATGACTCCTGAAACTAAATGTATTATAGGTTTATTTAAAATATTGCCGTGAAATGAATCCGTAAACTATAACTATATCACGCTGCTTATAATAAATTTTGATCATTTTGAATGAATAAGTTATATCATATGTATTCTTAATGTTGTTATAAATCTATTGAATACTTTTTCTGTGCTTAAGGGAAAAAAGTATTTCACTTTCTCTGGGGACTTTCGAGAACCCACTTTTTCAGGAGTCTGCTACCCAGCTCCATTACCATTCGGCCACCCTGGCGGATACGTTTTTGTCAACTATTTTCTCTATATATACGAGAAACATATGTCCTTAGTATTATTTATTTTACACCAAACCTTGGTCGTGTGAACATGACTTACTGCTGTCTACCAAGTGGGCTACCCCATATAACCCTACGAAATATTTTTAAACGAATCCGTTGTGTTTTGGTTTGTTGTGGTGGAAAGATTGTGATTCAGCAATCAGAGCCAGATGGAGGGACAGTATCTCTACGACCTGTACTACAACCCATAAAGTCCGCCAAGTTTTTGCGGTGTCAATGCTGTTTACCGTGTCGTAAAAAATGCCGGGAAATATCGCGAAACGATGAAAACAACAAGATACATACTTTGTATAAACCAGTACGACATCGTTTTAAGAGAAATAGAGTTATTCTAGATGGCAGGCAGATCTGGTCATTATGGATTTGTTGAGTAAAGCAAACAATGGCTATAAAACACTATAAATGTCATTGATGTCTTATTCAAGTATGCGTGGGTAGAACCGTGAAAAACAAAGTCCGCAGAAAATCTGATTAAAGGCTTAAGAAGATATGTAAGAAAGGCAGACGTCCCGAGAAACTTCATACCGATAAAGGAACTGAATTTATACCAACAGACCATATATTCTTTCACCACACATAATGACGCCAAAGCGTCTGTTGTGGAACGATTTAATCGAACGCTTAAGGGAAAGATGTGGAAATACTTTACAGCTAACAATACACTAAAGTATCATGATGTGCTACAAAAACTTGTGTATTCCTACAACCATTCGCTACATCGGAGTATTGGAATGAAACCGGTTGATGTGAATCACGAGAATGAAAGCGTTGTGTGGCAACGATTGTACGGTGATGAGTCAAGCGCGCCCATAAAGTATAAATTTAACGTGGGCGATTAAGTGACCTAGAAGACCACCAGTGTATAAAATCTCTGATTATCACGACGAGGAGTTAGAGGGAACATTTTACAAACAAGAGTTGCAAAGAAGTATCAAGAAAGATACTTACTTTTTTAGAGTAGAAAATGTTATTAAGTCTCGCATGAGTGGTAAATGCAAATAATATTTTGTAAAATGGCTAATTCTTGGGTACCGGCTGATAATGTAAAACATATTTTGAAATAAAAGCGTGTGTATCTTATAACTTGTGTTCATTTGTGTATTGCTTATCGAGATGGCAACACAGTTTTATCTGACGCTCCCAAGTAATGGTTTTATAAAGTATTTCCCTATAACAATACGGTAGCGAGTTTTAAAGTGAAGCTAGCCCAAACGTTAGAGCTGACAGGGGACTGGGAATTAGCCCTTTCCGAGTTTAATTATCCTCATACGTGTACATGGAGCACGATACGCGAAGGCACCAAGGCCAATTTTTTTTCAGGAGAGGCGCAAGATGAGCGACTTTCCATGTATCTGGAACGTGTCCTTCATGTAATGACAAGTTGATCATTTTCGTAATAATAGGTGTTAATTTGTCCACATATCGTTTCAGCAACCATGCTGGAATTGGATCTGATTTACAAGATGCATTCGACGAGTTCATAATTATATGCCATGGACATCTTTTTCAGAAAGGAGCGCAAATGTTTATAATTTGACTTCAGGTGAACGGTATTCTGCAGATGGTGGATCTACTGCTGTTGTTATCAAGGATAACAATCCTTTATTAATTCAACCTTTCGACAGAAGTATTTGCCAAACTCATCCGCCAGTTGGCGCGAATCGTTATGTGGAGGCAAAGGGTTCTCATGACGTATACATTACGAAGTGAAGACACAATTTTAGAGAGTTTTCTTGACTCGCCCGAACATTGATCAATGAGCTCGGAATAGTGTTTGTGCCTAGCATTGTTCAGTTCAGCAGAATATTTGTTACAAATGCTGCGATAAGCATCTCTATCCATTTGGCATTTTGATTTCATCATTTTTTCTCGAATATTCTTCATCTACCTTTTAGGTATTTAAGCTCTTCGTTGAACCATGGTATACTCTTGGTCTGACCACAACAACCGGCTTTCTTTGCAGAGGAGCATGTTTTTCTAGGATGTGTGACAACGTAAGTTACTGTACGTTGTGCGTAACATCATAGCACTCCACCAAATCATCCAGGCTGGACAAAGTAATATCAGTTTTGAAAGCCTCGAGATTGATTTGTTTCGTCTTACGAAACTGAATTTCGTTCATCGTGGTGATATGACGAGGAATGGATAGACTGTTTCAGCAAAGCAGTGGTTAGATACATAGAAAGTAGCCTGGACAGAACGAATATTAATGTCATTGGATGCTCTCGAAATCAAAAGATCCAATATGTGATCGGACGAGTGAGTCGGAACCATAACATGTTGTATAAGGCCAAATATTTCCAACAAATCAATAAATTTCTTGGCGTCGCCGTCTGATGAATTATCAAGATGAAAGTTGAAATCTCAAGTGATTAGCAATACTTCAGAGCACATAACAATGCTCTCAAGGAACGTAGAATATTAATTATTCAAGGAAAACACTTGTAGTATTGTAAACCTCTTACTGTAGTACCCGGGATTCCACAAGGTTCCATACTTGGTCCTGTTTTATTTTTGGTTTACAGCAATGACATATTGTCTTCATGTGCTCAAGGTGCCATGTATGCAGATGATTTAAAATGTTACAATTCAATCAATTCCTATAGTGATGCTCATTCCTATCAAAATGAAATAAACTCTAAGTGTCGCAAAACAAATCTGGCTTTTTTGCACATGTTGTATGTATGGTCAATCTAAGTTAGATGTAACTTGCATTCCAAGGTCATTAACTTTGTTGACCAAACTTAATGGCAAATCATTCATTTGGTAAGAGTATTACACTTTATTTCTTTTGCCAGAGATTTTTAGCATGGAACATTTTGACTCATTAAAATTCAAGTGCCAATAAAATGTTGGGTCTGCTTAAACGGTGTACATTAGCATTCCAAAATCCTCAAACTAGACGCTTGCTTTATCTTACAATTGTTATATCCAATTTTTCGCACGCAAGCCAACTGTGGTCTCCACAAAAAGTAGAGCTTATACATGAAATGGAAAAAGTTCAGCGACGGGCGTCCAAATTCATTTTGGACTTAAATTACCTCTCAGAGATACCACATAAGGAAAGATTATTGTCTCTTCGAATTTTACCAGTTTCCTATAGACCTTTTTAATAAGTCTGGCGTCAGCAGCCCTATGACGTAGTTTGCGGCAAAGGGAAGCCCCGCACGGCCATTTTGTTTGCTTCATTTTAAAGCCACAAGGAAGAAAGCCTCGAAAATGGTAAGTTTTACGTAATTCTCTTTAGTTAATGCTTAAAATTAATTATATGTTTATGATAGTTTATATTATCATTGTTATTTGTTTAAGTCTTACCTTAGTTTAGCTGGTAAACTCGTACATTCATCAACGTACGACCTTTGCTTACTCCTGTTGTTTATATTTATATGCCACAAAAAAATATAATTTCCAATCATTTCCTGTCCTTTTTCTTAAATCTTCAAGTCTCATAAGCGTGTATGAACACACTGCCAAGGTGTAAATCATCAGTGAAGTCGATAAATCCGGGTATTAACAGTGAAATGACATTTCGTAAGTTCGCTTCGAACATCGACAGGAAGCACGAGGGTTGTTGCGGAAAAGAAGAGACAACAACAAATACTTCCAGGTGAGTCGATCGTTTAGCAACATAGATGCATGAACAAGGCTTTGTACTTAAAACCGACCTAGTGATGACTGATAGTACTTAGCACAGAAAAGTTTTTAACCTCAAACATTTTCATTTGGTAATTATATTAAACAGGTGAGAAAATATACATAGCTGCATTTTAAGAGTTGCGAGTTTCAGCTGATCGTATATAGTGAAGAAAACCTTCATGAGCCACCTGCAGTTCTTTCAAAAGATAACTGTATTCAGCAGTGAAGACCATGTAATCAATGTATATCTCCAATAATATTGCTTTGAAAAATCTCGAACATAAATATAATGAATTGCTTGAAAAATACGAATTACTACTACAAACGACAAATTCACTGCACGAAAGAAAACTAGAGTCTTGACTTTTTTTCTTGGCTTCAGCAATCAAAATATTTGGCATTACAGTCGGCTTCAAATAATATTTCTTACAGAACGGATTAAACTCGATATCCTTAGTTTTTTTCAATACAGCGAACATACTTTTGTATGTTTTCTTAAAAACCTTTCTAGTATAAGCAATACCAAGTATCAGTCATCACTAAGTCGGTTTTAAGTACAATACAATACAATATAACACAATACAATATAGAGTACTTGTTCATGCATGCATCTATGTTGCTAAACGATCGACTCACTTGGACGTATTTGTTTTTGTCTCTTCTTTTCCGCAACAACCCTCGTGCTTTTCCTTCGATGTCCGAAGCGAACTTACGAAATGTCATTTCACTGTTAATACCCGGATTTATCGACTTCACTGATGATTTACACCTTGGCAGTGTGTTCATACACGCTTATGAGACTTGAAGATTTAAGAAAAAGGACAGGAAATGATTGGAAATTATATTTTTTTGTGGCATATAAATATAAACAACAGGAGTAAGCAAAGGTCGTACGTTGATGAATGTACGAGTTTACCAGCTAAACTAAGGTAAGACTTAAACAAATAACAATGATAATATAAACTATCATAAACATATAATTAATTTTAAGCATTAACTAAAGAGAATTACGTAAAACTTACCATTTTCGAGGCTTTCTTCCTTGTGGCTTTAAAATGAAGCAAACAAAATGGCCGTGCGGGGCTTCCATTTACTGCAAACTACGTCATAGGGCTGCTGACGCCAGACTTATTAAAAAGGTCTATTGGCATGAACTACTTGATCTGTTTTACCTGTTCAAAGCTATACATGGCCTGGTATCCCTACCTTCTGGTGTCTTCCCACGCAGTACAACGTTTATAAGAGTTGTTAAACTATATGGAACATTTTACCGAGTGATTTAACATTAGAAAACCAAACTCATCAGGCGCGGATTTAGAAGTTAGTCGCATAAACTAGATTTAGAATTTGCAATTCAAAATACCTGTGAATAACAATCCTATTGGATAGGTTTTTGTTCTGAATTATTCTTAAGAAAAGCATAACCAATAGGGTTGTCCATGAAGTGTCTAATTTATGCGACTAACTTCTAAATCCGCGCCTGCTCATAGTTATTTTAAAAAGAGCCTGTATTCATATTACAATAACGCCTTAAAGAACATTTATGACGTTAAAGGCAACAGGACTTGGAAATATGTTTGTATAAAATGTAAAAACGCGCGCCTTTTAAATGAAGTGCCTCATTGTTGTTTTTAAACTAATTTACTTTTATGATTCTTAAGACTTTAATATTTTTTCCTTTATTTTTAATGTACTGTGTTTTTACTTTTTAACCTGTAATATAGCATATAGTTTAGGTGATACACATTATTACTGATATTTGGGGGGCACAGTAATTTAAAGATTAAAGATTATAACAATGCTCTCAAGGAACGTAGAATATTTAAGGAATACTTGGAGAAACAGGGTGAGCCTGGGAATAGGGGAGGATGATAAACAGCGACAAAACCGTTTTTCGCCGCATTTAATTAAAAAGAAAATTTAAAATTGTGATTGAAAAGATTGAAAATTGTCTTGGAAAGCTTTTAAAAGAGTCGCAGCTATACTAACAGTGTAGATCTTTTAACCAAGTCTCAGTTATACAGTAAGGTGGTTGCTAATGCTTCTTTTTCAATCTGAGCATAGCGCTGCTCAGTGCTCGTCGTGGATCTCGATGCATAAGCGACTGGTTTTTTCCCACTCCGTTGTTCCTGCCGAAAGACGGCATCTTTATAGCCCAAAGTAAAGTTGTTTTCTTGCCAGGATCATAATTATTAGTAATAATAATAATAATAATAATAATAATAAGCGATTTCTACACTTTAGGCAGGTTGCATTGTTAGCCGGACAATCTTCTCGCTTGTGCGGTGGTGATTTGCCACATCGATAGCACTGATTTCCTTTCTGTGCTTGCCTTCGAGAATTTTGTCGTTCTCTTTCAAATAGTTTACCCTTTGATGGTCTTCTCCTATTATTTTGAACACGGTTATTTTATCCATCTTCGCCATCTCCCTTGAGAATTTCATGATTCTGCTTAATTAGCTCTGAAGAGCCTCCTTACAGCTTTATCCAAGGTTAATTTCTCGTCTTGCATAAGCCTTTTTGATAACTGAGCATTACGTGTACCGACAACAATACGGTCTCGCATTAAGTCCTCTTTGTGCCAAACTGATAAGTCTCTGCTAGTCCGTTCAAGGCTTCGATAAAATCAATTATCGACTCTCTCTCACCAGCTTGTACCCGTTTGTTAAAGCGAGCTCGTTCAAAGATGACATTCGATTGGCCGACAAAGTGCGATGCTAAGCTTTTTATTACTGTGTCGTACACATAATCTGTAGAGCTGAGATTGAAGCTTTTCAATATATCGTTAGCATTTCCGCTCATAGCATAAACCAACGTGTTTATTTGAACTTTCTCGTCTTTCTCGTCCGATAACATTCGAAACGTTCTATCCACCGCTTCCACTCTTCAGGCTTCTTTGAGTCTAATTTCTCCGGTAAAGGAATTTGGGCAGTAGTCGCCATTTGACTTGGTCAATAATCCCACTCCTGACACCATGTAAGGTTTTTATTCATAATTAAGATTAAACTAACAATTAAGTGTCGAGCCACACCTTAATTCCAAACTTAAATACTAATAAGTCACGTGATAAACATACATATATAAATAACTAAATATAAATAAGTCACGTGATATCCACACAGACGCATTATGCGACGAACATGTTCTAGATGGGTTAACCGACTGCCAGTTCGATTGTTCGCCGTTTGTTCCCAAAAAAATCTCGATGGTATTTCTTCTGAATTGCTTCGTTGGATCGCATCCGAAAATCCCTACTGCACAGCATCAATAATTTTCTTTGACGACTTGCCAAACGGCTGTTGTCGCTGTTGATTGGTCACTCTGTTGTTAGTGGCTTGACCCTTTTGATTATAGCCGCGTGTTATAGTTTCGATTTGATTCTTAAAATTGTTCCGGTGTTTCTCTCTATATGCATCTACTGTAATTGCCATGCTGGAGAGTCAGTAGCACTCACACAATTTGGTGGGGCATAATCTTTAGAATTCATCGCTTTATGGCTAGCAATTTTTTCAGTATTGATGGGCTTATCGGGACTGGTGTTTATTCTCTCTAGAACAATATCAGAATCAGGATCTGAATACTCAAGTGGGCCTTCAGTGACTTCCCTCTCTGAATTCTCAAATTGCTGATGAATATATTTTTTTATCGTTTTTTCACCTTTAACTCATGCTTGTGACAATTGTGTCGGTCGTTTCGATTTGCATATTCAAATGATGAATGCAAAGCTTCAGTGACGTCCCTCTTTGAGTTCTGAAATTACCATTGGATATCATTTTGTTTATCAGGAATCTTCTTCTATCGCGTATCAATAGTGACAGAATTCGACTGTATTGCCTTCTCAGCAACAATATCTAGTTTTAAACCTTCAACATCAGGAATAAATTCCCTGCGTCGACATGAACCGTGGATGTCGCTATCAAGGTACATGGTAGATGACCGGCGCTCTCTCTCGCTTTACATTTTCGTTATTTGTAAAACCACACATTGTTTGAAAAATTTACGCCTGAGATCATCCACATCATTACCATGAAAATTCAAAACTTTATTGTTCTTCCGCCATGAAATAGAAGTGGCCAATACTGAAGACCTTCTTGTCGCCATCAAGATTTAAATTTTCACTTACGAATCGTTTCAAAGACATAAGATCTTTTGTCCAACAAAGTCCCAAACCAAAACTTGCAGAAGGAATAAACTTCTCACTATTGGCTGTTAATTTAAAAAGGCTTAGTTTCCAAGAGACCACTAGATATTTTATGGAGAGAATTATCTTCAAAGCATTGATTTCCATGATCTTCCGCCAGAATACAGAACTCGTGACTTAGGCTCTCGGCAACGGCTCCGTAGCTCAGTGTCAGAGCACTGCACTAGCATCGCAGCGTCGCGGGTTCAATTCACAAATCCTTCGAACATGCAGTTTAATCGAGTGAAATGCCAAATATTACCTTTAGTATATACATTAAGTTGTATATGCAAATGGTTTATGATTTCACCGCTAATCTACATGTTGGAGATCATTTTCAACCTATCAGGTATGGGAACCTCTCCCTGAAATGCAAGTTCGGTATATACGGCTCTGACTGGGGCTATAAATACCGTGGTGCTTGGCGTATTTCAAAATCTTATCGAGATTGATGCCAACCGTAACGTGCTAAGTGACTTCTGCGTGTCTTACAAAGTGATCCATATCCCAAATCATCGTTTACACATGTTTTAACCTCGAATCGTTTACCAAGTCAGATACAGAAAAGATCTCGGAAACCATGAGGTTATCTTGTTAACGTGCGAGAGACACGATAGATATGTGTTAGATTAAATAGGTGTTAGATTAAATAGTGTTGAATGATTACGAACACGTCTTACGTAAACGGAAGAACAAAGTAGCCAATAAGATAAGAATAATAATAGAATTGTTTGGTAGTGAACCGAGACTCTTGTGTGTGAGATTGTGACGGGAAGCGTGTATTGTGAGTGAAGTATAACTTAGTATCTTGAATAAATGTATACAAAACCAGTGATTGTTTACTTGTGAAGTGTTGGGCGAATTCGAAGAGGCGCCTCCGACGGGATATTATTTACAAAAGCGAAAAGATCTTGTCTATCGAGATGGCGTCGCTCGAGACGAAGTTAACGCAATTGCGCATCACAACAGAACGAACCGGCGAGGTTATAACACGTTCTGATGAAGAAACAATTACAAGACACCAGGCTACCCTCCGAGCGGTGATTAACGAAGTTGACAATCTACGACGAGATGTAGAAGCTACAAAAATCGAGGCCAAAGAAGAAGTGACAGAGTGGAACGCCGAGATAAACAAAAGACTAGCAGACGCAGATGGCCACATCCGAACGACGAAAGAATGGTTAGACGGAAATATGAAAAAGCAAGAGTCCATCGAACGCGAGGATAAATTACAATTCGAGATGAAGCTCTTAGAGACGAAACTAAAGCTTCAGACACAACACTAGAAATCTTCGAAAAAAGCGCGTCGGAAGGCGAATCTCCGAGCGCCAACCAAGCCAAATTGCCAAAGCTGGTTATTACGAAATTCATGGACTGGCCAAGATTCTGGGACAGTTCAACGAGAACATTGAGAAAAGTAAAGCTGCACCTATCACGAAGTTTACGTATCTTCGCGAACTTCTCAACCCCAAGGTAAGAAGAACCGTAGAATCACTTCCCTTCACGGCGGAAGGATACAACCGCGCGAAGAGTCTTCTTCAAGTTAAATATGGAAACGCAACGGAAATATTCAAACTCTATAGTCGAGAGATCTTAGACCTGCCGACGATTACAAGCGCCAACTCTAGAAAGATTCGTGATTTCAGCGAGAAATTAATGTATTCGGTCCAAGCCTTACAAACCATGGAAAAGCTCGACCAAATCAACGGCGTAGTTTCGATGACGCTGGCCAAGTTGCCAGCCATACGAGGTGACTTGGTCCGCACAGACCAGGAGTGGGGGAAATGGGACTTCGCTAAACTGGCCGAGGCTATTAAGAAATCCGGTTGAAAACAATCATTCGACCACCAATTCTCCCTCCACGAACAAGAATTGTAGCCTCAGGCGTCTTCAGAATTTGAGCAGGAAGCTTCAAAGAGATGGCCTGAGCGAACCGTACAATGCGATCATACAGGAACAATTGCAAGAAGGAATGTAGAAGAGCACCACCCGTCTCGCAGTCACGAGAGTTCTACTGTACATCCCAGACAAAAGCGTAGTCCGCAAATCTGCTGAGACGACGAGAATGAGAATCGTATATGACGCCTCCGCAAGAGAAACTCCCAACGCCCCTACGCTTCAGAACAAGTTATGGGACGTACTACCTGTAGTTAAGCAAAGAGCCTACCCAGTCGTGGTATCTGGTGACATAAAGAAAGCTTTCCTTCAAATTCGCATCAGTGAATGCGAGAAGGACGCGCCCCGCTTTCGTTGGCAACCAAACGCCAACGCCAAGATCGACATGCATGCACCTACCGTTTCACCCGAGTATTATTTGGTTTGGCCGCTTCGCCCTTTCTTCTGGGAGGAGTTCTCGAATGTCACCTGGATATCTGGTCCAAGAAGTATCCTGAAGAAACCGAGAGAATGCGAAGAAGCTTCTATGTGGACGACCTTTTGACCGGTGGCAAAAATGTTGAAGAAGCCCAGCGCCGCAAATCCATCGCGATAGAAGTGATTAGTGAGGCAAGAGTTGAGTTGCACAAATGGCACTCAAATTTTCCCGAGCTTGAAGATCAACCTAGTCCTGAACCCAGCGACGAGCAGTCCTACGCCAAGCAACAACTACTCGTTCATCCAAGCGACTCGAAGCTGTTGGGTCTAAAATGGGACAAGTCAGAAGACACCCTAGCAGTATAGAGTTCCCAACCACAAGTTCCACGCCAACGAAACGCGAAGTCCTTGGAAAACTGGCGAAGATTTACGACTCTCTGGGATTGGTATCTCCTACGTCGTTGCAAAGCAAGCTAATCTATAGAGATGTGTGCGTCTCAAAGGTACCATGGGACGCACCAGTTCCGCAAGACCTTCAACTACGCTGGAAAAAGTGGGAGCAGTCACTACCTGCAGAGATCATCGTCCCGAGAGCGAGAGCGTTAGCCGGTTGACGCCCTGGAGCTACATGGATTTGGAGACGCCTCTATCAGCGGAGTTGGCGCCGCAGTGTACTATGTCGTCCGACAGCAAGGAAGAGTAACCCAGGCCCTGGTGGCTGCAAAGGCCAGACTATCCAAGAGAGGACTAACAGTACCAAGGTTAGAGCTCGTCAGTGCTCATATGGCGGCAAGGTTAGCACCTTTTCGCAAACGTCAGTAACGCCTTTAAAGATCTGCCTAAACCGACCATATACGGATGGTTGGATAGCACGGTGGCCCTTCACTGGATTCTTGGGAACGGGCAGTACCGACAGTTTGTCTCGAACAGTGTGAAAAAGATATGGAGTCATCCCGAGATCCAGTGGAAACATGTGCCGACGACAGATAATCCCGCAGATCTTGCCAGCCGAGGAGGTCCGGTTGCCAATTCAGATCGTTGGTGGAACGGACCAAGCTGGCTTCGTAACCCCGAAGAGTGGCCGGATTCCCCAATAATTGAAAAATCGCAAGCCTCCGAATCTGAATTAAGTGGTGAGAGAACAGCTAAACCTGGCACAGCAGCAGACAGAGGAATCCAACGAAGACGAATTTGATGACCTACTTAAGCGCCACGACTTGCACAAAGTGTTACGCATACTGTACAAGCTTGGATTCTTCGGTTCACCACCAACAGAGAACGCAAAGGCCCTCTGACGAGTGAAGACCTGGATGAAACACGAAATTGGTGGATAAAGAGAGTTCAGAAACAGGATTCACAGAAGCCTCACTTCGAACAGACCCGACAAATCCTCAACTCAGAAAAAATACTCAAATGTGAAGGAAGAATACAAGGAGAACACCCGATATACCCACCAGCCAATAGCCGTTTCACCAGGAAGCTCGTACAGCGAGTCCACATCAACACCCTACACGGGGGAGTGTCGCTAACCATGGCAGCAGTTCGCAAGATCTACTGGATCCCAACTCTCAAACAAATGGTGAAGTCCATCATATCGAAATGCTGGGGATGTAAACGCTTCAGAGCCCTTCCAATCACCAAGCCACCTCCCGGGCAACTGCCAACCAACCGTACCGAAGTGGGCGCAGCTTTCGAGATCATTGTTACTGATTTTGTTGGTCCAATACGATACAATTAGCAAACCAACGCTCGTGAAGCAAAGGCGTATCTGCTCATCTTCTCCTGTAGTTTGTCAAGAGCCGTGCACCTGGAAGTAGTTCCAAATATGGAGGCAACAACTTTCTTGCAATCCTTCAAACGACTGATTGCCAGAAGGGGACGACCCAGAGTTGTCTATTCCGACAACGGTGCCTCCTTTATCAAGGCAGCCAAGTGGATAAAACGAGTGAGAAATGACAAGGATTACTGGATCGCTCCACGATATTACATGGAGATTCAACCTCAGTCGCGCCCCATGGTGGGGCGGATAATTTGAACGGCTAATCGGTGTCGTCAAATCCGCGTTGTATAAGGTGATCGGGGGAGCTACACTGACATTAACCGAACTAGAAGAAGTGATGCTCGATGTGGATACATGTACAGATCAACCGACGGCCCCTAAGCTACATGGAGGATGACGTCCAGTTACCCACACTGACTCACACCAGCTTCTTATTCCAACGTTCAAACCACCTACCTGAAGAAGAGTCGTGGAGAATCAAGGAAATAGATCTTTGAAAGCGCGCGAAACACCTCGTGAATTCCAAGAACAGCCTATGGAACAGGTGGAAAAAGAATACCTCACGGCGCTGAGAGAAAGGCACAACCTGACGCACAAAACCAGCAAGTTCCTACCGAAGAAGGGAGACGTGGTTATCGTGAAAACGGGAAACAAGAATCGTGGTACTTGGCCTCTAGCTATCGTAGAGCAGGTTTACCCAGGAAAAGATGGAATCGTTCGTGTTGTGCAGCTAAAGACCGCCATTGGACATTTGGAAAGGGGTGTGCAACATTTGTACCCGCTCGAGCTTCAGCGCGACGTTAAAGAGAATAGTATACGCTGGATCCCGCGCCTCCAGATTTCCGCCCAAGGCCAAAGAGAGATGCTGCAGCGTCAGCAAACATAAGATTGAATCAGATCGGGGAAGTGGAAGACAGCGAGTGGTAATCGGACCTGAGAAAATGACATTTTCTAACAGTCACCATTCAGCAAGGAATTCTGAATTCGTTTACAGTAGTTATTTTTTTATTATTGTTATGTTACTTGTAGTCTTAAATATAAGTGGTTATATATAATCAATCATAGATGGGTTTATACAAATGTAGCCTATTAGGCAAACATATGGGGGGAGTGTGTCGGAAACCAGGTTATCTTGTTAACGTGTGAGAGACACGAGTAGATATGTGTTAGATTAAATAGGTGTTAGATTAAATAGTGTTGAACGGAAGAACAAAGTAGCCAATAAGATAAGAATAATAATAGAATTGTTTGGTATGTATAAACCGAAACTCTTGTATGTCAACTATTGTTAGTATATTTACGAATCAACAGGAGTGGAATGATACATTATTTTATACGTAAATGATATTTTGTGTAAGAATAAAAAGACACGTCGTAATTGTAAGAATATTTATTCAATAAAATGTTTACAAAAAGTACGTTTCTTTACGTTCCTTTCTTGGTTGTGCTCTTATCGGTTTTCCTGGAGACTGTAGTGAAGGCGTCAGAGGGGGTCGCTAGAAGACGAAGGGTTGTTCTTATATTCCTTCGCAAACTGTAGACGCTCTTCGTTTCTGACGATTCCTTCGGGTACATTCAAACGTCCTAAAGCTTTTGCGAACAGTTGCCGTCCTATTCCAAAGGTTCGGGGTCTCTTTCTTCCGCTGTGATAGAATGGGAACGGAGCAACGCTTACAGGAACAGGTCGACGCATTCGTTTGCCATAATAATTGAGATAGCGTTGAAAGCTCTGATTATACAACTTGATTTTATCGTCTTGTGTTACAGTATGTTTTGACACTGTAGCAAACTGCTATTTCCGAGTCCAACTGGTTCACTTGAGACATCAGTGGAAGAACCATGGGTTTCTTTGTAACCTTGTGTTTGAGGGACCAGAACCAGTCTTTTAACGTGTTCCATTATTTGATCAGAAAGCTCGCCAATTGTTCTAAGACAGGAGCGAGTAGAAAAGGTAAGAATCCGACTCCTTTTTGTAGAATAACTTTCCTTCTTTTCGTGATCTGGTTTCTCTTATACAGTACTGCTCAGAAGTAACCTAACGCTGCGTTCTCGTCCAGAACGCGTTCCGAACGCGTTCCAGAACGCGTTCCGAACGCGTACCGGAACGCGTTCCGAACGCGTACCGGAACGCGTTCCGGAGCCGTTCCGGAACGCGTTCCTGAACGCGTTCGATTGAGATGGAAATTTTGTCGGAAGCTATTACCGAGTTCGGAAAACTCCGAGTGATTAACCAATGTAACAAATCACATTTATACGAAGAATGTATGAACTTGAGACTTGTGGCTTGGATCAATCAATGATGAGAGTGAATGAGAGTTGCGCATAAGTAATAACTGAGTCAGTAGTTCAGACACAGGCTTAATATAAATTTTACTCCGTGTTTGATTATCACGCGGCGCCATATATATTTTAAAAACATCAGTGTTGTGGACGGATGGTTGGTACCTTTTTATATGAACGCTCTGTGTTTATTAAAAAGACACTCATCAAATCTTTATTTTATTCATCTGTGAATTAAAACGACCGCTGTAAAAATTCGTGACTGCCATGCTTCGCATGCATGCACATATGCATGCACATTGTAATGTGTGCAATGACATGTCGTTTCGCTACAAGTCGTTTCGCTACAACCAGAAGTCGTTTTGCTACAGTATGTAACACAAAGTCGTTTCGCTTCCAGCGTAACAACTGTATGTGTCGACTTACCAACAAACGATTTCGTTTTAATGGTTTATTGGTAAGTCGTTTCCTACATCTATACGTTTATGTTTCGTTTTGGTTTCATGTCAGTTGGAAATTATTCTGAATTTTGATCTTGAAATATGCTCTGATAAATATGTAATCAATCTCGTACCCAGAGCCTGCGTTCCTTTATGATTGTCGATGGCGAATTTATATTTAAAGATTATGAGCTCGAGATTTCTATCATGATGTGATAAATGACAATGGCGAAGGCAGAGTCATCTATCATCTCATAGAAATTGAGAGCGAATAGACTATTGGCAAGCGCGGGGTAAAGTTTATAATGGGCACGCGGCAACATCTTTATGAATCATCACTTATTGTTTTCACTCAACTGCCATGATTTTTAGTAACGAAATACTGACGTTTCGAGCGGACGTTTTACTCTGATGAAGGGCTCCGCTCGAAACGTCAGTATTTCGTCACTAAAAATCTTGATACCCTTTACCACCTTTTCACTTTGCTATATATCCAAAACCCTGTCTACGCGCACTCTACTTTTTAACTTTATACTATCGTGATATCGTCGGCCGGGTATTTCATGTTCGAAGGTCGTTTTTGATTGACATGTTTACATGCTTATGTTCGGACGAAGCAAAACATAATCCGTAGATATAAATTCATATTAGACTCGCGTATACGATAGTGTAGCGAAACGACTTAAGGTTGTAGCGAACTAAACTACTCGTATCACAAGCTGTGGCGGTCAGCAATGCGCAAGAGCTCGTGAACCAAGACGTTTTGTCCATAATTTGTTGCGCCTGGATAACCGGCGATCTATATTATAATATCTGCCTCGTACCCAGGCGTCGCAATCCTTCCAAGGCGGAGGAGCGGCTAGGCGGAAGAGCGGGGCGAGCGAGGCGCGGAGGGGCTGCTGGGAAGGCGGAGGAGCGGGGAACGCCTGGCAGATCCTGCAAGTGTTATGGCGGACAACTGCGTTTAATAGCGAATCGGAAAGCTCGAGAAATCCTTTCGATTATTCCAGAAGACCTACTCACTTGGGAGCAATTTTACAATACCCATCCACTTTTGAAACCGCATTTAAAGGCAGAAATACAAACCAGGTTGCTCTAAAATCTCTTTAAATATAATGTCGAAGGTTTCTATTGTGTGTACTTGTTGTCGTTGTTGATAGTTATCAAAATTAAACGGGGTTTTAAAATAGAACGAAGCAATTGTATAATATGATGAACTTTCCGTAATTTGACTCCTTTTACCAACTGTCAACAGATAATTCTACAATTTAGCGGAGAGCGGAGTTGACCATCATATGCGAGTAAGGCGCAAACGATCGACTAAAGTTACACGCAAGAAAATTTCCATAGCGTCGAGGACGTTTTGTTGTGGTTTTTTGACAGAAATAAACAGAATGAATCGAGAGTCTATAATACACTACATATAATGCTGATAACCAAACAATAGCATTATTTACATACCTTGCAAACTTAGCTTTTTCACAGCTTTATTTACATCTTGAAGTGTAGACATCTTGAATTCATCAAGTGTCAATGGTCCTCAGACCCCCGAATAAAGGCTCAGACAAAGGATCAAGTGTTATTTATTACAACTGGGTTGAAAAAATAGCGAAATTTGAAAAAACAGCGGTCAAATAGAACGACTTGCAAGAAACCGAACTTTCTTGCAAGAAACCGAACAAGATCTGCCAGGCGTCGCAATTTCTCTCTCCGCCTTCCCAGCAGCCCCTCCGCGCCTCGCTCGCCCCGCTCTTCCGCCTAGCCGCTCCTCCGCCTTGGAAGGATTGAGATGCCTGGGTACGAGGCAGTTATAATATCTATATATAACCGGCGAGTCATATTCGTCTATAAATTTGATATGTTCTTCTGTCACTTTTGGCCTTCGACCACTGCGAGGAGCATCGTTCAATTGACCACTCATTCGATATCGCAAAAGAAAAAGACAGATTGCTGATCTTGAGATTTTAATTCCTTCCTCGATTAGAGTATCTTTTATTTTTGGAATCTTTACTCCAGCAGATCTCAAAGAAATTTCTCTTTTTCTTGCATATAATGAAAGCTTTCTCATCGTAAAATATCTCTTATATTCAGTAAATATGGCGGAGCGACGATATGAAACAAGTTGACGCTACGAATCGGAAAGTGACGACAATTTCCGGATATGGCCGAACTGATCACGACATGTATAGCCTGAAAACCGGAACGCGTTCCGAACGCAATTTGGAACGCGTTCGGAACGCGTTCTGGAACGCGTTCGGAACGCGTTCTGGAACGCATCCGGAACGCGTTCTGGAACGCGTTCGGAACGCGTTCGGAACGCGTTTTTGGTTAGGTTATTTCTGAGCAGTACTGTATATCAACGACAACCTCTATGTGATCTGAGTATGGTGTATGCTTTTTATACGTTTTTGAACTAATTTTAATCGTTCCATGGCCAATGTTCAAAAGGCACTCGGTTAGGGCTTCCAATAAATCTTTGTCTGCAGCTTTTATGATCGCTCTTCGCATAGAAGGTTTACACGTTGCCAATACTTCACAGTTCCCCTTCACACACGATGGTACATCCCCAAATAGACGTAATGTTTGTCTATTGGGAAGATTCCGCATTGAAGTCGTATTTCATCGCGACATGTCGATGTCAGGTCGACAAACATGTAAGAATACGGCTTTTTTGTCGCCATCTGGTAAGGTTGATGGAAAAATTTGGTATTGCTTGGGTACAACTGTTTTGCTAGGTGGATCCATTGGCTGGCATCACGGGCATTCTTAGTTAGAACCAAATAACTGGCGTCAAGCGATATAGTTCGATGATCTTAATTTGCTTTGATGAAACATATTTTGTTCTTTGTAAATCACGCTGAGATTTCCATGGTGAGACTTTTTCGTAAATAATTTCGCAATAATCGCGTCTTTTTCACCCATCATATTGTCAATGATAAAAAGGTTTCGTCGTTTTGGGTTAATTGAATCCAACATGATATCGGGTAGACCCTGTACAAATTAACTGAATGCCGCGGGGACAAGTTGCTATATTTCAGCAAACGTATAAAAATAAACGAATAAAAATAAACAATATTTTCTGGAGGCGGGTCGATTCGCTAACAGTTTCTTAACAAACGTCGTTTTTCCTGTTTTGTTTCCTCCAGAGACCAAGAGACCAAAAGGATGTGTTAACTGTATGGAGTACGTCTTTGGACTGTTTTTTTGTAGAATTAGATACAGTACTTCTCAGAAATAACCTTGAATGAATGAATGATTTTAATATTTCAACAGGGTGCTCATTCACGTAAAGTGATTTTCAATGAGCGGAACTCGTCCCAAACGCGGTCGGAACGAGTTCCAGACGCGTTCGGAGCGCCATTGTGACTTCGATTGAAACGTTCGTCGGAAATTTTGATTTAGCTTCGTTAATCTCCGACTTTAGCCAATTATCAAAACTTAAATCCTTGCTGGAGTTAAATCGTTGCTTGTTAAATCGTTAAATCGTTGCTTGCGGTATATGGTTTATTAAACGAGATTAAAGGAGAAAGTATATTGAATTGCCATCCTTTGAATGGGTGATTTTCCACAAATTTATAATTTTCGATGCTATTAAAAATCATATCGTTAAACGCGAGGGTAAATAAATAGCATTTATCTATAAATATATTTATACTATAGTCAAGAAAAATACTGAAATAAATGTATGTCTTGTACCTGTATATATGATTTGGTCGCCCACTTGTTGTTTTGATGCTCGCTGCCTCAAGTTGGCTGAACCGCTTCGCTTTTGCAGATTTAGCAAACAGGACGCGGACGTCAAGAGGACGTGAGATGGCAAAAGATGGCGTGGATTTTTGTCAATTTCGCTTCCGGCGCTAAAGATGACGTCGTCTTCGCGATTTTTAGGACGTGATTTTCAAGATTTGACGTCCTGTCTAAGACCAGCCTGCGTGCAGACTATATCCAATCCCCGGAGGGAATAGTCTGCGCAACGGAGCCAAAAAACTTGTTGTGCTGACTTAGCATTTCGCAATTCGCTCCCAGCCTATTTCCGATTTGCTTTGACGCTTTTAAAGATGGCGTGAACTTTGTGCTGTGTGTTTTGAGAATATCGAGAAACCTTGTGACAAAAATCTGGTAGCTAGTTCAAGTGGCATTTTTAATCCTAAAGGGGCATTGGATATTGTTCATAATGAGCGAAGGCTTAAGCACAGTGAGTTTTGATATTAATGACATAATTTGGCTTTTCTAAAGGGATCAATCTGCTGAATCCACCAGTGAACACGCTGTTACGATCAGTGAGGAAACCCTTCATGAAGACCAGAATGATGGTAATCCATTAGAAGCTGACAATGGGAGAAAAATTGTTTTTGACAATTTTGATATCAGGACTCAAGTGCATTCTATGACAGAAGATCATCAAAATGCTGATAAACATTGGGTAACAGTTATAGCAACTGAAAATAGGATATCAGGAAATCACCTTTCATGTGAAAAACCAAAAGAATCTAGGATTCTCAGCATAGAAAACGGCATTTGCATCCCAACCCAGAAGGAGCACAAACAACAAGTCACTGACTATAGACGTCTTGTAAACAGAGTTGCAACATCTACCATTCCATGCCTCAAGTTCCTTGAGGATTGCATTGAAAAGCACATTCTCCATCAGTATTCATCTACTACAGTCAGACCTACAAACACTGTATGTATACTACAACATGTTAAACCAGTAGTCCTCAACAGTTGAGTTACATAACATTGTATTGGCATGTTTAAATTTAATTGGAAAAGGAGGAAAAGCAATATGTTAAATAATTATACAGTAAAGCTAACTGTACTTTTTAATTTGTTTTATTTGCTTTTAGAACTTTTTGGGAATGATTTTTGAAAATGAAAATGAAGCATCTGGAATGCAGAAAGTATTAGAGGAATTGCATAAAAAGTATGTGCCCTATTCTGGTGAAGGCGAAGAACGAGAGTACGCACAACAAGCAATCCATGCAGATCAGCTTTCTGTTGAAAGAGGAGTGAACGTATTGTTACATGTTTCCAATGGATTTACACCAGAGGAGCATTTGGAGGGCATTCATTTTGAAGTTGCTGATTTCCACAGAGGAGTGAAATTCTTGCAGGTAACAGACTTACAGTATATCACTTTTATGTTTACTGTATAATGATTAAAATATTTTCTTTACATTTGCTTATTTCCTTTTAGTATGGGTTTGATAAATTCTACAACACCAAGTCAGCATTTGATAAGTGTACCCGCTACAGTGACCGCCTGCTGATAAATAGAAGAAATGTGACCTCAGATGTGAGCAAGAAAGTTGATGGATGCAAACGGGTTTTTTATTTTGGAGCTTGAAGCACGTATTGTTGCTGCTGTTCTGCAGATACTGTAAGTTAGCAGTTTTGATGAACTGCCAAGTGAGACTCATCTTCCAGCTGATCTGAAAAGCAAAATCCAGTATGAGAAACAAATGTTTTTGTCAGCCTTATCTGAGAAAGTAGTTAACAATTTTATCCTCAGAAGTGAAAATTTGGATCTACTCCGCCAGAAACATGAGTATGATGAATGGCTGCAAGTCAATAATCCGATTTCCACTGATGGGAAATACAAGTGCAGACAGTCTACATGCAATAAGACTTTTGTTTTTAATGGGAAAAACGGATTGAACATGAGAAAACCCATGGATTGCATCAAAACAAGATTGTTCAGGACTACCGTCAGAAAATGAAGCAAGATGATATGTTCAATTATCAATGTTCTTTTATGGATTGTGGATTAATTGTTTATAATTGATTTGATGCTACCAAAGAAGGAAATGGAGCTCGTGTCATACGGTGTTGGAAATTTATGTTGCCACACTTGAAACATGATGCGTCCAGTAGGAAGTATGCTTTGGAAGCATTATTCATCATGTGCCAAATTTATGGCACTGTCAGGGATTCACACCGATTTATCTGGAATCGTTTTCACAAAGAGAAGTTTGGTATTGGAGGACATGTACCCCTTGATATGGCACTTGAACATTTCAATAATGTTATCAAACGTGTCATTAGACACATGGGCCCAAATTCAACAAATAGAAATGCCATCGACCGGTATTGTAAAGCTTTAACTAACAATAAAAGAATCCTTGACAAGTATGATGGCACTTGCAGAGTTATCCGAAGATCTGGAAAGCACACACTATTGAAAACTGAAAACGACCTGACGAAAATAGTAAATGAACTGTTAAGACAACAAGTTTTGCAGCTCACAGAAGGAAGGTCATATACCACTTTCAAGGGTATTGATTGTTAATTGATTTTGATTTACATGCATTGTATACTTGGATTGAGAAACATAAGGATAACATTTATAAATCAAAATTTTCTAGGTAATATACTAGTAACTGAAAACATTAATTTAATGCGCTAAATTTTTGCAGTACTAATTCTTAAATTTAATTGTTAATGAAAATTGAGATTTCTGGAATATTCAGACAGGTGACCATGGATGCTAACTTTTTGAGTTCTACCACAAAGGTAAGATTGAATCAGGATAGAGTTGTATCACAGCACTGATAGAGCTTCAATTTATGCAATAAGATCTTGTGGTCCACCAGGTCGAAAGCCTTGCGTAGATCCAAAACCACTACACCGTTAATATCGCCATTTTCAATATTTTGATACCAAACATCCAACATTTGGGCCAAGGCAGTCTCGCATGAAAAGCCACGTCTGAAACCCGATTGTAAATTATACAATAGATTTCTTGAACTAAGATACGCAAGGAAACTCGAGTAGACATGTCGTTCAATTATCTTGCTGAGTATTGCAAGTATAGCAATTGGGCGATAATTAATTTTATCAGATCTATTGCCGTTTTTGTAAACAGGACAGATTCGTGAAATCTTCCATTGTGTAGGAAAAATCCCTGATCTGATACTAAGATTTAAAATTCTAGTTACAGCTGGAGCTATTACTGGTGCCGCTACTCTTAATATTCTTGAGCAAACTCCATCAAGGCCCACAGCTTTATTAGTTGATAACGTCGTCAGATAATTTTTCACAGAACATTCTTCAATCTCCGGTATTATATATTTATCTTCGTTAGATAAATGGATCGCAAGAAAGGATTCAAGCAGTTGAAAATTTTCAGAATTTCTATCACCTGTTGACCGAACTGTACTTGCAATTGAGGTGAAATATAGTCGTTAAATATTCCAGCTACTAATTTGGGATCTGAAATTTTATTTCCACCGTCTTTAATGCAAAATGGATTAGCTTTTATTTATTTTGGAGCCAGGTCTCTAAGATATTTCCATAACTTTGAGGAATCCTTTTTACCAGATTCAATTACTGATTGATAATAATTTACCTTCGCCGATCTAATTAGTGAAACGCATGTGTTTCGCCAGCGTTTGTAATTATAGTTGTGTCACCAATTGAATTAAAGTGATCCCGTTGAGATTTCATCAGACATCCAATCAGGTTGTTTCTTCTTTTTAACCCGTTTACTTCGAAGAGGTGCATATAAATTTACTACATCTAAGAAAAGCGAGTACCAAGCATCTCAAGTGCATCCGATGGATCATCATATGTCTCAAGTACTGACCAGGGCACTATTCGCAGATCAACGAGAAATAGATCTTCATCGAAACTTTTAAAAGAACGAAAGTTGATTGTAGAATGGCTCTGCTTATTTCCAAAATTGGCTTTATATACAAAACTAGTCGGGTAATGATTACTTATGGCAATCTTTGAAACTTTAACAGCTCGAACCTTCTCAGGATTTGACACATAAATATGGTCGATAAGAGTGGCGGTGCATGACGTTACTCTGGTGGGCTCTTTAATTATTTGTTCAAGGTTCATGAGATCCATCACTTCTATCCAAGACTTTGAAATATCATTCTGACTTAAGAGATCCACGTTAAAATCGCCCATATGATGATTTCTTTGCATTCGAGGTATGCACTTTCCATTTGATTTTCAAAGAGGTTCATCCATGCCCCCGGATCAAAATCTGGTGGGCGGTAAGCAGTGAAGATTAGTATGGATGGTGATTTAGTAAACATTATTTCAAGCCATAATGATTCTATTTGACCAGTGTTTTCAAGGTCTGTTCTTCTGGAGCATGATATCTTTTCTTTCACATAAACAGCTATTCCTCCGCCTTTATTATTTTCTCTGTCATTGCGATGCTGACTATAACCATTAATATTTGTTGTAGAATTTGCATATGTGCCATTAAACCATGTCTCAGTAATTCCGATTATATCTGGTTCCTTGTTACTCTTGTTTAGAATAATCTTTAGCTGATCTAGTTTATGATTATTATTTATTGATGGACAAAGACTTCTCATGTTCCATTGTGAAATCCTTAGGCCACTGGGCATATCACTCGTAAGCGAGGGAATATAAATGGAATCATTGTGGTCTGAATAATTTGAAACAGGACCTGGGTTCAGTTCGACGTCTCCAGATAACAACAAAACTTGAAAGGTGGCGACTGAATTACTGTAATATAAACAAGGTTTTCCAATTCGTTTAATATACTTTCGACCGTGTCTGCAAGTCGTCCCAAAGCCAAAGCCAAACGATTGCCTGACAGTGTATGCAAATTCAAAGCGAAGACTTGCATCGCTGAACCCAAGACCCAAACTACACTTCGTTATTTTATTTTCCCTTAAGTTGAACAGATAAATACCTTGAGGTCCGTAAACTTCCAAGTTTTCGATATAAACCTTTTCCCATGATCGTATTTTATATGCTACTGTGGTCCTTTATGTCTCGCAATTCGACTCTAGTTTCTTCGGATCTATATATCAAGGCCATTTACGCCGCCTACAACGATATTATTCATATCCAAAATACCAGCGAAAATTCTACCATTTGGCTCTCCGATGTCGAATACAGACAAGGCCGAGTTAGAGGTTTTCTTATCTTCGTTTTGGGAGAATACAAACACCCATACAACCATAAAAAATAGGTACGCAAT
Source organism: Chrysogorgia sp. JL179-B06 (assembly GCA_035772405.1). Lineage (NCBI taxonomy): Eukaryota > Metazoa > Cnidaria > Anthozoa > Scleralcyonacea > Chrysogorgiidae > Chrysogorgia > Chrysogorgia sp. JL179-B06. Next base: position 132,976 of record JAYKKM010000390.1, on the reverse strand, counting down.
GCGTACATGTGACTACCGGATAGACCATGTGCATGAAAATGCATGAAAAGCACAGACACACAAAGAAATTGACAGTTATTATAAATCATTTTATAAATGTGTTGCTAAATTGAACATGGAAAATACTATGCCTACATTTTTATATGGATTGTTTCCAAAATATAGCATCATCATAAACATGCCCTCAAATTTTATTTGAAGTGAACTTGTAAAGTTCACATGTAAATAAAACATCTGGGGCTGGTTATACGAAGCCTGGATACTGGATAGTTTATCCGGTGGATAAGTCCTAGCTAGAAAAACAGTCTAGTGGTGATTTGAGAGCTGGCAGATCTAGGATTTTCCTAATGCCCCCCCCCCAATTTTGGGAACCAAGGAATCGCAGCTGTAAGTTGCACGGAAACAAGAAATTTGGCTGTTTCGGCATATACCAAAATGCATCAGGCATGCCTAGAAACACTAAGTAATAGTGTAATAGTGATTCCTACATGGACAGCCAGCCATCAACGGCAGAAAAAAATGTTAGTGGCCAGGATTCTGAAATAGGGCGTCCAATTTGGGAACATATCAGACAAAAGTGATGACACATATAGGGGGCCCTTGGAAAATATTTGAATTTTGGGTAAATTGCATTTCCTGAATTTTGAGAGCACTTTTGAGCAAAATATAACAGTCTTAAATAAAAATTTTAAATGGGGTATCTCATCATTTTAAATACATATTTTGGTCCAAATATGCTTATATCAAATATATAATGAAGCAGTAAATTAGTTATATTTCCATAAGATGCAGTGCAGATAATATTCATATATATTCTCCTTACAATTAAATTTGTAATTCAACAGTTCAACAGAACTTACATTTTCAAAGAGAAGAAATTCATAATCTGTGCAGTGAATTATTAATTAGAAGTTTACTTCATGTCAACATCTGTGTAACGTACTAAAGATCGCATCAGACCCATTCAAGATTTTTAGTTTTGCAAGTTTGTGCCGGCAATGCTGCAATGTCTTCAACTAGGACATTTTCACTCAACTAAGTACACTGTCAAATTGGTCAAAATGTCACATGTATGATAATATTGAAAATTAAAGCTATTTCTTTTCAAATATATTTATATATATATTGTAGGCAAATCATTGAGAATAATTTCTTTCTCCCCCAAATTTTTGGTGACCACTTTTCATTGTATGGCATCCAACGACACCCGGATACCCTTCTGGCTATAAGCCTGCTCTGACCAGTGCCCCTAACAGGATAATTAGTACAACAACGCTTTGGAGTTTGTTTGGAAACTATCTGTGATAGCATCCTTTTCCCTGAGAAACCCCAATTACAATTGGCACAAAATGGTTTGGTTTAAATACTTCACCAGCAATGACATTACCTTCAAAACTAAACAATAGTAGATCATCAGATGCAGTTGTTAAAGGAACACTAGGATTGACTTGTTGATTAAATAATAACTTAAACGTTCTCCACAATCAGGATAGAACAAAGTAATATTTCTATTTCTGACAGAACAGAGAACGAGAATAGAAAGAAAGCTAGCCCATTTTTAATCCTCAGAATTGGAAATGGCTTCCAATTCCCCTCCAGATGTACCAAAAATCCAAACTATATATTCAAAACACTGTCTACGCAGCACTATACTTTTTTACTACTCTCGGATATTCTATATATCGCTGCGACATGCCTAACCTTAAGAAGTTTCGTCAAAGTCTCCGTCACGAAATGGTAAGTTATTTGCTTCCTTTTTTACCGTCGATCAGTAATCATGCTCTACGTTTGTTTGACCTTATTTTATCTAAAACCCGTTTTTCCAGTCACGTTACTTTTATTAGTCGTTGTTTATATCGGGGGGTCATTCCCTACGGTTTTAGATCCTCTTTTGATTTATTGTCTTTTAATCTCCCCACTATCGATCGTCGTTATTCCCATCACATATCAGCGGCTTGTTCGAGTCATTCCCGTCGTTTGATGCGTATCACTATTAAATCTATGTCCAGTAATTTACAACATACTGATGACGACATCTCGGGATGTAAGTCCTCTCTCTCCCAGGTCTGCCCACCTATTTTGTTTACCGCTATCATTCAACAAATTCGCATGCTAAATTCCAGACTATGTTTTTCTTAAAGACGGCGTCCAAATTGGCCAAATTACTGGGTCCTTCCCCGAATCCCTCCCAAAGCACTAGTTCCTCTAACGAAGTCACTCGTCTAGTTTTCACTATTCCCTCTGATTTGCCATTATCTGACCCCGAGAGATCTGTTCTTGCGAAAGGTCTCAAGTTTGTTCCCAACTCCGGGCCCATCGATCTATTTTCAGTTAAAGTGGATACCGAATCTTTCTTCCGCCGCATGCGCCTCAAAGCCTTTTTTCATGATAAGCCCACTTTCAATAGCAATAAGGATATTTTCGAAGAACTCAACCCCAAGAAGTCGTCTTGGTCTCCATCCGAAGGCGATTTTTCTTCCCTTGAACTTTTCGTAAGACAATGCCGCCATGACATTGATAAATTGCACCCTCCGCGCAGAAAACAAGTTCATAACCTCAACAAAGAAGAGCTTCTAGCTTTGAATTCATTACGATGCCGAAATGACGTTGTCATAAAACCTGCGGACAAAGGTGGCGCTGTAGTTGTCTGGAGAGCGGACTTGTATCGACAAGAGGCTCTTCGTCAACTCAGCGACACCATCTTTTATACTAAGTTGAATTCCGATCCCACTCAATCTCACCAAAAATCCGGCAAAACTACCATCAAGAATTTCATCCAAGCCGGTGAATTGCCTGCCTCTGCATCTAACCTTATATTAACAACCCCCAGAACGCCTGTCATATATTTCCTACCTAAAATCCATAAACCTAACAATCCTGGCAGGCCGATTGTTTCCGCTTGTAGTTGCCCCACCGAGTTCGTTTCCAGTTTTCTAGACAACGTTATGTATCCTTTGGTTAAGAAGTTGCCTTCTTATATCAAAGATACTAAACATGCCTTGCAAATTTTCGACCAGTTACGTTTCAGTAGTTCCGATAAATTTATTTTCACGATGGACGTCAAGTCCTTATACACCGTCATTCCCCATTGTGATGGCATTGAAGCTCTGAAGTTTTTCTTTGATCAGCGCACTAATTTAGAACCCTCCACAACCACGTTACTCCGCTTAGCAGAACTAGTGCTTACCCTTAACAATTTTTCGTTTGATGGTGAACATTATCAACAAATAAGTGGTGTTGCGATGGGCACCAAAATGGGTCCAAGCTATGCTAACTTATTTGTTGGTTATGTTGAAAAACAGATCTTTGAACAATACATGGGTCCCTTGATTTTTTCGGCAGATTTATCGATGACTGTTTAGGAACAGCGTCGTGTTCACGTGTCCTTTTAGAGCAGTTCATCAACTTTGTTGATGATTTTCATCCTGCTCTGAAGTTCACGTGGGAAATCAACGAGACCTCTGTGTCGTTCCTTGATATTTTAATTTCGATTAATGGTGATTCGCTGAAAATGTCGGTCTCGTACAAGCCTACTGACTCGCATAGTTATCTTCTATTTTCATCCTCTCATCCCAACCACACTAAGCAATCCATCCCTTACTCTCAATTCTTGCGTCTTCGCCGCTTATGTAGCGACGACCAAGATTTTCATGCCAAATCAATGGAAATGAGATCTTTTTTTGTCCAACGTGGTTACCCTACCAACCTTTTAGACCTCGCCGTTCAGAAAGCTTTTCTCGTCCCCCGTTTAGACGCCCTTGAACCATCTTTGGAACGAGTTTCAAACAATAAAATTCCTTTAGTTCTAACATTTCATCCTTTCAATTTTAAAGTTAAAAATATTATTAATCGGAATTTTCACATTTTAAAAAATGATCCTGAGACGTCAGCCATTTTCACCGACAACCCTTTGGTATCTTTTCGCCGTAATAAAAACATTCGTGACTCCTTAGTACATAGTGCCCTTAAACAAAATACCTCGGCACCAGCGGGAACATTTTCTTGCGGCCGTTCCCGCTGTAACACATGCCCTTTTCTCAATCCCACTACATTTATTACTGCCCCCAAATTCGACCACACAATCCGTCATGCTTTTTCATGCACGTCCACCAACATAATTTATTGCATTTCTTGCGATAAATGCCCTAAAATCTACATCGGTGAAACTGGGCGACGTCTTTCAGACAGGTTTGCTGAACATCTTCGTTCCGTAAGGATCAATGATGGTGACAAACCTGTAGCCCGCCATTTCAACAGCTCCAACCATTTGGTTTCAGACATGAAAGTCTGTGCCATCCTTCCCATCTCCGGTGGCAACGATAACCGCAAGCGGCAAGAGAAGCGTCTCATTTTTAAACTTGGCACCACACATCCTCTTGGTCTTAACGAACGTTTTTCTTTTATTTAATTTTCTAAAAGTTTTTTGTTATTTTATTTTGCTTGGAATTTTTTATTATTAGCTTATGCACTTTCATTCCTTTTCAAGTCTTTGTTTCTATTATTATCGCCTAATCCCCTTGAATATTGGACCTGTCATTTCTCCCGCCCCCTCAGTCTGCTTATTGATCAACTGTAAAAATAGTAAATGATTTAACTTTTCCCATCTCATTAATTATTAGTTAGTTTATTTCCCGTGCATTTGATTGGCTACTTTCCACCTGTGACACCCTTTTGGCATATATATAAGCCCTATTTATTTTATTTCATCTCGTCTTACTCTGATGAAGGGCTCCGCTCGAAACGTCAGTATCTCGTCACTAAATTCTTGGCAGTTTACCACCTTTTCACTTTGCTATAATTTCGTAAAAGATATGTTTCGTATACCTTGCCGTTGATTTTTGCCCCCCGGAAAATTTTGAAATATAGATTCCAGTAAATGGCATTTCCTGCGTTCTGAGCGGTAATTTTTCAGCTCAGAAGTTTATAAAATTTCATATGTTGGATCGTTTCGCTTTATATCAGAGCGCAACAGCATGCCTAAGAACCACTGACAACATATTAATGCAAAGAAAAATCAGGCGTCTGCACCGGACCCTCTAGAAAGCCTTGCGGCTTCAGCGCTCGGATTATTTAGTTAGCATGACCTCTCCATTTGGGACCAGCTTCGCCTCTGAAAACGATCATTGGTAATTGACCATTTATGACGCCGAACGAATGCGATACTGTACTGATTGGTAAGCCACAGCAAGCGCGCGAGTGAGAGCGAGACAAACGTCTAACTCCAAGAACTCGTTCTTTAACTCGTTCTTTAACTCCAATTTGGGAGAGGAAATAACTGGAGTCATTTCAAATCCAACTTTGGGAGTTATTTATACTCTTGGAAAAGAGTACTGTAAGTACAGTACTGCCTAGAAGTAACCTAACGAAAACCTAGGTCGAACCTAGGTTGAACCTCGGTGCAACTTAGGGTCAACCTAGGTCTCACCTCGGTTGATACTAGGTGGCACCTAGGTCTCACCTCGGTCTCACCTCGGTCTAACCTAGGTTTAACCTTCCGCAAGCAAGCGCGGTTCTCACGTCGGAAATTATACGACACGTTCCGGAACGAGTAGCTTTTACCGAAGTTTGGCGTCCTTTGGCCATTTGAAAAAACCGCGTCATACCATAAGGTTCACTCCATCGTTTCGTAAATAATGGAGAAATTATCGCAATACGCCAGGGAACGAATTGTTTCGCTTTGGTCTTCATCAGTTCCGATAACAAAAATCGCGGACATCCTTGAATTCAAACATCGAGATCGGCTTTAAATTTTATATCTTTCTCGGTATCGACGAAATGGTGGGAATCTACGAGATGCGCCAAGCTAACCGCTTTTGACTGAAAAGGAACACTTGAAGTTCATCGAGGAAACAATGAAAGCGAATGACGAATTAACATCTGCTGAAAATAAATATCAAACTGGTGGACGAATGCGCCGTTGATGTCTCACGGAGGCATGCAAATTCCGCGTTGTTGCCAGTTTGTTCGAGAGCCAAACAAAATAAAGAGGCGCCTCTTGTTCTGTTTGAATGCCTTAGCGGTAAAAGATGCGTTCGAGGACGTCATTTTATACGGACGAGACTAGTGTCCAAATCGAACAATATATGCACGTGCATATGATTGGCAATATCACTAGCAAACTGAACAATGAACCGTTTCAAACGTCGAACTTCTCATGTGCTGAACATTAGGTTCAACCATGCTGATTAATATTAATATCAAAATATTATCGCATAGGCATAACAAATATTCTTGTAACGAATAAATCACCTAAGCGCAGCGCGCAGGTCAATATATTATTCTCGTTAAAGCGGCTTTTTGTTTACATTCGTATTTGGTTCGTATTTTACCGACAGCCGTCCATCTGAATTTATAAGCATATCAACAGGAGGATTTACATATATTCAACCAATAATTATTAAGACTTTAATACCTTCAGGCGATGCTTTGGACGTCCCTTTCGTTTTCCTTGGGTAGTACCTTCTTTACGGAAACCTTAGCATTCTTTTATGATATTATACATGTGTGCTATGAATAAGAACGGTGTGACACCTCGCTGGCACAGAATAATAATCAAATTCCGGTAGATTTGACACTGGCACTATTAAACGTGCACTTTTCAGTATTTCGATAAAAAAGGCGAATGGTGTGCATATAGTATAGTGCATTGACAAACGGGGGAATTGTGATATCATATTTAACAATGAAGCAATTTTCGCGTGGGCTAAAATGTCCTTCAAGCAATAGGTTGTGGCAAATGGGGCCAAACCGCTAAAATCGATTTTAATCATAACAATAGTTTCAGATTTTTTGCTGTGCGAAGTTACTCCGGAACATCCGAAGCACGCGTTTAAAAGAAAACTGAACCGACAGTAAAGTGAAAAGGTGATGAACTGCCAAATGGCAACGAAATACTGAAATTTCTGCGAGCGGAGCCCTAGATCAGAGTAATTACTGAAGGCCTCCGCACACACATAAATTAGTCAGTTCGCCACACATAAAGTCAGTTCGCTACACACATTAAGTCAGTTCGCTACAACTCATCATTTATTAAAAAACAATCAACTTGATTTGTTTAATACGTATTTACTGAACAGATCACCTGAATGACAGTGCAAGAGCGTTATAAATCTTAGATGGAATCTAAGCGATGACTCACAGAGATGCCGTCCATCGCCAATACGCGCTGCCATTAATGCTCTCGAACAATACCTATTCAAATACTAGTCTTTTGCCAAGCTAATTTTAACGCGGTTTTGTTGAAATAGCTGCTATACAACAATAAGTAATAATAAATAATATATAATAATAATACACAATAAATGTGACTCAGAGTCGCCATGTCCATCGGAATCGTCAACGCGCTTTCGGTGATATATATTCCGCTTTCCGTTTATGTGTGTAGCGAACTGACTTAATGTTGTAGCGAACTGACTTTATGTGTGTGGCGAACTGACTTTATGTGTGTGGCGAACTGACTCTAGGTTTAGCGAAACCGACCGGTTACCTCCGTTCCAAACGTCACGGGGTTTTAAACGCCGGTTCGGAAGTTCATTGGAATTCGACATTTATATGCTTAGTTCCAAATCTAAAACTGATCACGGCCGAGAAAAGAATGACACAATGCAGAACTTCTAATCGTCTGAAAGTAAACTGAAACCGACAGATCGTGATTTTGGACCTTGGTGGTACCATTTGCCAACTACAACTCCAAACCGTATTCCAAACGCCGATCACTGTGTCTTTAACGAAAAATCTTTCGAGAAGATTGTAGCCCACGCGAAAACTATTCATTCATTCATAATAATCACAAACTCACTGGTTGGTTTCAAATAAAAAGTCCGCTGTTTACACAGCACTCTATATACTTTTTACACCGAGAGTAATATTTGATTTTGGACGGCATCTATTATTGACACATGCGCGTTACTGAATAGTCGGACAAGGTCGGAACCCGAAGTGTTTAGTCGACCTAGTTTTTCTCATGCGGTTGGGTTTGTCGACCGCAACCTCACCGCTAATCCACCGCAACCTCACCGCCAATTGACCGCTAATCCACCGTAACCTCACCGCTAATCCACCGCAACCTCACCGCTAAATGACCGCAACCGCAGTGTTAGGTTATTTCTAGGCAGTACTGTACGTAACCACCCCCAAAATAGAATTAAATTTACTCTTATTATCAAAATTGGAGTAGACAGAAGATACAAGGACGATCGTCAAGTTCAAATCAGGTGAATACAAGATAAGGATCAGATGTGTCGATCCTTCGATCTCCATCGCGTCTCGGTAGTTCAATGGGTATCTCACCAGCAATCAGAAGGTTATTGGTTCGATCCCTGTCCGAGACATTTTATGAGGAGTTGCTCTTAACGATCGTCCATGTATCGTCCATAATACACACACTAGCTAATGCTAAAACTAATGCTACCTAATGCTTAATGCAGCTGTTGTGGTCTAGTGGTTACCACACATGTCTATGAGCTGGGAGCTGGTTCAAATCCTGGATCGGACCTGGTCGGGTCGGACCTCCACTGGTCACTTTCTCTAGGAGAAAGTGCTGCCTTTGCAATAATACCAGCAAATGGTAAGACTTTCGGGTCTTCCCGGATAACGACCTTAAATCGTAGGCCTTCGGAACCCCATAGTACATAGACTTCTAGCCTGTTGGGATATTCCGTTCACACAAAAGAGTGATAAATCTGATAAACTAAACTACCTTTTTAAGCTTCCTTTTTACGACAGTATGATATAAAACAATATACAGTATAAGAAATAATTAGTCATCCAGACCTGCTTTAGCATTAGTCTCCTTGTAGTAATCGACAAAACCAGCAATAAAAACACCAGACGCATCGAGTAAACCCATAATGGTAAAATTCATAAGAAATGTGGCAAGTAAATACAGCCAGGAAGTCTTTCCATCTTTCTGAAACGGCATCTAAAAAATGGACAATTGGTCAATAGACGTCACTGCACTGTAAACATCACGGTCATCCCAGAATCCTTTGTTTCAAGAGGACTTTAATCTCGAATATCCTTCCTGAATAACAATGAGAGACGATTAGAACTTATCATCTGTCTTACAGTATTCATGAGTGACAATTAGTTGTAATCCATCCTTAATAATAATCACCGAGACGATCAGTGAAGAAAGGTTGACACACGCTATTGTTGTCGAAAACTATTCCGTCATATAAAACTGTACTAAAATAGTATAGAAATAAGTAATATCACTATGTTTACTTTTCTTTATGCATTTATTTATTTATTTATTTATTTATTTATTTATTTGTAAGTAACGTATATTTGCAAACCAAATTTAAATACATGGTCATTAAACCAATAAAAACGTTTTATATCTAAGTTCCCTAAAATATTCAAATCAGCACACACTCAGAGTAATCTGGGTAACACCTAAATTCAGTGAAGTCCTTAAATGGAATTGAATAAGGGACAGCAGTATCGATATTACCATCCTAGACACACAACGAAATAAAAATATAACGCCTGCAGAAGAAAGCGTAATGAATGTCCGTATACAATATACAGCAACCTGCAGGCCAAGAATCTATAACTGTTCCGCCCGCACATTGTTAAACTGTTTTATTTATGTTCATATGACACCTGAACAGTGACGTCGTCCCACTTAGATATAGTTATTATTGTGTCAGTTTTGTCCGACTTGATAGTCTCAACTTCATTGCGTGAATAAAATTGTTGTAAATCTTCCGTTCGTTCCATTTCTTATTCGTTCCCGACATACTGTAACATCTGCTCCTTTCGAACTGGATTCGAATCCGTGAATGTAAGGATGTGCGACGAAAATATAGTCCCCAAACCGGGCGAAGATGAAAACAGCGTGGCCAAGCTTATGATCAGAGTATGCTCTGATCGTAAGCTTGGCCACGCTGTTTTCATATCCGAGTTTTTATATCCGAGTTATTTGCCTGAGCTGCCGATTGACAGTATACGTGCGACTGGACCGTCGAAGTCAAAGCGATTAAAGGTACGAGAGCACAAATCAAGGCGAACATTACCCGCCTTATCTCGAAACTCTGGTAGTTGCCAACCCACATTCGAGATCTGGTCAAAATAGTTGAAGATCGGGTCAAGATCGTGCAACCGCAAACTTTACCGTCAGAAAAGGAACATGAATGCGTGGCAAACTGGTTCCTCGAAATAGAGTAGAGGGCCGAAATCGCACTGGCAACAGCCAAGGAACACGTTGAAGAACGCAACGAAGAACCACCGCGTCCATAATATCCGGTTATGTCGCTGTTTCGAGTCAATTGTCGAAGGCGCGAACCAATAAATCTTCCGAAAGGGCAAGTGAACTGTTACTCCGTCGACAAGCCGAACCCAAAACCCTCAAAATCCAACAGACTAAAGAGGAGGCAGTCGCGAATGCGAACAAAACGTCCAACGAGAGCTCGACGAGAAGACGCGAGAGTGGGAAATCCTAAACGATATTGAGGGCCGAGAAAGAACGTCTCCGTCGTCGCGTACAACAATCAAAGGATGTAATCGCGCAAGCAGAGCTTGAGACCAAATTCGGCGAGGGGTGCATTATTGTAGATTTGGACAAGTGCGAGGACTTAACTGACCAAACCACATACCAAGCGATAGTGAGTTCCTCGAAAAAAGCATGGCGTGTGAAGAGTTCGTGTGTGAATCGACTGACAAAATCTCTGATAACTTTCAGTCTTTTGCCAGTTCAAATAATAGCGATAATAATAGTAAAGCTCTACAAGTCGATTATAATTATAATTTTATTACAATCGAGAATTCCAAGCTAAAATGGAAAAGCAGCTTCGAATCATTGAAAACCTTCGTTGAATCAACTCTATCTCCTGGTGGACAATCAAAGCTCTTCACCGAAGACTCTCAACAACTTACAATAAAGTTTCATATGAATTCGACTTCCCTCTTAATAGACGGTGAAAAATGTAACGAGCTAAAAGAATTCTTGCATATTACAGCAAAGAATAAGCAGATACCATTCGTTGAGGAACAACCCACTAATGACGAACAGGTTTGTGAACAAAATAGCATCGAAGCTATTGGTAACAGGTTAGCAATAAACCAGTCAACAATACAAGTCAAAATGTTAACTGTTGGCAACCGCCTAGTTATATTATTAAGGAAGATCAACTGCCATTTAGACGACCACTGATTCCAAGCCAACATCGTCAATCTGCTGTTCCTTTTGTTAATGAAAATATTCAATTGCCTTTTCAAGATCGAAATTAGCATTTTTGATCTCGTGGCACGTGTAAACACCAATCAATCATTTCAAAACCCAAGCTTAGGCGTTTAATTTACAACAAAGACAACATCATCAGCAATCTGCCGTTCCTTTAGTTAATGAAAAGATTCAAATGCCTTTTCAAGGTGGGAATTTGCATTTCCCATGCTCGACCTATGAATAACGTTAATGAAAATACCCAATTGCCTTTTCAAAACCGAAATTTGCATACCATTTCAAAGCGTTGGCGATCAAAACGTTTTGGTCTCGTGGTAAACGAAAACATCCAACAACCATTTCAAAACAAAAGCTTGAATGATTTTACACTACAACAAAGGCTAAACCGTCAACAAAGGCCTATAGATACCGATATAAACGGAAATGACAAATTGTCGTTTAGCCAACCGAATTCGAATTATTATGCAAAACCCTCAGAGAATTGTTGGGCAACAAAAGATTATCAATTCCGCTGTAAATACAATCCCATAACCGCCACCTCAAGGTCCAAATGCCAGGTTTCCTCTACAAAGACAAAGCGTGCACAATCAAGTTCTTCATTCCGCTGTCAATGAAACTCGTCAATTAATTCCACGACAACAATCGTCTGATTGCAATTCCAATGAAATGTTTTATGAAAACTCGAACAGGCGGCAAACCCAAGAAAATCCAACAATTATCTTGGCTGACTCGATGACTATAGAGATATCAAAACAAGCAACATTAAAAAATCAAGCGGGAAAATGTCATGATTCGAACATTTTCGGGGGCAACCGTAATTACCGACATGATTGATTACTCAAAACCTTCTCTTCGTATGTCGCCTGCAAACGTAATTATTCATGTTGGAACGAACGATATGATGACGGGGATAACGCAAATACTATTTTACAAAATACGTCGAAGCTGTGTGATGAAACAGAAGAAACTTGCCCTTCTGCAATGATATCAGTCTCCGAAGTTATCCTGAGGAAAGATAATCCTAATGTTGAGAATAAAATAAAATAATTCAATGTTTCACTTCGTAATTTATGCGAAAGAAGAAATTGGAACATGATAAACAACTCTAATATAGACGAACGTGGTTTAGATAGGTTTGGCTTACATCTCAACCGCACAGGTAGTGCCCTTCTTGCTAAGAACCTAATTAACACTATACGGCGATTTTAGTATTGACTATTCTAAAAAAACTCCGCAAGAATTTGGTCAGCGCGAGGAACCATATAGTACATGCAAGACAGTCAATACCACCACGCATTGAAATGTCCGAAAATTCGCTGTATTAGTTCGAAGCTCCATCCCGAAATTGTCACTCAACAAGTTCGACGGGGACCCGCTCAAGTGGGTGGATTGGAGTGGAATGTGATGCGATCATCCACCAATCACAGATGTCCCTTTTCGAAAATATGACCCACTTACAACAAAACGTTGTGGGGGAAGTGAAAGGATGTATCGCAGGGTTTCGGTACAACGGACATTTGTACCATAGGGCCCTTAAAGTCCTCGAAGAGCGCTTCGGTAATCCAAACCTTGTCGTCCAAGCGCACCTTGACAGTTTGACCAAATTACCACCCGTAGTTGAAGGCGACTCCAGTAGTGTTCGCACACTTTCCACCGCCATTAACAACACTGTTTGGACTTTCGAGGTGCTTGGTTACAACGATGATCTTCGAGCCTCCGCCAACATCAAAGTTGCTTTTCAGAAGCTGCCTCAGTCCCTGCTCCTAAAATAGAAAGATCGTGAAGTAGGTTCTCTCACCACTCCAAACTTGGCCAACGCAAAAGACCTCTGGATCAAGATATCCCAGAGAGAGACTTTCAATATCGAAACAGATGGTTTGGAAAAGAAGATTCCGATAGCTCGTCAAAGTCGCCTCCTTGCACTTTCCAGTCATACGTACAGCTCTTCATCAGTGGTAGGCGTGAAGTGACATAGCTCATGTCCAGTTCTTGAAGAGGTGTCTGTGCTTGTTAGTAATGTGGTCTCGCCAACTGACATTCAACACCATTCTCAACATGCGAGTATAGCAACCACTGAGTCTCGTCTCCTGTTCCACTGTGAGAGTCCATGTTTCAGATCCATAAAGAAGAATAAACTCAACTGTTGCAACAAACAGGCCTCTCTTGATGTGATCTGCCAGATTTGATCGCCATATTTTCTTCAAATTATGAAGTGCTCTCCATGCCTGTGCCTTACGTGTCCGGATATCCTTCTCAGATGAGCTTGTCCAGGAGCCAAGGTATTTGAAGTCCTCTACTACAGTTAAAATGTATAGTTTGGGTCTGAATTATCTGAAATTGTTTTGCCGTGTCGGCAGAGATCTTTGTTGTTGGCTCGTAGTCTGACTTTTAGTCTTTTATCAAACACTGCAAGCGACTCGAACTGCGGTGAGCCCTGCATATTTATTTCGCTGCATGTAAATTCCAAGTCACAGAACAAAAACCTTCCGTCGTTGATTGAACGAACTGATCCGTTGCCTAGCTCTCTCATGCATCTCTTCGACTTAGGCGCCTAATATATACACTGCTGTATAATGAATGTGGGAGAGCTTCTGAGGCTTGACGATCGTCAATGTATCGTCTTCGACTGATATTGATAAGTCTTTGATTTGATAGTTCCTTGCTGGAAGTACTTTTCCATATTCATTATCACGGTCAAATAATTCCTTTGCTTAACGATGGACAACATATGTAATGAAAACGTACCCAGAATTGTCCTTCCCGCTCAAAGTTTGCGACCGGACACTCGGATCTGCGCACGTATATCTCACATGACTCCTTAGTGACGCAGACTATATATAACAGCGTTCCTATTATCATCACTTTAAATACAGCAATACTCATACGAATGCAAATAACTATTTAACTAGAACTACGTGAACGCAACAACTCCTCTCTCGATGTATGGTAATAATACAGTACAATGCGTTTTGGCACATCCTAATCAATTGGACCTGCATGGGCACGCGAGAGGGATCAAAATACATAAATTTGTTTGGGCAATAAATAATAGTTCCATTGGGAAATTTCAGTAAATTTCAGTAAATTGAAAATTCTGGGAAGCAGAAAAATTTGGCAATGGATAGACATGGTCATCCAGAACCGCATACCAAGTGCATTTTCCTCCTTTAAGAAACTAGAAAAATGCTTCATGGTCACAATCGGGAATTCGTGTCTTAACTAAATGCAAAGTTTACCAGCTATATAGTTACCGGCATTATTATACTAAGCAGAAACATATATACACACTGTACCGTGAACAAATTAAGAAAATCGTGGATGGCAAATGAGGCATCTGAGGAGAATTTTGGGTATTAGCTGGCAGAACCGCGCAGTGCTCCAAACAGCGCGGGTATGAACATTGTTGAGTCCATACTTGCAAGATCTTGATTAAGATGGGCAAAACGTGTGGTTAGGATGCTAACTTCTAGAATTCCCCGCATCATTAGATATGGAGAGCTGTCCCAAGGAGCCAGACACAGAGGAAGACAAATGTTTCTCTATACAAGGATGTTATTAATCGTAACCTGAAGCAACAAACATAATTGATGTCGACAGCTGGGAGAAAATAGCTTTGGATAGTCCAACTTGACCGGACATTGTGCCACGCCGTCAAGATTATCACCCTCGCTTTGCGACCTCATTCGCGAGCGGATCACAAAGTTTTATTAAATCGACAGAGGTGTGTTAGGAACTCCATCGAACCTGTCTTTTTATATCTGTTTCACCTCGTATCCCAATCATTCCAAATGTTTTCACACCATATTGACGAAGAACGAGTGCTTTTAGGAATTCATTCATTTCCCCAGCATACTGTCGTTAACTACAACAGGCAAACATTAAATTTCTTTGCCGTGCCAGTCTTCATTAATACTTGCTCCTGATTTATCGTGTTCTTCTGCATACTTTTCCACCGCTGTCTCGTTTATACTAGCGTAAGGCATAGAAACCAATTTCTTTGCTTTCGGCTATCCCTTGCGAAAATCTATTTTGAGTTGCCTACAGTACAATGTCCTCATGCTTATCATTGTCATCCATAGTGTACTTCCGACTTGACTGCTAAATGTTGCTAACGGTTACAAATATTCTTCATTTGTACAGTATTTCAATGCGAAACATGCGCTTTTAAATGTCAAAAATTATTGACATGCAAATTATTTCGTTAGCATGTCATTCATAGCAGAAGAGAAAGAAAAGGTCGTCCCGATCATCAGCAAGTCAACGAGTTCATGATCGGAGAAATAAACGAAACGTATAGCAAGAACCACGTCACGACGCTATACGCACGTTTGCGCGAACATGCAATTTTTGTGACTTGATAAGAGACTCTTTCATTCGGGACAGGATTTTGTTCATAAGCGTACGGGTCGGGTGAGGGGAACATCGGCTGCAGCTGCCCCTAGTTGTCCGAAAAATTAGCTCTATTCGGGCATAAATGGTCTTGTCATTTGGTAATCGGTGAATTGGGAATCGTCGGACCTTTAGCCGGACATAAGGAGTGCGGGCGCGGAAAACGGGAGAGAGAGAGAGAGAGAGAAAAAAGAACCTCTGCCATATTTCTGTCGTTTTCTTGCTAATGTTGTGGTTTTCTTGCACACGTTGCACACCTTGTTTATATTCATGGTATATGGCACATCTTTGTTTCTGTAAGTAACATACTTGTTGTTAAATAAAGCTTAATAATAATAATAATAATTAGTGTTAAAAATATATAATATGCAAGATTTCATACTTGTTTAGTTCTCATATCGGACAGTTTCTTCAGATTTCCAAGTGTTTCTTCAGATAGTAGGGACCTTAAGATCTACGACGGCAACCTAGGACGGCGACGGCAGTGAAAGCAATATCAATTTTAGTATTTGAATGAAACCACGGTCGATTGAATAGCGTATTTGACACTCAAAGCTTATTTTATGATCTCCAAAACGCTTCAATATTTCTAAAACGATTGTAGTGTCTGTGTTTAAGTTAGTCTTAATGAACAGCTCTCATCTCTCCGCGAGTTACCGTCATCCTAAAGACGTGAAAATGTGGCGTTGTAAACAACGAGAACGGCGTTGAGATTACTCTTGGGAATAAAAATTATTCATTCTTTTTGTTTCGCATACAGATTATTTAGGTTGCCGTCGTAGATCTTAAGGTCCCTATTAACTTTTGTAGCCGTTCCTTTCCTTTAATTATATTCCCATCGAATGAACTTTTAGAGTGCCTAATACGATAATGATGACCCAAACCATTTACTTCGTATAATAAATATATTCTTGGCCTTCCTAGCTGTTGCGGTTTTCCCCGCCTTCTAACTTGTATTTGTATGAATGTATTGACATATTATTGTAATCATGTAAGGCAAAGTTGAATAAAATATATAAACTTTCCGACTTACATTCTTCATTAGGACAAGAAACTTTTTCATTTGTCAAAGCGTTCGAATAATATTTATTTGCATCTATATCGAGTCATCGACCCCCTGATGCCGCCATATTGATACAGAAATCTGGCAGAGCTCTCTCTCTCTCTTCCGTTTTCTGCGCCCGTACTCCTCATGTCCAGCTAAAGCTCCGACAATTCCCGACATCACTGATCTGCGGAGGAGAGAGCACGAGAAAAGTGTCCTCAAATTGCAGGAAATATACTTTCAGAGAATCAAAAATTAAAAAACGTTTCATCCTAATGTACATGTTTCTAATGCATGTCCATGTTTTAACGAAAAACGTGCATGTATTATAATGCTTAGGCATAACGGTGGCATACATATATGATAATATACATATATGACAAGAACTACAGTATAGTGAGATGATTTGACTTTTAAGAGTTAAATAGATTAATATTGACGTCATCGTTTATTCGGGCAAGTTATGCTCAGTCCCCCCCTACAAAATTTTACCTGTACGCCTATGATAATGTTTGGTGTGAAGAGCGCGTCAACCAGAAAAATCTACTTCAAGAACGAGAACTAAACTTGAACAAGTGCATTGACCTATGCCGAAGTACCGCAGAGGCTACATCATCGCAACTGAAGACTATTTCAAGACCGACAGTGGAGGAAGATATTCGATCGAGCAAACGAAAGACCTTGAAAGTCACAGTACCGGCATACCAAGAATTCAAAGAATGACACCCCACAAATACATTGCAGGTTTTGCGCTGGGCAAAGAGCTTACCGAAAAATATAAAGCAGAGATAGAATACACAATACTAGCCTACACAATATTATCCGACTGTCAGTCGTTCCTTGATGCCTCTGCAATTAGTCCTAAATGGTAAAGTAATCTGTGCAAAAACTGTCGAAGTTGTGCCCCGTTTAATAGTTTCCCGTGAACCGCTGACCGCAAATTTCTGACTGGCAATCTAATCGTTGACTGAGGAGAAGACTGGACCAAACCTTCAACCGCGGTTACCAAGCTATGATTATAGCTCATGTGAATTGTGATATATATTTTATAATTGTGATATATATTTTATAATTGTGTATATATTTAAGATTTGTTGTTTACTTTGTGCGTTTTGCTGTTTTGCGTTAGTAATTAGATAATTTTAGCTTTATTGCTTTTGATATAAATATTGGCTGTAATTCGTCGGGAGCCACTAAAACAATTTATTTTATTAAAAACTCTAAAATTTATAATTCTTAAGGCTACACATCGATGGAATAAAAGTTTTCTGATAGCGCTTGGTATTAATTCGAGGAATGTTGAATGTTTTTTTTCTTCCTAAGATTGTACTTTGGTTGGTGTCTTTGCGGAAGTAATTGGTGTAATTTGTGTGATTGTTCACGTATGATATTTTTGAATAATTTGTCACACGAGTCATGCCTCCGATTTAATAACGTCGATAATTGGAATTTCTCCAGATTTTGTTGGTACGACTTTCCTGGAGATAAAATTGAGAGAACACGTTTTTGAACTCTTTCCAGATCGTCACTTAGGTAGTTTGGAAGAGAATGGTGGAACACAGGTGCACAATACTCAAGCACTGGTCTAATGCAGGTGCAATACCTAGAACATGATGATGTCTTTTGTTAGTATACGCTTGCACGTTTTAGCAAAACTATGAAATATAAGCGTTTGTTGGACTAATTCTTTATAACGTCGTTGATATGATCGTTCCAAAGTAAATTGTTAGAAATAGTCACTCCAAGAATCTAAGCATGATTGACAATGTTCAACTCCTTTCTATCCACAAATATTGGGTCAAAAGAATGTTTTTGTTTCTTAAAATCTATGATCATCTCTTTGCACTTATCTGCGTTTAGCTGCAACTTGTTTTCGTGTGACCAATCTTGAACAATACCGGCATCGCTTTGGATGGTGCTGCAATTGCCTTTTTTAACAATTTCGGCAACAACTAGTCGTATCATCGACATACTTCCACTTTCTTACATTGGGGAATCTCAAGTCATTTATCATCAAAAGAAATAACCACGGGCCAAGTTTGGTGCCTTGAGGGACGCCTGAAGGGACACGGCTCCATTCTGAGTAACAATCGTTGGCAAGCTTCACTCGTTGTTTCCGGTCCATCAAAAAGTCACAGACCCAGCGTACAATTCCAGAAGGAATGGAAAGATTACAGATCTTTTGGACCAGAATGCGATGATCGATTAGATCAAAGGCCTTCCTGTAGTCCAAAAGCATAATCCTCACCGCGGCACCAGTAGCATCGGTGGCTTCAGACCACCTATGTACCATTGAAATAAGCGCTTGTGTAGTTGAAGACTTCGGGATGGCTCCAAACTGGTCTGGGTCTATAATCGAGAGGATGGCTGGGCCAATGTACCTTACGACAATAAAGTCCTCGGCGACCTTGGACAAAGCGGGGGTAAGCGATATCGGTCTAATGTGCTTACCAGCGTCTGTCACAGGTTTTACTTTGATAAATAGAATGATATCTGCCAGCTTCCATGACGACGGGAAATGTACTGTTAAGTACAGAACAGACGGGCTGTGCAAGGACTTCAGCAAACTCCTTTAGAATCCAGTTCGACACACCATCATGACCTGATGCTTTTCGAGGATTGAGTTTCCTTAAAGGAGCAGTGTCACCATTTGCGCATCTTTCTGCGCATTGCAAACTTGAAAAACTACAGCCTTAGTTTTTCAAGTTTGTCATACCAATATGGCGGCCGAATCTAGTGGAGCGCACGGTGGAAAGCGCGATAATTCTGGTCGAAAAAGGAAACATGAAAGCTCAATCGGTGCACAGAAACTGTGGAATAGTCAGCACAAACGTGTTTATTTGTCGTTGACAATATTTGGGGCATGGAAAAAAAAAAGCGAAAAAGCTGCCAAAGCCGAAGCTGGATATGCTTTATCCAACGACAGTGAATTTGCAGCCCATTTGCTCTCACTGGAATACCGCAGAAGGTGCATTATATATTATTTATATCTGGTTTCTTGTTTGAGTTAGAGTTTTTATATATGGCTAGAACGAATTTATATTGCTTTATTTTAGATCAGATCTTAATATTCCGAAACAACGACAACGGAATCTTCGACGCACAGTCGACGTGGAACAACCGCAACAAGCAAGCGAAGGCACAGACATTGAAGGCAAGCTAGCACGATTGTTAAACGAAATTTACATAATGTGAGCAAATTTGAATATTTACCGATGATCAATATTCAACGAGATATAATAAATAAATCGCGATATGTTTATCTAGGAATGGGTCCACAAACTTCTACACCATTCAAAATTATGCCTTTAATTGATGATATCAGAATCGCCAATCAGCTCTGAAACGCAGCAAATACAAGCGGACCAGGATGTGGAAATGGTTGGCATTTTGGAGCCTGAAATATCTCTTCAAGAAAGGTAATTTTACAACATATATACATAAGCTGCGAAAATATCAGAGCCCATATATATTTATTTATATTCGGACACGTCTAGTTTTAGATCTGAGACCCACACGAATTATATGAATACATATAATTTGTTTACGGATGACGAAGGAGATTCAACAAGCACTGACTGCTGTAATAGCTCTGAACAAGAAATCAGGTACCATATGTTCATATTATTTTTTATTCTTCAAAAAATGAAGATATTGTAAGATTTTGTTTGAATAATAAATGATATTGAATCACACAATAAATGCAAGCAGGGGTTTCAGTTAGTTTGGGGCTGTTTTGCTTTTGTGTGGTATTTTATTTTTAAAGTAGGTCATGTGGGTGGGAATTTTGGCTATATTATATTGATATCCAGGTCTGATCTATTATCTCTGCATATAAATGTGACACTGATGAATTCATTTTGATTGTTTTGCAGTCAACATGATGTTTCTCAGTTAGCCATTGCTGATTTGAATGCTGATAGAGATCTAGGCGAGCACGATTCAGAGGATGATAGGTAAGTTGGACTTCCATTATGCCAATACAGCTTTTTTGCTGGCTAAAATTGTTGGCTAAGATATAAGTAGATATAAATTTTTTTGCCTTCATTTATAGTTCTCTACACTCCACACCAACTTACGGTTCAACTTACGATTCAGATGATGAATTATTGGATGAGGAAATATAGTAAGTATATTGTGGCTATTTTATCCTAGATTTAGGTCGCTTGGTTGTACCTCAGATTTCAAGTACATGTATTGCAAGCATTTGTGCTATATACAGTAACATCTCAAATAATCTGAAACAATGCATAATACCCCTTTCCGAAAAGTACATCATCTTGGCCTCGTTTTCGTGATAGAGATGCTGGGCTTTAACTTATGTGTCACATACATGAAAACGAGGCTTTGTAACAATGGTGACATACTTTCCAAAAGGGTGTATTGCATACCGAGAATAAAACAGTTGTGAAACTTTTAAATAAACTAGTGAACTGGTTCTTGTAAGCAAGACACATTTTGTGATAATTTTCTTTTTCAATTATAGCAACACTTGTTATTTTTAGTGTTCCAATGATTTTTGACAGGGCTTACTTTGATACATTTTATATTTAAAATGCTCAAGTCTTTTGATTTTCCTTTTTAACCTAATTTAACATTTTTTTTAATGTCGTTAACAGTTCAATGGGTTCTGCTGATGAGTGGGAACCTGAAACAACTGAACAACATTGTGACACCCCAATCAGCAATCAAACCTTGTCAAGTCAGAATCTGGCCAGTGGCAGCAGTGTGACAATGTATGGACCGCATCGTAAATTGAGCAGAGGTGGTGAAATGTATAATGTTCAGGAACAATTTAAAATGGTTACAGAAAGGAAAATTATTTGTTCCTTGGATTTGTTGTTGCAACTGTTTCGAGCTCGTTGTCAGACACCTGGTTGTGTTGGTGTTCCCGCAGTAAGTCACCACTTTATTGGCACAGCCATTGTTATCAACTCCACTTGTTCATCTGGTCACAATAATAGATTTTGTTCATCACATGAACTACTTAATGGACTGTATGTAAACAACCTTCAGGCAGCTGCATCTTTACTATTATCAGGCAATAACTTTGGTAAAGTTGAACGTTTGGCAAAATTTTATGGTTAGGCATTCATATCAAAGAGCACATACTACAGGTTTCAACGATTATATTTAATCCCTGAAGTCAATGAATGGTGGTGCTGGATGAGGAGAGAACTCCTTGGTGAATTTTCTGGGAAAGATATTGTTGTTGGTGGTGATGGCCAGTGACTCCCCGGGTTTCAATGCCAAAAATCTTTGTTATTTCTTTGTTGAAGTTGATACAACTTATATTATTGACATTGAAATCCTGGATAAGAGGCATGTTGGTCTAACTTCTAATAATATGGAAAAAGAAGCAGTAAAGCGTGGGTTGGAAAGGCTGATTGCAGATGATGTCAAGGTTGTGGAGTTGGTGACTGATGCTTCAACTTCTGTTAAAGGACTACTTGGTTAGTAAATTTTAAATTATTGTAAATATTTTACTTGATAACTATTTTCATATTTGCCTACACTGTGGTGTTAATTACTTGGTAATTGGTAATTAGAGGTCATGATGTCATCCATAATTATCAACATTTTCATTATAAATGTTCAACATTCAACTATGCTCTGTGAATTATCATACTGTAAACTGTTTTTATATTGCTTTCCAGAAGCCCAGTTTAAGGATGTTGTCCATAGCCTTGATGTTTGGCACAAGTCTAAAAGTATTAAGAAGTGCCTGGCAAAGGTGGGTGCCATACTAATCTATACCTTAATGCATGCCCAAATATATATTGGTGCTACTAAGGTCACTAGTATAGATGCATCATACTACGTTCCATTGGAGGCAGCATTGAACAATATTCAAGATGTTGGTTGAGGACACAGTAACTGCCTGAAAAATATCGCAAAACACCTCAATGCTATGAGCAAACTCCTTTCATCTTGTCTTGAAGTGCGTGTGGTGGCAGTTACAACCTTCAAACACCTTTTTGAATATATCTCATCCTATAAGTTGTCATTACTGTACATGCGTATGTTTTTTTTTGTATATTTGATTTTAGTTGAGCAAGCCAAAAGCAATGAAAAAATAAAAGACTGGTCCAGCCACATCGTAAGGCATTTCTGGTACTGTTCCAGTGAATGTCGAAAGGACACCTCTACTTCTGATGAAGAAGCATTGAAAGTTATGAAGGTACTTGCTTTCAAGGTTATGTAACTAGCATTTGTTGCATGTACTCAAATTAGAGCCCCTTTTCGCAAAAAATGGTATTTTTCTTATAGCAACTAGTTTTTTTAAATTCTCACATATAACAAGTACTGTAACTCACCTCTTGTCTGTCTTGAAAATTTGATATAAGCACACATTATTCAAAATAGTAGCATTTAGTAATTACAGTAAAATGTGACCAATATAATTGTATATTTATTTTAAACAATTTCTTTAGGACAAATGGATACGATTACTGCACCATGTGTGCAATGAACACACATGGTTGGGAGGAGAGTGCAATCATGATGAAGGGGAACATGATGAAACTCTTGAATGGTTTGACCGCAGGGACAAGGACTTCATCGAATTACAGAAAGTCATCCTCAACTCACAATTGCTGGCTAGCTTCCAATATTACACCCGTTTCAGGTAAAATATATATACCCAATATATTTTTACCCTTGCAAGGACAACCTCGCGTTCCATTTTCCTTCCTTTTAACGCTGCAAGAGCTCTTACAATCACAACGATCAACCTATAACAATGTAAACAAAAATCAAATACTTTCGAATCCGTTTAATGCGAATATATTTAAAACATATGCAAAAATATGGAGATTTTTACTCACCGTGGATGACATTACGCGCCCAAAACAATATGGCAGATTGTGGAAAACCGAACGACTTACGAAACATTCCGAAGTTTTTCAACGATGCGCAGAAAGATGCGCAAATGGTGACACTGCTCCTTTAAGGCTGAGTAAATATCCGCCTCAGAAAGCACGGGTGCCACAAACTCTTCGTCGAAGGGAGGAAGAGAGTCCAACGGTTGATAGGTCAACATGGGCTCCAAGAAGGCGTTGTTGATTAAGTTTGCAATTCCCTGAAGATCAAGGTTGTCAATCTGGTCCAGGTGAAGTCGAGAACGGAGATCCTCAGAACCAGATGCTGGGGTCATACATTCGATCTTTTTAACATCACTCCACCACTGACTTGGTTTTGTATCCCTTAGATGTTGGACTTTTGATGAGAAAAATCTAGCACGACAAGTCTTTCTTTCGCGGTTCACACGATTTCGATATAAATGGAAGAGTTCCTTGTCACCGATTGCAAATGCTCTTTGACGAAGTTTGATGAGCTTTTTAAACTCAGCTGTAAACCATGGTGGATCATTTACATGTAGCTTTGTTGTTTTGAGTGGCATAATGTTGTCGAGGCCGATTTGTACGAGGTCCTCAAATAACTGTAGTTTATCTTCGCAATTAATAGAGGATTCCAGAATGGACCAATCACAAGAGCTTAGATATCTACCAAGTTCGTTTATTCTGCTACATCGAGTGTCCCTTTCGCACACCGTTCGACGACTGGAGGCTAGCGATGGTCTTTTTTTAGGATAGAGCATAATCACGTTGTGATCTGATAATCCAAATGGAGGATATTTTATAACAGAATCTTTGTCATACAACTGTGGCAAATTGGTTATTATCAAATCTAGAATTTGGTATGCGAACAAGTTGCTTCATCTTAAACTGGGCTAGTAGCCGATTGATGTTAAGTCGGTTAAAATCGCCGCTCAACAAAATTCCACAACCAGCGTAAAGGCCTTCGATGGACGTAAGTGTGGAAGACAGGTAGTCAATCATGCATGGTGTTGTCGTCGGCACTAGGAGGATGGTATATACTGTTCCAGTCACAATGCAAGGGACTCCACGAGGGAGTCTCTTTGGTCCAATATATACCCAAAGTACTTCGAGTTCAGGATGATGCAGGTGGTCCAAAGTTTTGTGTTGGATTGAGTTTTTAATATATGTGCAAACACCACCATGAGAACCAGTCGATCGATTTTTACAGATAAGGTAATAATCAGGAATATGAAGGCAATTCTCGCTGATGGCATCATGAAGCCACGTTTCGGTAAGACAAGCTAAATCAGGTTTATTTCGAGTAATAGAATAATTTACCTCTTCAATCTTGGGTGCAAGAGACATGGTATTGGCCAGTAATAGACTGGGACCAAAGACAAAGTTGTTGAAGTTATTTGTGATGGAACCAAATGTAAGGTTAACGGCATTATCGTCAAATGGCATAATTGATTTCATTGAGAGTCGATTTCATTGTTCTGCATGATGTATGCTAATTTGGCGTTCAATGGATATAATATTTATAAGTCCTTGTTTTGATTTCGAAGTTTAGCAGCTTTCCCACTACGACGATCGCGACCACGAAAGTCCTTGAGAATTCCCAAAGAACGGAGTTTAAGATGAATAGTCTTGTCGATATGAGTACCTTTCCAAGTCTTTCCAAGGCGAAGAAATGTGTTAGACTCATAAACAATATGTGAGCTATAGCTGGTTGAATACGAGTGATAAGCCGCGAACGAAGAATGCTTCCTAAACTCGTAAACATCGCAAAATTCCAAATCAATCCTGGCAGAAACTATCAGATACGTGTACGATTGATGTATACGCCGTAAATAGAAAATTTGCAGTTAAAAATAACTAAAAATACAAAAAATCACGAGCGAACGATATTACAATTGTGCAGCCATGACGGCGCATATCTTAATATCGAGCGATCGAAGGCAAGCTTCAACAACTATAGTGGACAACTAAAGCTTTTTCTGATGGTTGTAACAATATATTTCACAAAGGAGGACCACTATACTTCTTCTGACCAAATTATTGGGTTAATAAGGATATTACTGTATTATATATTCAATGAAGAAAATGGATACGTGTTAATTCCGGCTAAACACAAATTATGCTACGGAGACTTGAGGAACAATAATTCTGTTGATCTGTTCTTCAAATAAATACCAGGCCACTAGTGATAAATCTTATTATTACTGATCAAGAAACTATTCCGTATTACCTTATATATAATATGCGAATGCTTGCTTAAACATATATATATATATTATATATTGATCCAGTTTATATATTATATATTGATCTATATATAAATATAGAGGCTAGAGCACAACTTCTATATATAATTATATTTTCAATGGTTATAAAGACTGTATAGGATTCAATCGTTTTGCGAATAATAAAGTACTTTGACAAATTTGTCTGATCGTAGTAGTGCTTATTCCAAGGTACATGTATAAATAAAGCAAATCCATGCGAGAAATATATTTTATTTACGTCGCATATATTGACGTCGTAGCAACGTCGACATTTCAACGTCGATTCGGTTTGCGTTTTCGACTTTGGTGAATCGCTAGCAAATATATTATTAAAACGTATTTTAACGTTGTGAGAACGTTGTGACCCTCATTACAACGTTGACACACAACCTTAATAAAACGTTGTCACAATGTTGTGATAACGTTGTAGCACAGATTCAGTTAATATTAAATGGTTCAATGAACTGAAAGATAAACAGTCGCTTACCTTTCTAATGTTCGACATCGTGGAGTAATATAAACCCCTCAATATCTGAAGACCTACTGTACTTGTTAAGTCCCTTAATGACTTCGCTAGCCAATAGTCAATACGTGGAAATTTCCGATCAAGACCGCAACATCATTATGCATGTCCGAAATGCATGACGATGCATTATGCATGACGATGACCAAAAAGCATAGCGCAAAAGAAACAACTCTACGACGTTTGACTTTACCGTGGGAACTTGTGGAACTATTTATTTTACACCATCTTACAAGCAAGTTAAACAATAAGAACATTGGTCTCTATATAGAGACAGCCGATAGAATCAGAACGCGGTTTGGCCGAATACTTCAGTGAATTTGATTTGAAAATAACCAGCCAAGCCAACCTAAAGATAATAAACTACCTTGACGTCACATTCAATTTATCGGACGGCAAGTTTCAACCCTACAGAAAACACGACAACCCTCCCATGTTTATCAACATCAAGTCTAATCATCCACCTTCTATAATAAGACAAATCCCAAGCGCAAATATGCCAAAGAATATCCAGCCGTTGCTGTGACCATGATGAGTTTGCATTGAAAGTTGCTCCAATGTATAACTGACGAGGAGCTCAAAGTAAGTGGCTTTACATCACCAACCGAATATACCGACGCAGATCGCAGTGACACCCCGAGAAATAACGAACGGGAAGAAAAGAACCCGGAAGGTCATATGGTTTAATCCGCCGTATAGCCGTAATGTAAAGTATAATGTCGGCGGTTATTTTATTTCCAGTGTTCGCCAGTAACGAAGTAAATTTACTTCGTTACTTTACTTAAGTAAAAAAAATCAGTATTTACTTGTAACGAAGTATATTTTTCAACAAATACTTTTACTTGTAACGAAGTAAATTTTTTGTAAAATAATTACTTTTTTACTTCGTTACTTTTTGTTTTATCGGCAAAGTAAAAAAAGAAATTCGGAACGCGGAGTCGCGAAATACTCGGTGACTCTATCCATCCGCTGCAGATCTATAGAGTGGAGAAATAGCGCGAAGTTCATTTTACGTGTGTACGTGATTGGCAACAGACTGTTGAGTTGGCGCCGCCAAACAGCGCCCAGATTAAAGTACAGTATGGTGGCCCATTGTTCGCATTCTAAATCGAACACTAATAATAAAGGAGGATTTCTCACCTATCCCAACACACCTTGCGCGTCCTAGCCGAAACGCTTCCGGTTTCCGACATGGCTGCCACATTTCGCGGCATTTTTTGTAAAAAGTTCAACTGAACATACAAGTGACAATAAGCAATTTACTCACATTTGAATTACTAAAACAAGCTATGGCATCTCAGGTATATCGCAATATACGATATTTGATGCCACAATCGAAATAAATACGAGATTTTGCCCCGCATTTATCCACTGGTTTGTTGACATTCGGCAATCTGCTGTGGTCTAGAAGAGGGTATGCATATCATCTGTGGATCAATGCTGTGGTCTAGAAGAGGGTATGCATAACATCTGAGGACCAATTTGGAAAAAAGTTTGTAACTTTAATTGTTATCCTCGTTAAATAAAGTGTTAATAATATTAATAATAATAATGATAGGTGAAGGTATATGTACGAAACTATGGATAAAGCTTGATAGCAATGGATACTATAATGATTTATCTTTCATAATTCACTAAAGGTCCTCAAAGGTCCCGTTGCCTTCACCTAGAAATCAGTATCCCTGCAAACTTTTTGAAAATTTTGGCGCCAAGCGAAACGAACATGATTATTTTTCTACTCGAGCGTGTCGGCAAGTAGTCGGCAAGTGTGGTAAATTTATACTTTAATGCAAATGTAGCTTTGGAATGGATAGCGAGAATATTCAGGAAGATGTGAGCATGTGTATGGCCAGAAAGCGACCGTTGGAAAATATAGAAAATACACACAGCGATGGTCAGCAGGAAAATTCTTCGACGTATTTGTGTCGCAGACGACGATTGTATTCTCCACAATCGAAGGTATTGAATATTTATAACATGTTTATTGGATACATTTGCATTTTAAGAAATATATTTTAAGAAATATTGTATTTTGTTGAAAATTGATTTATTGTACAGTCTTAAATAATCTTTATTTATTTAATAAATAATTTATTTAATAAATACATTCAAATGCTATTGTAATCGAGATTGTAATCACAACAAGAACTAAAGTCACATTTACTTCCATAGGAAAATCAATTAACTAATTACGACGTGGCTTGTAGAAACCTCAACTTTTCAAGGTCAGTAAATGTGCAACGTATTCCATGGACTGTTGATGAAGATACTGCATTGGTTCAGTTTGTCTCGCTGTACAAGGATGAACAACTAACAGACAGTGTTTGGCCTGCAATGAAATCATATCACCAGTACTGGACTAAAGCAGCCAAATTCATTCAGGAATCAGTTGGCTCTGCATCAGCCCGAATAGGTAAGATTACTCTTGTGCAAATTGTAATGATTTTATCACAACCCTATTAAATCAAGACCCGAGCAGCTAAAATGTAAACATGTCATCTTGACTAATAATAGGGTTTGCTCGGTTCATGTTAACATACAGTAATACTTTGGAGAAAATAAAGCACTGTGAAAGCACCATGGTGAAAGTAGTCTGTTGCTTTTGTTTATGATGTTAAAAATCTGGCAAGAAAGGACAGAAATTTAATTCATTCTAGTCTGGCCCCCTAATGGTGAATATCTTGTACCCTCCCTCTGAGAACTACCATTTCTATAGATTTCCACTCATACCTTTTTACTTATTGATGAATATTTAAGTTCTATAAAAATAATGACAGTGTAGGTATTCATGTGTAAATTGAACTGTATTTTGAATAACAGCAGTTAACAGAGAAAAATTGACCATATTTGTTTTATATATTTTTAGAGAGCTCTATTCGCCAGAGGGTTGTAAATGTTTTAAGGGTGAAGTACAAGACCCTGGAGGAAGCTGAAATGAACTTTGGTTTGTCCATTGATGCCATTCTGCAGGGTGGGACTGCTGCTGAAACCCCCGAAACACCTTCAACAGTGTGCCCAGCATCTTTCTTATCAAAGTTGAGAAACCTCACTGCAAGGCAATTGGTGGATGTAACAAATGAGTGTCTGCAACTTTTGCAACCCCAGCATTTGGCCAATGCATTGTCTGAAAGTTTGTTAAGACATGCAGATGTAATTACTATGGAATCTGTGATCATGCCAACATTTATTGCACTTGCAAAGGAAGCCAAATTTAGTTTAATGGACCAGATGTTTGTTGACCTCTCTAATTCAGTTGGTGTCAACACTAAACTCTCAAACTTTATATCTTTGTCAGTTGAAGCAATGAAAGCCTTGCAAAATGCAGGAAAGCAAAATTTAATTTACAAATGGGCAAAATGCATTGCCGGAGAAAATGGGAAACCTTTAATGCCATTAAACCGGATGCCATTTGGACTAATTGAATATCAGATGGCATTTTTTACAGCAACAAATATCATGCAGGTTGTCTTAGTAATAATATACATGTATACACATGCTGCATTCTTTGCTTCTGTACAGTGAAAATTAGAAATTGTAACAGTATTCTTTAAATTAGACAGTAGCATATACTAGACAGACCAAATTCCAACCCCCAAGAGAGCCTACTTTTGGCCTAAGACCAAATAAGCTACCATGGGATTACTGTACATCTTGACCCAGCCAAATCCTTTGCTTTTTTAGACCCCACTCCCCCCATAATCATCTCCCAGCTCAGACTACAGCAGCCCATAAAAACAAATTGTAGAAATATGTGTACAATACTGTGGAATGTGTGTACATATTATTATGAACACAGCTATTGGAATCCAGTACAAAAATTCCCTCAATTCCAACTAGATATTCTTCTTAGAGTTAATATGTGTGCAAGGCTTCATTTTCACCCCAATTTTTTTTATTTATATAAAGGTAAAAGAGCCTGATGATTTTCGCCAGTGGAGAGAGACAATGGAAACAGAATTCTCAAGTCGATTTAAGAGACTGTTTGCTGGTCCCATGTGGAGTGGACAAGGAAACAATGTGACAAAGGATCCAAAAAATGTAAGATATTATTTACCATATCATAAACAAGCTATTTTCATTAAAATTTCAATCAAAATTCAACCTTTGTTGTAAACCTGTTTACGATTGAACATATTGGGTGCAGTGAACCTGCTGACATTTTCATAATGGGAGGTCTGCATGATCGCCTCAACAAAACCTGTTTTTTTATTAGTTTCCTGGAAACTCTTGTTTGAAAACTTTTTGAAAATTTGATTTTAACAAAAATATGGGGAACGGGAAAAAAATAACATGTGAATACTGTACATGCCTGAATTGTTTCAAAATTCTATTATCCTATCTATCTCTTGATTCATTTTTACTCTCATCCATTCCACGACTAAAAATATATTTTTATTTCAACAGGCAAAGGTTAATGTGGCTTGTGCAAGTTACCACAGTCAGTGGCGGAAAAACCAAAAGTCTGAATTTACCCCTACTACTAAAGTTCAGGTTAGTTGACCTTGTGGTTGTGAAATGACCAATGTAGGTTAGCCATTTCAGATCATGCATATGACATGAAATGTGTTAATTTACATATAAGTGGGGATTTGTTCAATTTGCTCATGATTTTTGTGTGCATGCCTGTAGGTTGCAGCACTTGATCAGCTAAAGTCTTGTAACCCCAATGGCCGGTTCTGGTTAAAGATTGATGGCACTGATGTAAAGGCAGGATTAATGGAATCTCAAAAGAAAGTTTGGAATGGGGATGTATAGACTTGGGTGATGGTAGCCTTCAGAATCTGAGACAAGAATATAATGATAAGGTTGAGAGAATGAAACTGCTTCAAATTCCTACTATTTCACAACAAAGGCTTGAAACCATCTGCACGACAACCATTAGGGAACTACAAGAAGAGACTAAATTCCTTAACCAAGGTTTTAAAGATTCCCAAGTGCATTTTGCAGCAAAAGTGAACCAAACCAACTGCCCTGAGTCTGTTTTGAAGAATGCCAGCTGGGAAGTTGTGGAATACCAGACCCTACTGCATCAAAGCCAGAAACTTGCTGGGGACTTTGAATATATGTTGACATTGGTGTCAGGGAAAGAGATGACAAAGGCAATAAGATGTAGTGTGGAAAGAGTTGCATCCCAGCATATGACATTTCTAAAGAACTATTTCAAGAAGAAACGCACCAGTGCTAGCCATGTGGTAGTGTCAATGCTGTCTGATGAATGCAGATCAGTTAAACCATATGCACTTCCAGTGCGTTATGTTGCATGTACTACATTGAAAGACCAAGAATTAAGGATGCATAATCATGATATGAAGAAGGAAATGAAGAAGCGTGGAATGAATCTAGTAGGTTAGCATATCTTGTGTTATTATTAAATCATTGAAAATTGCAATATCATCAAATTAATAGAGTTTGAGGGGTACCTGTATACATTAAACTGTCTGTTTGCAGCATTTAATAAAATTAGTTTCCTTGCCTTTTTAGGCACTGTGACTGATGGTGAGTTTTGCTCCTTGAGGACAAAAGGTGAAAATCGCCCTTTGCACTTGTGGCAGATTATCCATAATGCCCGGGGAGGTGTACAAAAAATGTCAAAGAAATCACTCATGGGGTGTCTTGAGTTGAAATCAGGTATTGTGATATGATGCACACTACTTTCAGCCTACCTACTGTACCATTAATTTCAGCCAAAGAGTCAGTCGTTCACAAACAACAACCTACATCAACCTACAACAACCTACATCAATCAAATAGAACATTTTGTATTGTAAATTCAATTGCATTAAAATCCCTCAGGATCATGAGATAGGCACTTTAACTACCTTAAATGAAATGATCATCGAATTGAAACATATTTTCATTCTTTATTCTTTTTAAACAGTGTCTGATGATGGTGTGCTTGTGGTATTAAACCCTATCCATGGAATTCCAGATAAAGTTATTGCAGACATTCATAACATGAGGAAAGTCCAAGGCCATATGGCAAGTCGCCATATCTACAGTTAGAAAGACTCTGGTTCCTCAAGGTCACACACCATATCCTTTCAGGAGAAATACTACAGAATCGTTCCTAGATATGTTGCGTTCGATTGTGGCAACATTTTTATACCGAGATAAACTGGAGAAACTTAAGCAGGAGGGTGCTGATTTTTCGTTATTTTTGTACATTCCGGAAATTGATTCAATCATGGGCACTCCAAGACATGACAGGAGTGACCACAACCACCTGTTAAGACGAATAGCTAAGAGTATTCGTGAGGGCAAAGATGACAGTCTCAATCACGAGGCGTTTGATGATGTTCTCTTAGATCCCAAAAGTGGACTCACCCATGCTGCATTGATTGGTAAGAGAAAACAGTCTCTCGTTGATGCTGAACGGCTGTTGTCTTACCACGTGGTTGAATCATTGAGAAAGAATGGTTATGAAAGGGAGGCCAAGCATGTGGAGATCATCGCCAATTGGCATGAGGCATCGGATGGGAGAGGATTAAATCAGTTGACCCGCTGCAAATACAACTATCAAATGTTAGGGTACATCCTTGATGAATGGATGCCGTGGCATCAAACATGCTATGATTTTCAACCATTGATATTAACAGGTAAAGTACTAAAGACCAGCACAACGTAACAATGAATAATTTTAAGCTGAGATGTTTTGTAAATCCTATTTTTAGACCGGTAGACCACATCCGTGGATTCTCACGTGAAACGGTGATAGAAGTCACAACAAACATTGAAAGCCAGGAGATGAGAAGGCATGAGAATGGAACTATTGGCTATGCAGAACATCCACGTGCGGGAGGCACCGATGACTTGGAGACCTTTTTGGATTAACACATCGATATGTTGGCAATGTTTTCACCCTCAAGCAATTTAAAGAATTTTGGCCACAAATTGTTCGGTAAAAAATTTATACATAGCAAAACTTCGAATTCTTACCCTATAATATGGCATGCCACTGGGGTCATGTATCAGACAGATGTACGGTATCTTATTATTTCATAATAATTAACATGGATACTAGAAATACGAATTCGCAATAATCCCCTCGCCCGCCTTTTCTACCCCCCCCCCCCCCCTACGGGAATTTCTCCATCCATGGTGCCCAGACCTCGCACGCCGTGGCCGTGTATTTCTGTTTTGCAAAAATTCACAATTTCCAAAACCCGTTTCGTCGAAGAAATGTTTGAACGTTATCTCGGCCAATATTTAACCGATTTAAACTCTGAAAACAGATTTGGAATTAGCGAGTCAACATACATAACATACGCGTTTACTATATTACGAGAACGTGAGTACCCTTCGTAAAAATGGTTTATGTACTTAGAAAGTTAGTCGGCTTTGTCGGCTATGATTAGCCGGTCACTTTGTCGAATATTATGTTGAATATCTCGATCAATATATAACCGTTTTCAATTCTGAAAACAGATTTGGAATTAGCGAGTCAAAATACATCACATATGTGTCTACTATATTACGAGAACGTGAATACCCTTCGTAAAAATGGTTTATGTACTTAGAAAGTTAGTCGGCTTTGTCGGCTATGATTAGCCGGTCACTTTGTCGAATATTATGTTGAATATCTCGATCAATATATAACCGTTTTCAATTCTGAAAACAGATTTGGAATTAGCTAGTCAAAATACATAACATATGTGTCTACTATATTACGAGAACGTGAATACCCTTCGTAAAAATGGTTTATGTACTTAGAAATTAGTCCGCGGGCTTGGTCGGCTATGATAATCTCGATCAATATACAACCGTTTTCAATTCTGAAAACAGATTTGGAATTAGCGAGTCAAAATACATACTCGGACTCGGATTTCTATTTCCTCAAAAAACTATGTCTCTTGTGACGGTTCAATTTAATCTGAGTATCTAGTTACCAGTGCCACATTTTCCGATGCCGCGCATGAGGACGGTTGATCATATATATATATATATATATATATATACCTATAAAGCCGATCCGAGATCAGGATCCGCTTGAATCTCGCGTGATAAGGGACTAAACGCCGGTCGATATTAGCACCCTCGCCCTCAGGCCTTCGGCCTTCGGCCGGCGCTTCGCGCCGGGCGAGGGGATTATCTGTCATCTTGTTAGGGAATTCTGCAAAAGAATGTGTTCAGACCTCCCATTCTACTACTACACCCTTAATGAAAGGTACCGTGATGAAGAAATGCCATCATTTGATCTAATGCCAGAAGATAAAAGGGAAAAGGATGAGGATGTACAACACCACCCTTTACGTCTCCACAGGCTGCGGATTAATCAGCGGGAGGATAATTCTATATTGGTGCCTGGGCGAGCAATGTTGCCTGTGAGAAACAAGGCAAGTATAAGACAGCGTCTTCACAAGCCTGAGATGGGTTTGCCACCAATACCAATTCACCTGGCACTTGAAGAAAATAGTTAATTATTTTCTCCTATTTTTAATTTCTCAACCCATTAATCCTTTAATTTATCATTTTACTCTATCTAATACCAGATGATTTTTGTCATCAAGGGGAAAGGTACTGGACATGGTGGGCTTACTGTACAGTTCTTTTCACATTACTTTTACGCTTTGTGTTGCGAAGTTTGTTGGGAAGTTCGTTCCTAAATTGGCAACGTTGTCAATTATCCATTCAGAAAGAACTTTGATTCACAGCTCGCAATTTAATTGACAACACATTAGGCAAAAGTAATATGAAAACAACTGTAAAGGGTGCATTTTAGTCTCTCTGCTGAGTAAAACCATATAGCAGTAGCCAGATTAATGTGCTTTGGTTTATGTGGAGGATTTAAAACATGTTTAAGAAATTTATTGCTAGTTTCAGACCCAGTGAGTTCATAATTTTGACAATTATTTTGGGTATTTAAATCTGATCTAAATCTGATCAAATGTGTATATTTGCCTAGCCTCCTCTTGAGGATTTGCAATTGCATGTAATACACATTAGTCAACATTGTTTTTTATTAAAAATATATAATTAAATATTTGAATATAAAAATTTAAAAGTGAATACATGTAGCAAAAATATATGGTAGTTTCTTACAGTAATTACAAGTGCTTTTTTGTTCAAATGTTATATTTATAATGTTTATCATCTGCCAACCACTTTCCTCTCTTAGTGACAGTTACATGTGGGATATATTTATGTTCACCAGCTCCCCAAATATATGTATATTGCACTTTGGAAAAAACAACTCTCTCAATCTCATTGTTTGTGATCAGCTTGAATTTTTGGAATTTTTTTCCCTGGGACATATCCAATAGACGTAAAATATCATTAACTTTGGCTTGAACAATAATGGCATTTTCGTCATTAATATTTGTAGGCTCCTTGTGAAACCTCAGCTCAACAGAACCTGGTTTGTTTAGCAGTACCTTTTTACAGTCCCTAAGAATCGTTTGAAATTCTTCATGAAATGTACTGCCTTTTAGTGAAAAGGTTTGAGAATAGCACACTTCAGCTGCGGCCTCAGTTAGTGTATCGTCGTCAGATGCATTAAGAAATTCAGCGTCGCCTACCCTTTCATCTTGAACATCTTCCTGCCTCGTAAGTATTGGTGCTGGGTCGTTTTCTACATTCTCCGCTTCCAACAAAACATTTCCAACTTGAGGAAACGATGAACAGTTACACTTGCAAGAATGTAGTTTTAAAAAAGGCATTGAAGGTGTCTCGTCATCCTCACTATTTGTCGAGACATTTGGTTGCACTTGCATTGCCTCACCATGTGCTACGATTGAATTGTTTACACGGACATCGAACGCGAAAATTATCATAATCTCGCAACCTTTGTCCGGTCCGTCGTCTTCAATCTAGGTATAAAAATATATAGATTGCACTTCCTGTTTATCTTAACGTTTTGATATATTAAAGAGTGACTACAGTTTAAACTTACCTTGTAAATACAACTAGATGTTACTCCAATAACAAGAGGCGATTTATGTCCGTGTACTTTGCCAATATTCTCTTCGCTGTGAAGCAACAAAACAACACGTCGTTCGTGCATCTTTGCTGGAAAACTAACGTGTCCCAACACTGTATAAACTTCAATACAAGGCAGGGCCTTTGGATTTATAACTTTCTCGACGCGAAGGTCGAAACAGTGCAAATACAAGCAATTATATTCAGCGAACACAGCTGGGACTACATCTCTGACGTCCATTACAGCTGGCGACAAAATGAAATTTACACGCCGTGCGCGTTGATATTATGTTTCAAACGGTTGCATTGTGGGATAGGTGAGAAATCCTCCTTTACTAATAATCAATAAAAAAAAGAATAATAACAAAAATAAAATAAAAAATAAATAAAATGGGAATAAAAAATGGGAAAAAAAATTAAATTAAACAAATTAAAATTAAAAAATTAAATTAAATTTAAAATATAATTTAATTTAAAAATTTAAATCAAATGCAATATTTTATTTTAGATTTAAAATCGAAAATTTTATTTTATTTTGCATTTCAAAATGAAATTCAAAATCAAATGTTGAAAAAAAAGCCCAGCGTTGTCATAGACCATGATGCAACTCGGTCATTCTAGCATGCAAGAAGCTAAGAGTATAAAGATTAAAGATATACATGCTGAGCTTTGGCAATCGAGATGCCCCCGAAACGGAAGGTAGTATGGGAAGATTTGGCCAAGAAAATGTCAGCCAAACGAACTACAAAAGATGCACCTGGACAAAAAGCCACTGGCGCGACGAAGGGCAAAGCACCGCACGAAATCATCGTGCAAAGGCTCGCATCTGAACCTGACGCCAAACAAACTTACACGATACAACCTCGTGAGTTTGTTTGTTTCGAATACCAGGAACTTACTCTAGTCAACCTCAAAAGGCATGTGTTGCTCACTTCAGTCTTCCGTACAACACATGCGACGTGTTAGTGTCAAATAAAGGTCCTTCATGCACCAATATTAATCAGATCCCATATCGAAAAGACAAGGTAAAGAGAAGATTATGAACGATATATCTATTGGGGGATTTGAAATTTTTTTATCAATTACTCCATTGTTGGGCAAGAAATATTTCTCAAATGTAATCTATTATATTAACACAATCATGTCAATTGTCAATGGGTAAACACAATCATGTCAATTGTCAATGGGTATGCCTGGGGGAATGATTCCACCCAGGGTTTGCCCCCCCCCCCTTCCCTTGTAAATTTGAAACCCCAATTTTAAAACAGTAAGAATCAAGATTATAGAGATGTTTTGTATATAGTATGCTGTATACAGTAGTGTGATTGGTATTTAATATACAACCTGAATTCTCAATATATGCAGGTAATACAATTACAAATATTGTGGAATATATCCCAGTTCGGCCGCTCATGCTGTATTTATTACATAAAATATTAACTTTCTATAATTACATAATTTCAACTTTCAATACTTAGTGAGTCTGTGCCAGTTTCGGCTTTGCATCTAAACAGCAATTCTTCTTGGATTTCTGTCGCAGGGACATGTCCCCAAATCCCATTGTGTGCACTTTTAAAAATCTTGTCGCGGGGACAATTAAACTTTGTCGTTGGGGCATGTCGCACAAAATCAAATTGATTTGGATTCAGGGGGAAACTGCCAGGGACAAAATTTTGTCCCTGCAAGATTTTCTGTGGCGGTGGTACACACAATGTAATTTGATTTGTCTGTGTGACATATCCGCACGACCTATCCCCTACTAATGTATGCCTTGTGTGGTATGGTGTATTCATGAATTTGAGTATTTTGTTTGGCATTTTATATTCTTCAAAACACTCTTAGATCCCCTCTAAAATTCAAAATCCCCCGGACCATCCATTCGCCCCCACAAATTTTCATTATGTGGTGTTTCCCCCCCCCCCCCCCTTACTATATTTTCTGAAAGAAACCCTGATTCCACTTCTTGTATATGCAACTGGTTGCCATTGTTTCTTCAGCTAAGTGATTTAATGCATAACCCAAAATGTCTTTATTTAATTACAAGGTTTATCTTGTGCGATTTGCTCTTCTGCAAGATCAAGATAATGACAGTGGTGGAGAACATAAAAGAAGCTGGGAGTGGGAACCCACCTGCTCATCTGTTTCACTTCCTTCAGTACAGCAAGAAAGTTTGCAAGTAATCTATCCATCATCTATTTCAATAGATGAGCTTCTCAAAGCTGGAAGACTGGTGAAACCAAAACCAAGAAGCAAGGTGGTACTTGATGTAGAGCAGTTTAACATGAAAAGTCGACAGTAGGAGTTTGGCAAGAATGTAACCATCATGATAGACAATGAAAAGTTTTCTTCTGGTGGTTTCAGAGATGCCTTCATGGGTGTCGAAACAAGCTCTCTGATTAAAAAGTGGGTCATCAAGAAGTACAACAATGCTGCTTTGAAGACAATTGAAGAAACACTTGGAACGAGCATTGAGGCACACACAAGAAAACAAGTACAAATGCAGTCAGTCGCAACTGCAATTACAAGAAAATTTTCATCAAAGGTCCCCAATGAATTTGGTAAATGCTTCTCATACAACAACATTTTCTACACAAAGTGGAATCGTAAACCTGTTACAATTGAAGAATTTGTTGAAGGTACATTTTCAAAGTACATCAACAATAATGGGGAATGCATCAATCCGGTTACTGAAAATCATGCAAAAACAATCCATGAAAAGGCAGAATCACTTGTGCATTTCAGCTATGTTGCCACGGATCAGAAGATGATGTTGCTTGATATCCAGGGTTCCAATTACAAACTATATGACCCTGAAATTGCCACAAATGAGATGTTTGATGAAGAAAATGAAATTTACTTTTGTTGTGGAAATTTATCATCCATAGCAATTGACAAATTTCTCTCCCAGCATACATGCAACAAGTACTGTGTTATGGTTGGTTTAAAAAAATAGATTAGGCCAAAAGTTATACTGTGCATAGCAATTACGGTTTTAAAATAGACAAACTCTTTTTGACTTTTTGAGTTCTTAGTTTATGGTTGATGTTGAGGAGAAACAAAATAGGGATTTTAGATTAATGATTGTTCCTGATTATTAATCCTTTATATAAAAGCTTTGTTCAAAAATTATTTATTTATGTTTTACATTCATTGAGAATTTCCTTGTTGTACATAATGATGTTTAAGGAAAATATATGTATCAGCTGCATCACGTGGTTTAACTTGATCAATTTCAGGTATTATACGTTCACATTCTCTCCGAACCTCATGGTCAATAAAGTCTTCTCCAACATCCATCACTCCCGAGACTCCTCTGACATCAGCAAGAGCTTCTTCTGTTATAGGCAGACCTATAATTTTACAAATTGAATGCAGCTTAGTTAATATAGTACACTTTTTGCAAGCTGTATAGCTGCTGCAGGCTTGCAACAAGTGTACAAACAAGTTGTAATGATGCTGTTATTTCATCAAGTCGTAGCAAGCTTACTGAAACAAATCTGAACTTGCAAGTTGATGGATTGCAGACTTGTAGCACGTTGTTGAAACAAACTGCAGCAGACCTGTTTAAATCATGATATCAAGGCAAAAAACTAGCTGGCTAAACTATACCTGCACAAGTTTGAGGCGATCTGCATAAATTATGCTCTTCACCTTCAAGCATGTGACACGTTATATAACAAATTGCAGCAGACTTATTCATATCATTTGATATCAAGGCTGGCAGTATTAAGGTTAGTTGTTTCAAGAACTATTGTACTGCATGAAAATTTGTATTTACCACATTCTTCAGCACCATAAATCTCTGGGAAATTAAACACATGATCAGGCACCCCTTTGGGCATTTGAGCATTCTTTTGTTGTCTGATCCTGTGTGTGTTCCAGATTTCATTATAGAAAATATCTATCTCCCTTTGGATCACAGGTATGAAGATGAATGCCAATAAATCTCTTAAAAGTAAAGCATTGTTTAGCTGTAACTACAATCAGCATACTTACTGTATTGGTAACTGCAAAATAATCATTAAGTTACCTGTCAGTTTTATCATGTTGGTCATAAAATCGTTGCTCTAATAACATGGTTAACTGCCTTTTGAAATACTTTTCAAAACTATGGTGCAGGTCACGCCACCACCTCTCAATCTGTTAAAGACCCAGTAAAAATAATGGGAATACAGTATTTGTTTACTTGATAACTTTGTGAATGTCTAACATGATGCATGTATTTTATATTGTAATAATATTGAGTTGTCATGTGTGTTTACCTTGTTGCTTGTTGATGGGCCAAACAGGACACCATCTTCTGGATTTTCAATTTCTTCATGATAACTTCTAAGAAATGCATGGATGGTGGCCATATGTCCAGTCTCTGATCCCTTATCAAGTCTTAACCGCCGGCTCAATACTTTATAAAGAAGAGGAACACAGAATATTTTGAATAGCTTCCTAGCACTACAAAAAATAACTAGAAGCTGAAACAGTAATCAGGGTTTCTTTCAGAAAATATAACAAGGCGGTTAAAAAAACCCCTGGAAATGGAGCCAAATTTACAGGCAAATATTTTTCAAGGGACACCTTCACCCCCCCCCCCCCCCCCCGTAAAAGAAACCCTGCAGTAATACAACAGTAATACTGTATAGTGTATAAAATTCACTATAAAAATGAATTGTGTAATTTTAATAATTAATTTTAATTTATTAATTGTAATTAAAAATTATTTATGAATATATCCATGGGGGGTAAGTGGGTTACCTAATCTCTAAATAGAAAAATATGCATATATACACTTTATTGTGGCAACATTAAATTAATGTTCTTAGTTACAGTAGTCGGATATTGGCCTATTAACACATTTCTACCTCACGGCTTAACATATTGGCAACCCTGAAATGTGGGTGCAAGGTTGACCACAATGCAGAATGATTTACATATTTCTCTCTTCTTTCAACATTGTTTGACTTACTTTTTGTGTTTATAAGATGTTCCAAGTACCATCTTCCAATCAGCTTTGGATCAGAATTAGACGTCCACAACTTCAAAAACAAAATACGACCGCTAAAAACATCTTGCATTCCATATAGAGCAAGTGGAAAGGTGTCTCTCATAAATCCCATCAACTTGTCGTGACCATCTCCAGAATGTGTGTGATTTGGTCCCTATTTGACAAAATTTAATGAAATTCTGTAACCGATTGGTTCAATTTCCAAAATTAGATCAAGCAATCGTAAAAGGAAATCATTCAACACATTTTATTGTATTTTTTTGTCATTGTATAAATGCACACTAGTATTTTATTTTATGACAACTAAAGCAATTAAATACTTAGTATTAATACTTAATAAAATATATCTTGTAGTGTGCCTACCAAGGAAGTAAAAGTTCCAGTAGGGCCCCTTCTTCTTTTTGGTCGACCAACTCCTCCTCTGCGTTCAAGTCCTTCCGGGTCAACATCCGTCATGACATCATACACAAGCCCCCGAGGAACTGCAAGGTTATGTTGTTCTCGAACTTTTCTATGTAGCCAACGATAGCCTAAAAGCTGACCAGGACCATTTTGCTCCTCGCGAATAACTTCCTCAACTTCCTCCACGGTCACATCATACAGTAGTTTATATACTTTATATTAAAGTGATTCAATCGCCTGCTTAATGTTCCCAAACTCCAGGCATATTGCGAATAGTCTCTGTTCATGAAATCCAGTATCTCCGATCGCTTAAGGTTTTGAAGAACGTACTTCTTAAGATCAGTTTGCGATTCAATATCTTCTTTCCATTCGGGGTTCTGAAATCTCTCCATGGTCTTGCTAGATCTGCAGATTGCTGATCAGCGGCATCAGCCAAATATGGAACTAGAATGACCGAGTTGCATCATGGTCTATGAGAACGCTGGGCTTTTTTCAACATTTGATTTTGAATTTCATTTTGAAATGCAAAATAAAATAAAATTTTCGATTTTAAATCTAAAATAAAATGTTGCATTTTGATTTAAATTTTTAAATTAAATTATATTTTAAATTTAATTTAATTTTTTAATTTTATTTGTTTAATTTAATTTTTTTTCCCATTTTTTATTCCCATTTTATTTATTTTTTATTTTATTTTTGTTATTATTCTTTTTTTTATGATTATTAGTGTTCGATTTACAATGAGAACAATGGGCCACCATAGTACAGTACATGTACCAGATTATCAATTGTCATTTGTCATGTTGGTTATGTGGTTCGATATATATAGTTTGTTTCAGAAGTACTTTTCTGGAATATTTTTTGCCATACTTTTACTTTTACTTAAGTAATATTTTCCGGCCATACTTTTACTTTTACTTAAGTAAGATTTTAAGGCCATACTTTTACTTTTACTTAAGTAATATTTTCAGGCCATACTTTTACTTTTACTTAAGTATAGACATTGGTTTCTTTGTGGTTGATTCTATTGTTTTATTGTTTTAATCAACCAATCACAAACATGATAGTATATAGGTAGGTGATGACCCCATCGTTTACAAGGCAGAAATATCAGCAACTAGCTAGGAAACAAAGCATTACATATATAGGCATGACTGAACACGAATTTAAGACAAGATACAACATGCACAAGTTATCATTCAACATCAAAACACGTCTCGAAATTGACTAAGTGATCGAATGTTGATTATTCCCATCAAGTGGTCCATTTTTACACAATGTGGCTTGTGTTTAGCGGAGAAGCTCTGTATTATAAACGCGAACAAAGATCTGAATTAATCTTAAACAAAAGATCTGAATTAATTTATAAGTGCAGACATGAAAATAAATTTTATGCATGTAATTAGAAACCGGCCTATATAGTCGCCTTTTAGTTTTACTTTAGTCTGATGATCGCCTCTTATAGCTTGAGCGTGAAACCCGGAGTTATATAACAAGCTGCACATCAACGTTGTGAGAACATTGTCAGAACGTTGCGCCAGGGCCGCATTATCCTATGGGCAAAAGGGGCCCCGGCCTCATGAGAGAAAAAAGTGTATTAGTTGCGAAACGACTCAAGGGATATTTGAATTTTGAGTTTTAGTTTCTGCACAATGTACATACTGAATAGATTGTGACGATTAAAAAGTCTATTTCGATATATGCGCTATGTCTATTTCGATATTTCGATATATGCGATCTTTTTCGAAGCGTAAACTGATTAAGAACTTGATGCGCACTACTATGGGCCAGACCCGCCTTACTCATCTTACTATCATGAGCCTGGATAGTGCGCGGTTTAGATTTGAGTGAAATCATCCATATGTTTGCGTCACGAAAGGCACGCAAAGTACTTGTGCTTCAACAACAATAGTCTTATAATCGACAAAATGAACATACTATTTGACAGCGTCGTGAAGTTTCCTGCATTTTGTGTGCTTAAACCTAACTATTAGACTGACTCAAATATATGCTTCCGTCTTCATGCCCATTGTTTGAAATATATTAAACGTTGAGAATTTGTCACTCTATATTCTATTTATAACTTGTTCTATGCAAGACAAAAAGAAACATATTAATTGACCCTGTACATACAGATACAGACGATAAATTAACGTAACTTCAGTGCATGGGACCACTTACAACTTTCGAATAAAATTTTCATCATGACCCGTTATTACTATATTAAGGTTTTAAACGATTTTTAACCCATTTTCCAGAAATCCTATCTCTGCCTTTGCCAACATTTTTCCATATAGGGGCCCCATCAAATTTCTATGCCCCGGGCCCCATAATCTGTTAATGCGGCCCTGCGTTGCGCGTACGTCCGGAAAACGTTATATCGAACGTTCGCACACCGTTTTTTTGTCGACTCCGCTATACGTCGTCATAACGTTCGCTGATAACGTTCGCTGATAACGTTCACACAACATTCCCACAACTTTTCACAATGAAGAAAAACCTATGAATTGAAAATCTTTCATCATGAAAGTAAGGTTTTCCATGTGTCGCCACGCACAGATCTTTACGCACAGATTTAGACCACATGTGCAACAATTATTCAGCATACTTGGAAAAACTTAACATTATAAAACAAAATATCATACCGAAATTTCTGAACTCACAAACGCTTTTTGTATCTACTGCGTGCGCGCATTAGATATAATGCTGTCGTGTCGTGTCTGTAAGTAACAATAGAATACCTTCGGAGCCAATAAAAACACAGGAAAATGCAACGAAGATGAACGACTGCCACCCGATTATGTTATCTCGCAAAATCATAATCAACAAGACGCCCGATAGGTTTTACTTTCGATTAAATCATATGAATAACGATGTCGCATGTAAATTCAACCGACAAGTTCAAATC
The DNA here is from genome assembly GCA_035772405.1 of Chrysogorgia sp. JL179-B06. NCBI lineage: Eukaryota > Metazoa > Cnidaria > Anthozoa > Scleralcyonacea > Chrysogorgiidae > Chrysogorgia > Chrysogorgia sp. JL179-B06. Next base: position 88,504 of record JAYKKM010000390.1, on the reverse strand, counting down.
AATGAGCATCAGAGAACTGCAGCAATATTTATCGGATCGTGGTGTTACCGTGAGCGGCCATCTAAAGCCTGCGTTGATCGAAATTGCTTCTTCAGTTGAAAGAATGGGGTTGCCCCCACTGATCTCAAAAATAGGACTGGACTGAGCTTTCTATTGTATCTGACGAGCTTATTTTGAAGCCTGTATATTTGCATAATGCAAATTGACGAGAGATCATCAAAAGCTCCGAGTTTGCAAGCAAATCGAAATGCGACGCTCGCAAAATAGGTTTAGTGTCTGGCCAATATATTTTCTTTGTTGACATTAAATGCATAAAATCTTAAACCTAATTTGACGTCTCATATTAGGCTTCTCTTACTGGATAATTAGAGCAAACGGCGGCCATATTGGAGTGACCTCATTACGAATACACTGGTGAATCTCCGAGGAAAGGCAGAATTCTGACATTTAATAACTGTCCAGCGAGTATGTTTCCTTTGCTAAAGTTACATAGCAAATGTCAGAATCCTCCCCAACATGTCTGTGATGCCACAGTACTCCTTAGGTGGTCACTCCAATATGGCCGCTGTTGGATTCATTTTTGTAACAATAGAAGCTCGATCCAGTCCTATTTTTGAGATCAGTGGGTTGCCCCTTGATCCGAATTTTGAAAAGGACGACCAAGAAAAAAGTCTGGAGCAGCGGTTGTTTATTCATGAGATGCAAATCAGTAAACCATTTGCAATGAAAACCGAAAATAACTTCATACAATCGCCGCCATTCGGGTTGTACGATATTTTTAATCATTTGATTTATCATTCTACCGAGTATGACAAGCAAGGACTTGCTTCTTATAAATCATACGATGATTACAGATTATTCTGGGCTGGGTATGTGGGATCGTTGGAAACGCTGTTTTTAAAAGACAGCGGTGTTCATGTGTACGTCGCCAAAGTGAAACCAAGCATGAAATCTAATTAAGACAGACGACGGCAAGAATTTCTACGAGTTGTGGTTTATTTTAGAAGGTCGGGGAGCAAATAGAGGCAGTGTATTGGAAGCATTCTGTAAATGCAAAGGTGGGAGAGACGGTGGATGTAAACATATCGCTGCCGCGATGTATTCACTGGAGGATTTTCTCAACAGTCGAGGGGAGGAAAGTGTGACAAGTGGCCCTTGTCAGTGGGTGAAGAAAGCCGGGGGTAATCTAGAGCCTTGTGAAGTGAAAGACCTACACATCACGAAAGGTAAAGCTGCGCCGTTGTTAAAGGAGAAGAAACGACCTTACAAGTAGTATCAGAACAAAGATTTTGATTTACGGCAAGAAAAGCACAAGCAAGCATTTAGATGCCGTCAGGAACCCTTGTTTGTACCACTCTTTGCATTTCCATTGGCCAGTTGTTGCTTGGTTGATCTTGTTGACTTTAAGTGAAAATTAGATTAGGGAGCAGTTGTGTTGGGTTGAGTGACAGACATTTCTGTAATAATTCTGTAACCTTGCATGCCATGATTGCTTTCTCGTTTTATGTTGGCGGTGTTTCAGTCCGTACAATTTCGTTAGCAGAGGAAAAATGGGTGAAATAGGATTAAAGGTTGCCATTCTAGAGGTAAACAATGCTATCTCTTCCTTTGTGGTTGCTTGCTTGTGCTTTTCTTGCCGTAAATCAAAATATTTATTCTGATACCACTTGTAAAGTCGTTTCTTCTCCTTTAACAACGGCGCAGCTTTACCTTTCGTGATGTGTATAGGTCTTTCACTTCACAAGGCTCTAGATTACCCCGCTGGGCTTTCTTCACCCACTGACAAGGGCCACTTGTCACACTTTCCTCCCCTCGACTGTTGAGAAAATCCTCCAGTGAATACATCGCGGCAGCGATATGTTTACATCCACTGTCTCTCCCACCTTTGCATTTACAGAATGCTTCCAATACACTGCCTCTATTTGCTCCCCGACCTTCTAAAATAAACCACAACTCGTAGAACTTCTTGCCGTCGTCTGTCTTAGATTTCATGCTTGGTTTCACTTTCCCGACGTACACATGAACACCACTGTCTTTTAAAAACAGCGTTTCCAATGATTCCACATACCCAGCCGAGAATAATCCGTAATCATCGTATGATTTATAAGAAGCAAGTCCTTGCTTGTCATACTCGGTAGAATGATAAATCAAATGATTAAAAATATCGTACAACCCGAATGGCGGCGACTGTATGAAGTTATTTTCGGTTTTCATTGCAAATGGCTTACTAATTTGCATCTCATGAATAAACAACCGCTGCTCCAGACTTTTTTCTTGGTCGTCCTTTTCAAAATTCGGATCAAGGGGCAACCCCATTCTTTCAACTGAAGAAGCAATTTCGATCAACGCAGGCTTTAGATGGCCGCTCACGGTAACACCACGATCCGATAAATATTGCTGCAGTTCTCTGATGATGCTCATTGATTTGAACTTGTCGGTTGAATTTACATGCGACATCGTTATTCATATGATTTAATCGAAAGTAAAACCTTTCAGTTCAATATATTTAGCGATCAGCGAACAACGCCGATTGTCTGCTCAATAACTTTATTTATTGCGTGCTCGCGTGCATAGTACGAACTTAATTTCGTGTTTGTTTACATTTTTGACCACGTGACAAGTACACGTGGTTTTGAGGGTAAAAGTGGTGAATTGACCGAGGTCCGGTTCAATAACTTTCTTATTACCCAACAAAGGAGGTTTCCTATTGGGATTTCACTTTGACGTACGTAATTTAATTTTTAAAATAAGCTATTGAATGGCATTAAAGATCAATTTCAATAGATTATTCTTTTTATTTAAATTACGTACGTCAAAGTGAAATCTCTATGGGCTTTGCGATTTACATAAAATTGCTGGGCAATTAGAGACTCGTGGTCAGTGAGAATTTTAATGAGCAATATGTAATTAGGATGGATGCCTCCGATAGTGACGAGGAGTTTTGGATAACTCAAAGTACATCATTTTCGCGAAAAGATGAGGAAGGTTCGAGTGTGGGAATAAAACAGTAATGGTTGCGTGTTTATTTCTTGATAAAATGAGTTGTTTTTGTTCGTTTGGGTCGTGCATTTTGTGCTATGACTGGAAACAGTGCTGTATACAGGTTATAGCACCGTGCTATATGCAGTATATAGCACCGTGCATTCTGTGTTTGCTCCCTTTGTTGTTTGTATTGTGCAGTTCACTCAGCCCCGCTCTCCCCTGGGAATATTCAAATTCCGCCCCCTACTTTTAGGACACTAAATGACATGTTCGGGATATTAGCGATATATATCCCGCGGTAGATCAAACAAAACCGACTTAATTGGGTAATAATAATTACATAAGTGCAAAAGCCTAAATATATAGTTACAAAGTTGTCATAAATTATGAATAATTAACAAATAGAGAGGAAACTTTTTAGTTTCATATTACAGGATGAGACGACACTAGTATACAATGACAAAGAAGGAATTTGCTTACAAAAGAAAAAGTGGTGTGGTGCCATATTTGCGTTTAAAGGTGGTTTGAGATCGCGAATAAGAAGAGTTTCGCGCAAAAGGAGTTCTGATTCGAAAGTACAACTAGAAATAATCTTAAAATCACTAAAAGAGACAGGGTGACCTGTGTCACGGTGATGAGAGAGGATACTTGTAAGAGGAGGGTTACTCATACTTCTTCCCAGTAAGAGGTGAGATTCCCATGTGGTTAGACACACGTGCATGTATGTAGATGTCGGATTGTTTCTCCGATGTAAGAAGCTCCGCAGCTTCCGCACGTTAAATTATATACAACATGTGACCTAATTATATACAACATGTGACTATGTACTTAGAAATTAGAATGCTATAACAAAGTCCTTCAAATAAACTTCCCTTAAACATCTCAAAAATCTCTTAAAGGCTGGTTTCTGGAGAAAAAATCTCTTAAAAAAATTTAACATATTTGTAATCTATGGATTTACCTGAGCAAAATTGTAACATATCTTGTCAGCCAAAAAATTAATCTTTATAGACTTTTTTCTGTTAAAGTTGATGGAAGTGATGTCGTAACAGGCATCTGTCTATATGAAAACCTCTTTACAGATGTCCGCTCGTCAACAGGATATATTACAATTTTTCTCAGGAGAATCCATAGATTACATATTAAATTCCCACAGATGTTATACGACCTTTCATATGTTTTTTGGTATAACTTGAGAGAATAATTGTTACTGTATACACATACAGTACCAGTACTTTATATCATCCACAGCATTAAATTTAACCAGCAATGTATTATAATAATTTTAATAATTTTCAACATACTATATCCTACAGTTATCATTCATTCTTTCATCAGGCTGTAGATACATGTACGCCTAAGCGTACCTATTTTTATTGTTTCTTATTAACAACAATTAACTTATTATATTAGTTAAATACTCTCAGACGTCATCTTCCTCGTAGGAATCGGGCGCTGAGCCCCCCCCCCAAAAAAAATCAGGACACGCATTGATAAATTTAACGTTTTTTTTCTCAATTGTATTACTAGAACGGCAGCTACTTAAAGGGACACTCCGGCCCAAATACAAATGTAGTTCATATGAAAGATCTTACTGACTTTAGATTATTTCCAAAGTTTCAGCATTCCTATCAATTTAGTTAAGAAGATGTGGCTAGTTGAAGTTGGAGAGTTTGTCCAATTTCGACGCCATTTTGTTTCTCAAATATGACGTCACTGAGTGACGTGATCTCGTATTATGCCTAAGAAGCTCCTCTACTTTCCTGCATGATGAACTAAATAGTTTATGTCGACTAATTTTCGTCCAAAGACCATTCACAATAACTATCACTATGTGATCGCCATCAAAACAACTCCACTGACGATACAGAATCACTCAATGACGTCATATTTTCAAAACCAATTTGGCGTCAAAATCCACCAATTTTCAACTTCAACTAGCAATATCTTCTCAACTAAATTGATAGGAATGCTGAAACTTTGGAAATAAACTAAAGTCAGTAAGATCTTTCATATGAACTGCATTTGTATTTGGGCCGGAGTGTCCCTTTAAGGTAATCTACCTACGGGCTCCATCTACACGAGTGTAGCCATGCGAGTGTTAGATTGGTTCCTAAACCCTTCTTTCAGTACTAGGCGCAAAAAACGCGTCACTTGGAAAGAGGCAGCAGGCATCTTGGATTCATTTGAACTATGCTCGATGTAGAATTAGATGAAAAAGTTTGCTCAAATTGCTGAAAATTGTCTTTCCGGGGGAGGACCCCCAGACCCCCCTTAAAATACGGTCACTGATTACCTGCTTGTCGACTTCAGCTCCCCCCCCCCCCCCCCCCAACTTTAAATCCGTTAATACGCCTCTGTATACAAATAGCTTGACGATTCTATAAGAGACAGTTTGTATAATTTAAACACATTCATAGCAATACCTTTCCTATCATTCCTACTCTATATAGGACAGGTGACGCGTTCCGTGAACATTCACAAATCATTTTGAAAATAAGCATATCGATCGTCATTGCGAATTAGCATTGCATGAGAACAACTAAAATAAGGAAACGGACGTTCACTTACTTTACAAAGGATGGTGGCTTTAAATAACCACGGATGGATAAAGCATTGAAGATCAAACTTGTAATTGAAACGTGTATCACACGTTCGGATTCTCAATGAATAATGCGTGAAAGCCTGGCGTCCGTCCGTATGTGACAACCCAGAGCCAAGCATTTCCGGCCGCGCAGAATTTGTGACATGCCCGTACACACACACGTGCTGTGAACGTTTCCAGAACGTTTTTGAGTAACATACGGAATTCGAACGTTTCTCAAACAACAATGTTTGCTATCCAATAAATTCAACATTCAAATTCAAACAGTTGTACTAAAAAGATATTTAATCTATACAAACATTTTTGTTACTGATAACCTAACGTTGAGGAGACGTTATACGAACGTTTTTGCCGCACGTTTGATTCCAACATTGCTAGAACGTTCTTTCATGGTTTATGACACTTTTGTGTAATATGATACCCAACGTCGAGGAGACGACGTTATACGAACGTTTTTGCTGCACGTTAGATCCCACCGTTGCTACAACGTTCTTTCAGCCCCAGACAATCGACATCACAGAAACGAGACCCACAACTCGAGAGCCGTCTCAAAAGACCAAACTTGACCATGGAAGCGTGGCTGGTTTGCATCATTTTACAAATTTGGGAATACGCCACTCGAGGTCTCCAGCTAATTTATTGATGTCGCTTCATTTACTGTTTCGACGGACGGTCTCGCAAATTTGGTGCACTGAGTGTATCGCCACACTAAACCTACAGCTCAACGTTGCGCCCCAAGTGCTATACTACTAATGTGTGAATCGATTCACGCGCGAAAAAAACACTAAACCACGACCCTTAGTAGCCTGAGTGCACAATAAGCCTCGTATCGCGTTTCACAACGTTTCACAATCGACTTAGTGTCACGCATGCCATTGAGACAGTTTCGGTGACTCCAAATTGCGCGTGCGAAAAAAAAACACTTAACCATGAGGGTAATTACAACAAATTCTACGTTTGGTTTCGCGATCAAACCGGGTGGCAGCATCAATGTCGTCGCTTCAACGAGTCCATTCGCCATGGAAATAATTACTGCTAACAGGTAGCGCAGGTGTTGCGAATTAGTCCGTTTGTTGAGTCGAACTTTCAGCACCCTCTGTGGTGTCCTTTCTAGAGTAATAATCGCACACATGTTTCGACGTTGTGATTCCACCTGACAATAAACCCAAGAAAGAGTACGGCGTTATAATCGCAATGACACTCTCAACGTCTTTTTTTAGCAGCGGGTCTTTTTGTAGCTCATCGTTTAGTTCGTCGGGGTTCTCGATAGCGTTCAACCCACCCAACAAGCTTGAGAACTTACTGATGAGCAAATCAGTGAGAAAAGCGTTTGCCATTTCCATTCTTTTCAACTCGTACTGACAGTATATCTTATTGATGATCTTTGCAGACGTTTTTTTGATATACAGTACTGCTCAGAAGTAACCTAACGCTGCGTTCTCATCCAGAACGCGTTCCCTTCGCGTTCCAGAACGAACGCGTTCGGGAGGCGTTCCGGAACGCGTTCCTGAACGCGTTCGATTGCGATGGAAATTTTGTCGGAAGCTACAGTATTACCGGGTTCGGAAAACTCCGAGTGATTAACCAATGTAACAAATCACATTTATACGAAGAATGTATGAACTTGAGCCTTGTGGCTTGGATCAATCAACGAGAGTGAATGAGAGTTGCGCATAAGTAATGACTGTAGTCAGTAGTTCAGACAGTCAAAAGGGGTCATAGAAGTCCGGCCCAGTCAAAAGGGGTCATAGAAGACCCCCGAAGTCGTCAATCGAAAAACACGGCACACGGTAACGCAAGATTAAAATTGAAATTCGACAAGCGCCAGACACATGAGATCCACTCACACGCCAAGTTTGATTTGATTTCATACACAACTCTGCGATTGGTGGCATTTTGAGTTTTCAAGATGCTACGCGGGCGTGCAAGATGACCTTTTCTAGAAAAATTTAAATTTTTCAACCTGATTTATGATAATTAATGCTAATGTGTATTAACACATCTTGTTCGGAAAATTCAAAAGCATGTAACAGCCGGTTTATTGGGCTTTCAGAAAAGGTATAGGTTTCGCAACAGTTATGAATATTTCCCGAGATATCAATAGAACAAAGAGGTAGTTCAATTTTGGATGTTTTTCAGCCGCACAGGAAAGAGTTAATATAAATTTTACTCCGTGTTTGATTATCACGCGGCGCCATATATTTTTTAAAAATATCAGAGTTGTGGACGGATGGTTGGTACCCTTTTATATGAACGCTCTGTGTTTATTAAAAAAACACTCATCAAATCTTTATTTTATTCATCTGTGAATTAAAACGACCGCTATAAAAATTCGTGACTGCCATGTTTTCTCATCCTCATTTTGATCTAGGCTTGAAACTACTTTTCATTGAAACTGCACAGGTAAAATGAACGCACATGTTTCACACAATGACTAGGTTAATTCAAGGAAAAAATTGCAGCATATTGTAATGTGTGCAATGACATGTCGTTTCGCTACAAGTCGTTTCGCTACAACCAGAAGTCGTTTTGCTAGCCTACAGTACTGTATGTAACACAAAGTCGTTTCGCTTCCAGCGTAACAACTGTATGAGTCGACAAACGATTTCGTTTTAATGGTTTATTGGTAAGTTGTTTCCTACACTAATATGAGTTTACATCTACGTTTATGTTTCGTTTATGTTTCGTTTATGTTTCGTTTTGGTTTCATGTCAGTTGGATATTATTCTGAATTTTTGATGTTGAAATATGCTCTGATAAATATGTAATCAATCTCGTGCCCATGAGAGCCTGCGTTCCTTTATGTCGATGGCGAATTTATATTTAAACTAAAGATTATGAGCTCGAGATTTCTATCATGATGTGATAAATGACGATGGCGAAGGCCGAGTCATCTATCATCTCATAGAAATTGAGAGCGAATAGACTATTGGCTAGCGCGGGGTAAAGTTTATAATGGGCACGCGGCAACATCTTTATGAATCATCACTTATTGTTTTCAAGCACTCATCCGCCACTTGTGTAAATTGCGGTTGCAAGCCTTTGTCAATATAGAATAGTTGTCAATATATTTTTCAAGCGAGCAAAGCAAATTTTAGCAAACTTTTAGCAAAAATTAAACTATAACACTAAAAACTAACTTTATACTATAAAAGTGAAAAGGTGGTAAACTGCCAAGATTTTTAGAAACGAAATACTGACGTTTCGAGCGGGGTCTTGTTGTTCGAAACGTCAGTATTTCGTCACTAAAAATCTTGGCACCCTTCACCACCTTTTCACTTTGCTATATATCCAAAACACTGTCTACGCAGCACTCTACTTTTTAACTTTATACTATCGTGATATCGTCGGCCGGGTATTTCATGTTCGAAGGTCGTTTTTGATTGACATGTTTACATGCTTATGTTCGGACGAAGCAAAACATAATCCGTAGATATAAATTCATATTAGACTCGTGTATACGGTAGTGTAGCGAAACGACTTAAGGTTGTAGCGAAACTACTCGTATCACAAGCTGTGGCGGTCAACAATGCGCAAGAGCTCGTGAACCAAACAAGAGTTCGAAAACCAAACCGCGCCACGGTCAAATAAATTATGGAGGAACTTGAAGACGTTTTGTCCATAATTTGTTTCGCCTGGATAACCGGCGATCTGAGTCATATTCGTCTATAAATTTGATATGTTCTGTCAGTTTTGGCCTTAGACCACTGCGAGGAGCATCGTTCAATTGACCACTCATTCGATATCGCAAAAGAAAAAGACAGATTGCCGATCTTGAGATTTTAATTCCTTCCTCGATTAGAGTATCTTTTATTTTTGGAATCTTTACTCCAGCAGATCTCAAAGAAATGGCTTTGTTGCATATAATGAAAGCTTTGTCATCGTAAAATATCTCTTGTATTCAGTAAATATGGCGGAGCGACGATATGAAACAAGATGACGCTACGAATCGGAAAGTCACGACAATTTCCGGATATGGCCGCGAACTGATCACGACATGTATAGCCTGAAAACCGGAACGCTTTCCGAACGCAATTCAGAACGCGTATTTGGTTAGGTTATTTCTGAGCAGTACTGTACGCTTCGGATTGACTTATCTCACCATCAACAGACAACCTTATTAGTTCAGCTCTTTTAGCGTCAATGTCGTCCGTCACGGTCTCATCACCAGCGGTTTGGGGTTCCTCAACTAATTCTTCAATCGTAGGGTTCTCGTCGTTTTTGCGTTTCACCATAGTTATTACCATAGCGCATATTTTATTGCGGAACAACAACTTTATGATCGTATGGATGTCTTAATGTAATCTCAAGTCTCGCGTACTTACTATTCTTTAGTGTGTTCACAACCGCCACCGCTTCGTCTTTACTAATGTCTCCAATAAACGTGTCCATAACAACTTTCATATCGTTTTTACTCGGACAATAGAAACAGACGAGCTTACTAATATTCTCTCTGTACGGTTTAGCGATTGAAGTCAGTTGTTGTGTGATGACAATGGTGGACAATCCAAAGTGTCGCGCGCTAAAAGCCAAATTAACCAATTGGCTAGTCCTGTTCTTGAGAACTTGTGCCTTTAAAAGCTTCGGTCACGACCGTCACGTACTTGAGAACAGCGTCGACATTGTCTTGTGCGCAGTCTATCGCTAACACGTCGGGGTCGTGTATGTATTTCCAATCTCGGTACGCTTTGTTCCACTTGAAAGTAGGGCAAATCAACACGACGTGATCAAACTTACCGCGATACTCAGATTCCAGTGTGTCAAGAAGGTATAGTGTGTCTTACCACAAGCTGCAACAATTAGCATATTAAACGGTGCGTCCATCTAATACTGGATTGATTGTAAACCGTTGTTCATAAAGTTGACTAACCCATCACTCATCACAAACACCCTGCACATAACGTTGGCGGTCGTCGCTTTCTTAGTGATTTCAAGAAGCACACCAGATTGCGTGTTTACGATCTTTTTGCCAGTAGCCGGAATAAGGGAATAAGCATACATGCACACTATATATATAACAGTATGAAGAATAGGGGAATAAGGGAATAAGCATACATGCACACTATATTTAACAGTATGAAGAATAGGGGAATAAGGGAATAAGCATACATGCACACTATATATAACAGTATGAAGAATAGGGGAATAGGGGAATAAGGGAATAAGCATACATGCACACTATATATAACAGTATGAAGAATAGGGGAATAAGGGAATAAGCATACATGCACACTATATATAACAGTATGAAGAATAGGGGAATAAGGGAATAAGCATACATGCACACTACATATAACAGTATGAAGAATAAGGGAATAAGCATACATGCACACTATATATATAACAGTATGAAGAATAGGGGAATAAGCCAGGGAATAAGCATACATGCACTGTTATTTCGTGGTAGTTAAAATAACTACAACATTGTAGTAATTTTAACTATTTCCAGTGTAGTAACTTTATCTTAGTTATTTTAACCACAGTTTTGTAGTTAAAACAACTATTACCGTAGTGATTTGAACTACCACGGTGTGGTTATTACATCGTGGTTATTTTAACCACAGTTTAGTAGTTAAAATAACTATTGCCATAGTAATTTAACTATAGTTTACGTAGTTACTTCGTCTTAGTTATTTTAACTACAACTGTTTAACTACATATATTCAAATTGTAGTAATTTTAACTATAGTTTACGTAGTTACTTCGTCTTAGTTATTTTAACTACAACTGTTTAACTACATATATTCAAATTGTTGTAATTTTAACTATAGTTTACGTAGTTACTTCGTCTTAGTTATTTTAACTACAACTGTTTAACTACATATATTCAAATTGTAGTAATTTTAACTATAGTTTACGTAGTTACTTCATCTTAGTTATTTTAACTACAACTGTTTAACTACATATATTTAGATTGTAGTAATTTTAACTATAGTTTACGTAGTTAGCTACTTGCTCTATCTTGATAACTGCGCGAATACACTTAGGTTGTAGTTTATTGTAGGTTCGGTATTGGTGAGTGGTGAACATCGCTCAAAACATGCAATAATCTAATTGATACACAAATCGAAATTATCATTGTCAAATTACGACTAAAATTGGTGTAAGAAAAATCTTCATCACAGACATCATGAGCATGCGTGGTCATGTTTTCAAATTATAAAAACCTGAATAGGACTATTTGTCGCACTATGGTTACAATGAACATTCTAGAAAAATAGGTCTAAATATATATTTGAAATCGGTCGACGCAATGCATGTATGCTCAATACCAGTTTATTACTATGGCACACACTAACTACTTAGTAAATCTGTGTAGTCATACGACAAACTGGAACGGGACTTTCCGGTACTTTAGTTTTCATGTGACGGGAAATGGCCTCGTATGCCACAGCGCATAAGAGGCCATTACCTCTCGCATTGCCCGTCACATGAAAACTAAACATGATGCATATGTATCTGATATGTATCTGAGTGAAGAGATGACCTATAAAGTCGTATTGGCGTCAATATGATTTATTTCGCCGTCAACAACTACAATGACCGCGATCGTCGTTTCAACGTATATCAGTTTATTTAATTATTGATGAAATATGATTAGCAGATTGGTCCCCAGATTGGCGTTTGAATCGGGTCTCAGTCAAATAAATGTTATCTCAGTAACACACGATCGGAACATGTAATAGGCTACCTTATACGGTACGCGAAAATACTATTTTATAAGCTAAGGTGAACATATATTTATATTTATTTTTATATTTCGTATCTTTGTGATTGACCATTTATTTCAATCGGATCAACTAAATGAGTTTTCAACCAATCAGGCGACAATGACGGTGTGCTTAATTTAGCAACACAAATGCAAGCACTGTCTTCGCAGAGGTCCGCCTGCGGCTCTACCAATCAGAATACAGGAAATTTTGATCCGACACAGCATTGAAGCTCCAATCGCTTCGCCAGTCGCCACATGCAGTTGTCTTGAATCCTTCGACTTCGCGTTTGGATTTGAATACTTTTCTTTCAACGCAACCAATACTCGAAATGACAGAGGTAATTATCACTACTAACTTAATATTATAACTATGCGATTTACCGGTTAGTAATCATGTTTTGATATTGTTCATTACCGATATAAATTTGGTGTGAAATATTGTTGAGGTTTTGCGCACATTTTCAGTTAATTTTGAAAATTCAACTTTATCCTTTGACTTATTTTCTGTATTTTTATAGGCTTTTTATCGTGATATTTACGAGTGTTTCCTTGCGTCTAGTGTTCCCTTGCGTCGGGTGTTCGAGAGGACGCTTTAAAGTAACTTGAAGATGATGAGGTTTGATTTTAAGTCCTATTTTGTTGTCGTTGCAATATACTCGTCTCTTAAATAGTTTACAAGCGCAGCGTAAAAACTTGTTATTGTTGCAAAAGCTGAATACGGACTTGATGAGAAGGTAGCAAGCAGATTCCACAGAATAGAGATAAACTGTTGATCTCTATGATATCATATTATCACAGAATAGAGAGCAACAGTTGATCTCTATTATGTGGAGTCTGCTTACTACCTTCTCAACAAGTCTGTATTCAGCAGTAATTTATGATAAATTATGAACTGATCTGTTCGGTATACGCTCAGCGATCCTGGCGATCTCGGCGATCGTAGCGATTATATGGAAACACTGGTTCAGCGATCCTAGCGATCTCAGCGACATTCGGCTATATCTATAAAACACATTACAGTAATAAGATTAAACGGATCCTTCATTGTATACATCACGCAAATTTAGATGAATCAGTGAAACTAAAGCATGTTATGTAAATATGTTATGTAAATTCCTGTAAAAGAATTATCTGTCACGAAGACGTCGCTGTGCCCGAAGCTGTGGAACGAGAAAGCTCTTCTCTCATTCGAAACATCTGTCGAACCCAAAACGATGTTTGCTTGGCGCAAGTTCGTCCAAACAAACTGGGACGAGATTTAAGGCAGTACTTTTAAAATGCAATCCGAACGAGTTCTTTTTACGGGAGGTCGATTACGTTCGACCACGAGAAATTCGATGTTTGAAACCCACGTCGAATTTTGTCGAACCTAATGTGTATTAGATTCGACACATGATAAATTCGACGTTTGAAATAGGCCTTACCGATAAGAGCAACTAGAATAAAAAGCTGTGCTTGCGATAGTAAAAAAAGTTGTCTTTGCATGTTTACTTCGTCCATGACGATCGCTATACAATCGCCACGATCGCTACGATCGCCGGTTTTAAAATTGAGCGATCGCAGCGATCATATGGAAACCTGCAGGCTTAAGTTGTACCTTAAACAAGACGTGAGCAGGCGTATAAACAGATCATTTGGTCACAATTAAAATAGGCTGTGGCTTATTTTGTTTACATCTCGTTTAACTCTTTCCCTGCCAAAACCGGCCACTTTGTTATTTTACTCTGACTAACGCCAGGTTATTTACTCTGTCTATAACGCCAGACGATTTTACTCATCAAAGCCCCTGCGGGGGAAATGGTTATGCCAGAGCTTATATTAGCAGAGGCTTATAGTTATATTTACCCTATATAAGTGGCCCAAATGTAATTGTTCTATGCATGTATTTATTTTGCTAGAATGATGAATCAATTGACACATTTATCGAGAAGACGGCATTTCAATAATAGTCGCTTCAGGAAACCTGTCAAATTTGAAGCCAGTCTATATCGCGGCCGAGGGAATGGTTGTACGCTAACTGTGCAACATGGGAATGGCAACCAGAACTTCCAGCTGGTGAAACTGAACTATTTATTTACTACAAAAGTGTTTTTAAGTAAATGTAGTAGTAGATAACCCCCCCCCATACAGCATTCAAAGGGATGCCGCCTCATTAGATATTCAACTTATTATTTATGCATACGTCATCATTCTCAGGCTCCTTTAGGACCCTCTAACCCTAATCATTAGTATTCAGATTACGTCATCGTTCTCAGGCTCCTTTGGGACCCTCTAACCCTAATCATTAGTATTCAGATTACGTCATCGTTCTCAGGCTCCTTTGGGACCCTCTAACCCTAATCATTAGTATTCAGATTACGTCATCGTTCTCAGGCTCCTTTGGGATCCTCTAACCCTAATTCATTAGTATTCAGATTACGTCATTTCAGAATGCTTAACCCTAGCTCATGCACCAGTAGGACCCCTAACCCTAGCTTTTATCCAACCCCCTGGTATTCATACGTCACGTCCGATTAGCCTTCCGAACTTGATTTCCGAAGGCATTACGTCATCAAAAGGTAGCTCTTATTGCTTTTAATAATATAAGAAACGCCTTTGTAATTATACACTTCACCTCGCTACGGCAATGTGAATGTGGGACAGTAGGCAGCCCGAGAGCAGCGCATGCGCACGATCGATCTTGGCTAAATAATATAATCTGGAACTAAACAGAGTAACGAAGATGCATCTTATACAGTACTTTCATACTAGCGCGTGTCTCGACCGATATTTTCCGATTTGCGATTCACTAATCTCTGCGAGAATTAATCATTAGCTTCGGTAAGGTATATTTGGCTGAGTCAGACCATTCGAGAAACTGTGAGAAGAATGATCAGGGATCTTAAACGTATAGATCTTTCAATATATCCTAAGAAATAGTCCGAGAAGCCGTAAGAAGAACGATCGAAGATTTCAAACACAGAAAAATAGTAAAAACAATATATCGATTTGGTTTATGTGGCTGACTTTGTTTATTTGGCTGAGTCAGACCATTCGAGAAACTGTGAGAAGAATGATCAGGGAACTTAAACGTATAGATCTTTCAATATATCTTAAGAAATAGTCCGAGAAGCCGTAAGAAGAACGATCGAAGATTTCAAACACAGAAAAATAGTAAAAACAATATATCGATTTGGTTTATGTGGCTGACTTTATTTATGTTGTCATGCATTTTGTTGCTAAGACTGATACATTTGAATAATTTTGACTAGAGCACATGTTACAGACAAAGGAAACGGTCATTAAGAGGTCGTTAATGTCACAACTCATAATTATTTGGAATATTTAATGAAACAAACTAGAGAAGGCCAAACTAAATAAAATATTGTAACGCCTTGCCGTGGAGTTTAACCTCGCTTTTTTCGGTGCTTAAGGGGTGAAAAAGTATTGCCAAGTGTGGAACTCGAACGCATGAATTACAAAATAAGGTTTCTTGGCAGAAAAAGTATAATTGAACGGCTTTACTTCATAGAGAACGACCGAGTGAGGAGTTTGGAACGATGATATAAAGCGGACTAACTAAACTTAACAGCTTGAATAAATTTGTCCACCTGCTCATAGATAAAAGCGTGGGAGCCATTAAGCGTAATTAAAGGTTACATGCAATTCCACAGACAAAAGAGGGCACACATATTTCGATAAACACATCAAATAAATAGTATACAATATTGAGTTTATGAGATTTTTATTTCAAGTTATAAATACTAATAAGGCCTACTTCTAAGGGAATATTTAGGCGTTTTAATTTTAAAAGTTTTTCGATATTCTTCCTGGTCTTCAGGCGTTAATGTTGCCACATTTTGTTCTGTCATCGGTAAATATTTTGATCTAGTCATCGATAGATGGTGTTCATATTCACCTCTTTCTTCAGGGGTCATCCTTGCTAAATCGCTCTTTTTCCAATCGGAAGAACTTTCCCAATTATTAAAGAAGTTTCGTTTAAGCTTTGGTTGTTCTGTCGAAACTGTAGTTGGTGGTGTCAAAAAATAGTGTTTAGGTGTAGTAGGAACCTGGTGAGGATCGGACGGGAGGTATTCTGTAGAATCATATTGCGTTGGAGTCTTTGGGATATTGCTTTCAGTTTGAAGATTATTTTGAACTGGAACCTTGTCGTGGAGTTGATTTTGGAAGGACAGAAAACGTTTAAGCTCATTAGAGTAGAGTATATTCTTCACATCTGGTGTTAACTGAGGCGTCTGTATAATATTATGCATCTGTTCACCCGAGTTGTACATAGCGTTGAGGATGGGCGATTGTTGATACGATAGCTTTCGAATATAACGGTTTAGGTTTTGTTGGTCAGCGGTATTTTCGTAGGGCATCACGTTCGATTTCAGTTGATATTGGTCAACGGTGATAGGTGGTTGTTCATATGACCGCTTTCGAATATAATGGTCCATGTCTAGTTGACCAGTGGTATTTTCATCTGGTAGCACATTCGTTTTTAATCGATGTTGATCATCGGTAGTCGGTTTTAGATCAAGCATGAGATATCCGTGTGGACGCTTTGTCGCTTCCTCGTAACTTTTCATAAACTCTTGAACATGGCCAGGGTTAACTTGTCGTGCTAAGACTGAGATTTGTTGCTTGTCCCGTGGAGATTTGAACAGTACGATATAGTGGGCGTTGAGGCTGATATTTCTGGTTTCTTTGCCTTGATGAAATATATTTTGAACAATATAGATCACAGACAGATTCCGATGATGACTTCCTTTTGTGAATAAATCGGCAATACGTTTATCGTCCCCTGACTGAGCCATAAGATCGTCGAGAACGATGAGGCTGCGTTCAGAGACATCTAAGAAGTTCTTTTCGGCAATGTCGTCATGTATTCCTTCATTGAGTTCAATGCCTGGTATAGTTGTGATCATATCCAAGTACATAGGTTGCCACTGGCCATAACACCAAATGATACGTTCAGGAGGGGGACTGATGGTTGCTTGAGCGTTTTCCAAAAGCTTTCTCACCCAAACGGTCTTGCCACTTTGAGTACATCCAGCCACAATACACGTAAAAGGATGTTTCATAACGGAAGATCCACCGACGACTGGAGGCGGAGCATTAAAATGGTCACCTCCTCCATGGACGTACTTGATATGACGCTGAAGATTACCTCGGGTTGAAAAGTTCTTTCCGCATATATCACAGGCAAATGACATGTTCACTCGGTGAAGACTAGAAGCCAAATGATGTTTCTCAGGAATGTTCTATGAATTTATCCTTATCCTTATCCTTATCCTTATCTTTATCTTTATCCTTATGGCCTTATCCTTATCTTTATCCTTATGGCCTTATCCTTATCTTTATCTGTATCCTTATCCTATATAGCTTATCCTTATCCTATATAGCTTATCCTTATCTTTATCCTTATCCTTATCCTTATCCTTATCCTTATCCTTATCCTTATCCTTATCCTTATCCTTATCTTTATCTTTATCTTTATCTTTATCTTTATCTTTATCCTTATCTTTATCTTTATCTTTATCTTTATCCTTATCTTTATCTTTATCTTTATCTTTATCTTTATCTTTATCTTTATCTTTATCTTTATCTTTATCTTTATCTTTATCTTTATCTTAATTTATCTTTATCTTTATCTTTATCTTTATCCTTATGTCCTTATGTTATCTTGCCATGAGTAAATGAGTAAAGAGTAATATAAAAGGTGTACTTCAGGGGGTGACCTCCTCATTTATACGTTGGCTATCGTACAGAGATGTTTAACAAGAAGCAGAGAGCTTTTCTTCGACATTACTGTTTGTCGAATTCTGGAGAACAACAGGCGCTTCTTGAGAGAGCTACCCCCGAACAAGTTAAGTGTATACATGACTGTATCCATAATGTTTGCAAAATGAAATACGAATTACCTCGGGAAACGATCGAAAAAGTGAGACCGTACGAAAACGACATAAGTACTTTAGTTGACCCCGGAAGAAGTTTCATGAGAAAGAAACAAATACTGGTCCAGCGTGGAGGAGGATTTCTCGGTCTGTTACTTGGTCCAGTTTTAGAAGGACTTGCAGAATTAGTATAAAAGAAATCAGTTCATTGTACTAGAGTCAGTCGAAGTCATGGACACCAGCGAAGAAACATCTCCCTTTTACAATGATCAACGCATTCGACATGTACTATCCCATTTTAACAACAATGTTGAAAAGGCTTCAAATCTTCTCCACAGTTTGCTTATATCACAGCCGAGTCATCCAGTTTAACCAAGACGTTTATATTTATATTTTTCAATATGTTTGAGATCTTGAACAGTTCTTCGCACTGTTTCCCCGAAGTGTTTCTTCATCATAGGAATTGTGTACACTAAAGCGAGATAAGCCATAATACGGCCAAAATTATTAGGGTTCATCTCTTAGCGGTGAAAACACAGGTTCAATCGAACGCTGAATAGCGTGTACGAACGGGCCAAAAGGCCTTATCGGGCCAAAGAAGGCCAGATAGGGCCTAAACGGGCCTAATACACACACAGAGAGCCACCTAAGTACACGATGGGGTCCCAAAGGTACACGAGACTAGGGCTAGGGATCGTAAAGGTGAAAGAGGCTTAGAGGTAATTACTTCCGTCCCTTGCGTTCGTCACACTAACAATACTAATTACTTTTTGTACGCAACGCTCTTTGTTCTGACTCGGATAAAAAAACGCGCGAAGAAGAGGGAGATGTCTTCGCAGAGGTCCGACTGAAAATTCACCAATGAGGTTCAAGTTAGTGTACTATTCTATCCGTTAATTACCCAAAAGTGATCCGCATGTTGACCGAACATGCACCATTGTTTCACTTCTTAATGACTTTTTTAATGAGGCGGCATCCCTTTGATTGCTATATGGGGGGGGGGGTTATCTACTGACGTTGTCTGGAGGCTTGGGATATCAATAGCTCCCACGCCCCATTGAATCGCGATGACGGTCTATTACCAGAAGCTTATTTGCATCTTGTTAATAGATAACGTCATCATCGGTTCTATGTAGGGTGAGGCGGTTTTTATAAAAAACCGAGTGAACCGGGTTTTTTAAACGCGTTCGAAAACTACAGTTAAAAAAACATGCATGACGCTACTCGCGCAAGACTTCAGTTTGAAAAAACAATTGTATTAATTGATTATAAACATCCTGACTATACGAAGTACAAAGAAATATTCAATATATAAGATACAATTTACAATAAGATTTATAAATATCATATGTACAAATATCATAATCATATTTACTAATAACACACAAACGACTATAAGTTCTCTGCCATGAACACAAGCTTGTTTCAGCTGTGCTCATGCCGGTATACTAACTTGCCCTGCTTTACTAAAAAGTCTCTCCGATGAAGAACTGCTTGCTTGGATGGCAAGATATCTTCTAGCTAATTGGCACAGCAACGGTAGATCTTTCATGTTTAACTTCCACCATTGCAGAGGATCGTCGTCTCCGTCAATAACAGGAAATGCAGAGATGTAGCATTCGATCTCTTTGGGGAGACGATCACGCGGGGATGCGGCTGACGACGAGGATCGTCAACGCTCCAAGACTGAGTTTGGCTTTCTTTGGCAGGGGCAGGACATCTTTGTAACGCGTTTTGACGACAAATAAGTAACAACTTTAATAAACGTAAATGACCAACTTATATACACGTTGGCATGCATATAATTAGCACATGCATAAATTACTAATCGTCACATCCTTCTCTGTTTAAAGCTAAATAAATTCCATTCTCCAGAAATAAATAAATTGTCTAAATATATTGTAAATAAACTAAATATATCGTGTCCGGTCAGTTCGTCATTTAAGCTTGAAATCGGTCTGGTGCGCGTCTATCTCTCGTTGACCTTCTCACTTTTGTCCATTCGTGTCCGAGATATCTGTCTTTAAACATTGCCAAAAAGCCCTACTGTATTTTGAATTGCCCGCTAGAAATTTCCTCAAATGCTATACGCAAATAGGCAAATATCGCAAATAGCCAAAATGGGGCTCTTACTTCGTTTATTACATAATTGAAATCTTTAGTTTAAAAGTAGGGTTAGTATTCCTTTATTTCAGGGTTAGGACTAGAGTTTTTATTTGGGTTATGGTTAGGGTTAGGGTTTTTGTTCTTGTACAGGGACTTTATTAGTTTCGAACGTTATTTGTTCAAATCAATCATTTATAATCACGATTCTTACGGACTTACAAATCTTGATGCCTACATTTCGAAGAAAACTTTCGAACCTTTCACGAGGACAAGAGATGGGAGCGTGATGACCGTATAAACTCCCTCCTACGAACGGGCCAAAAGGCCTTATCAGGCCAAAGAAGGCCATATAGGGCCTAATACAATACCATGGGGGTCCCAAAGGTGAAAGAGGCTTAGATATAATTACTTCCGTCCCTCACACGGAATATATCTCTCCGATTGCTAGTTAACCAAAAACGCAGCCTTGTAATCGTTAGACGAAACGAATTCGAACCCACGCATTCGCCTTTACCTAATGACCTTTTAATGACTTTTTCTCGTTCAAACCTATAATTAACTAATATTCAAATCAGGCGTAAAGTTGTTGAAGCACAGCAAACTAATGACTTTTTAACGTCTTCCTCTCGTAGCACAGCGTCGTTATTACTATGTTTGAGATCTTGAACAGTTGTTCACACTGCTTCCCGAAGTGTTTCTTCGACACATGAATCGCTTAATCGATAAACGAAGGTTCGATAAGTGATAATTCCCCCGAAATGATTACTATGCTATCAAACATGTTTATCTAAGATCAGGTGGACAAGTTTATTCAAGCTGCTAAGTTAGTTATATTCTCGTTCTAACTGAATCCCGTACACTAACGCGAGATAATTAGCGATAATTCGGCCAAATTCATGGATATAATTAGCGATAATTCGGCCAAATACATGAACATGTATGCAAATCTTAACCTTAACAACGTGAATATACATCATGACAACGGCGTCATAAAATAGCCGAGTCATCCAGTTTAACCAAGACGTTTATATTTATATTTTTCAATATGTTTGAGATCTTGAACAGTTCTTCGCACTGTTTCCCCGAAGTGTTTCTTCATCATAGGAATTGTGTACACTAAAGCGAGATAAGCCATAATACGGCCAAAATTATTAGGGTTCATCTCTTAGCGGTGAAAACACAGGTTCAATCGAACGCTGAATAGCGTGTACGAACGGGCCAAAAGGCCTTATCGGGCCAAAGAAGGCCAGATAGGGCCTAAACGGGCCTAATACACACAGAGAGAGCCACCTAAGTACACGATGGGGTCCCAAAGGTACACGAGACTAGGGCTAGGGATCGTAAAGGTGAAAGAGGCTTAGAGGTAATTACTTCCGTCCCTTGCGTTCGTCACACTAACAATACTAATTACTTTTTGTACGCAACGCTCTTTGTTCTGCCTCGGATAAAAAAAAAACGCGCGAAGAAGAGGGAGATGTCTTCGCAGAGGTCCGACTGAAAATTCACCAATGAGGTTCAAGTTAGTGTACTATTCTATCCGTTAATCACCCAAAAGTGATCCGTCTTAATGACTTTTTTAATGTGGCGGCATCCCTGGGATGTCTTCGCAGAGGTCCGCCTGAAAATTCACCAATGAGCTTGTAGTAATTATCACACGAAAGTGATCCGTCTTAATGACTTTTTTAATGAGGCGGCATCCCTTTGAATGCTGTATGGGGGGGGGGTTATCTACTTGTAGTCCATATTGCTACAAAAGTGTGGTTAAATAAATGTGGTTAAAATTGCCACAAAAGTGTGGTGAAACAAATGTAGTTAAAATTACTACGAAAATTGTGGTCAAATAAATGTAGTTAAAATTACTACGAAAATTGTAGTTAAATAAATGTAGTTAAAATTACTACGAAAATTGTGGTTAAATAAATGTAGTTAAAATTACTACGAAAATTGTGGTTAAATAAATGTAGTTAAAATTACTACAAAAAATGTAGTTGTCCTGAACCTTTTATTTTAACTACGTTTTTGTAGTTAAAATAACTACTTTCAAATAACAGTGTGCACATTATATTTAACAGTATGAAGAATAAGGGAATAAGCATACATGCACACTATATTTAACAGTATGAAGAATAAGGGAATAAGGGAATAAGCATACATGCACACTATATATAACAGTATGAAGAATAGGGGAATAAGGGAATAAGCATACATGCACACTATATATAACAGTATGAAGAATAAGGGAATAAGGGAATAAGCATACATGCACACTATATATATAACAGTATGAAGAATAGGGGAATAAGGGAATAAGCATACATGCACACTATATATAACAGTATGAAGAATAGGGGAATAGGGGAATAAGGGAATAAGCATGCATGCACACTATATATAACAGTATGAAGAATAGGGGAATAAGGGAATAAGGGAATAAGCATACATGCACACTATATATAACAGTATGAAGAATAAGGGAATAAGGGAATAAGCATAGATGCACACTATATATAACAGTATGAAGAATAGGGGAATAAGGGAATAAGCATACATGCACACTATATATAACAGTGTGAAGAATAAGGGAATAAGCATACATGCACACTATATATTAAAGAAATACCTAATGGTTTTCCGTGTTTGGATACTCTGATCCAAACACGCGGGATGTTGCGAGACTTGAGAAAAGCGTAAAAAAACACGAGCCGCTAGGCGAGTGTTTTTAGCTTTTCGAAAGTCGAGCAACATCCCAAGTGTTTGGATCAGAGTATCCAAACACGGAAAACCATTAGGTATTTCTTTTATAAAATAACCACGGACGAATAACATAATAAACTTTATTAATACACTTTGATAAATATGTCAATTCTCCCAAAGTTCGTCAACTACCAATCAGAGATCTATATAACTGCCCCCTGTCGAGCTATTAAATCGAGCCTCGAGGGAACATGATCACGGAGTGGAAAAACAAATTTAGACAAGGGTTTTAAACGTTTGTAAGCAACTGTTAAAGTGCCTATATCACCTGTGGGATCTTTACATATTTATAGTAATTGGAACATTCTAAGAAGATTTGTAATATATCTTCTCAGGCGAAAATTTCATCTTCATGGACTTTTTTGCAGTTAAATTTACCGGATATGACATAAAAGGAGGAATTTTTGAAGCAAGAAACAAAAGAAAACTGATTTGCAATTCCTCCTTTGATGTCATATCCGGTAAATTTAACTGCAAAAAAGTCCATGAAGATGAAATTTTCGCCTGAGAAGATATAGTACAAATCTTCTTAGAATGTTCCAATTACTATAAATATGTAAAGATCCCACAAGTGATATAGGCACTTTAAGTAGCGAAAAACAAGTTCAAGTTCATTGCTGTAGATGGAAATTGACATTTACATTCCCGATGGAGCAACTGCTAAACAGAGAACCAAACTGAGGGAGATTTTGAATCTGAACGTTTGAACTTGACGTCTGCGAAGTGATCGTTGTTGTTGCTGGGGCATTTGATTCGGAAGCAAGCTGAAGGACACGTCTTCGTTATACTTGATGCTCGTCAAAACTTTCATCACCAAGAGCTTGTGAGAGTACGTCGCTGCAACGCTTCAGCTGTGATGTTGATGGTCTTCGGTTGTAGTGCTGAAGCGACTGCTCGTTTCGGTGGCCTGAAATTGACATGATGTGCCGGTTGGTCAAGCCGGCATCGGACCAAAGAGTAATGGATGTCGCTCTTACACAATGGTTGGTGTAGATTGTAGACAAGCCAGCAGCTGAACTGATAATCTTCATCATATCTCCGAGCTTATTCACACCGAGAGGACGGTTTTCGTACCAGACGGTATCGGCCGACGACCACTGACGTTTCGGGTACTGGAATAAGGCTTCGCAGGATGGATTTAGTTTGGATATGTAAAGCTTCAAGGCACTGTAGCCATCATTTTCTTGTTGAGTTTTGTACATTCGTCCCATATGCTTGAAGCTCTCCGTGTCATTTATTCCACCGGGATGATTTTTTGACGATTCGCAATGGGCCATCGTTACATACTCTTCGCCAGTCGGATCTTGAGCAAACACGAAGCTTTGTTTTGTCAATTCTCTTTGACCTTCGCGACCTCGACGACACCAAAAGAGGGTTGTGTTAAACCACACATTTCGCTGTAATGCAAGGGGATTGGAACAGTCGAGTACATCACTGGTCTTCAGCTTCACCAGGTCTTCGGGCTCAAGCGCTGGTTTGTGTTTTACGTTTTGTTTACCTTGACGTTTCAATGATTTAATTTTAGCGTTGAGGACAATGTTGGACCTTTTAAACGTAGGGTTCGCTGCTATTGTTATGCCTTTGTTATGTGGTGGGCTGTTGAGATGCCTCTCCAAACCACTTCGTATTCCGAGCAGAGTGGACCTACTATAATCTTTGCCGTCTTGCGCCTTTACTTCAGCGTAAAACAAACGCAGGTTGTTGTCCAACGTCTCGTTGTCCATTTCATGCAACTCAGACGTGATATTGCGGAGTTTAGCCCATTCTTCAAAATGAAAGCGTTTAGATATTAGAATCTTACCATGAAAGTGGTTACTAGCATTTAAATTATAATATTTTGTTCCTAATGAATGTTATTATTACGAGAATTAAAATTGTAAATATACGTTGTATACGTACCTTTAAATATGTTGACGGCGTAAATTGTTTTGTATTTCGTACTCTGTGCTTGTGCATTCTCGACCAACTCGTCTACTTCTTTCTCCGTCGTTATAATAAACCTTTGTTTACTGTTTTCGCTCTCGTTAAATATATTGTCCGAACATGAAAGAAAATTATTGCCCGACATTTTTTTTAAAAAGCTATGGCGGGAAATTTCCGTATTTGGATACTCTGATCCAAAACGGGTATTGACCAATCAGAGCGCTTGTTGCGTACATGTTATTTTATAAAACAGTATGAAGAATAGGGGAATAAGGGAATAAGCATACATGCACACTATATATAACAGTATGAAGAATAGGGGAATAAGGGTATAAGCATACATGCACACTATATATAACAGCATGAAGAATAAGGGAATAAGCATACATGCACACTATAATATATAACAGTATTACTATGAAGAATAGGGGAATAAGGGAATAAGCATACATGCACACTATATATAACAGTATGAAGAATAGGGGAATAAGGGAATAAGCATACATGCATACTATATATAACAGTATGAAGAATAAGGGAATAATGGAATATTCCAAAAATTTAAAGCTTTCAACATTTTTTTACACAGGAGAAATTGTGGTTTATTAATGTATATATAAATTTGTTGTTTTAAAACCAGAATATATTTAGGGAAGTGGGAGGGGCCTAGCACCGAAGCTTCGAAGCTTCGCGAAGCTTTTGTAACGAAGGTTCGAAGGTTAAGATTTAACCTTCGTCTCACCCCTAGTTTACACTAAAGGGCCCAATTCCAGTGACAAAATTAAGGCTCCGCTGTTGTGAATGTTCAATTCAGTATGGAATTTGTTCATATAAGGATAAGTCAGGAGAACATCTATATTCTCTGTCACATCGTCCACAAGTTGTTGAGGTCAGCAATGTTTGTTATGTTGACATGGCATTATTCAGGTCAACAGGTGGATACCATCCTTAGGGTACGTAAAGTTATAATTTTTTTCATTTACAATTACATCTATCAGAAATGTTTAATTATTTAATTACGTTAGGTTTTAAATCGTCTTTTAGGTCTTACATTTATTACTTGGTGACTTTATAGGGTTCTACCCTGGTGTTTTATATTAGCCAGAGTAAAATAGTACCAACTGAATTTAGTCAGGAGTCTACTTCCTGGTTTAAATGAGATATTGAACATAAGAACACTGCATTTAAACAGATTGGCAACTATAACAGCTAACAGATTTTACTTACATTTTCTTCACAGAAACCACTGTTGGGTCTCATTTAGTGGCTTTTCCACAGCTTACAACGAGGTGTTCATAAGTGAGATAAACCACTTCTCCTTTACATTGAAAGGTAAGGGTTGGGAAAGATTAAGTTCAGTATACCTTTTTTCTTTCCTGATATTTGGTTACACAGGGCTATCCCTTAGTCCTGCTGTGACTGCGGCCATGATTTTTAATGCAACATAAGTACATGTTGTGGACCCAAGTTTGAAATTGCCAACATTGCTTGCTATAGCAAAAAACAAAATATTCTACTTTGGAACTGAGGCCTGGGAATTAATATGTTACTATGGTGACAATATAACGTGAACTATGTTTTTTGGTTTAGTGGTATGTATTCACATGAAAGGTTCCAAGTAATTTCAGTGGATACTTTTGAAGATATACAGGACTATTGCATTTGACAGAATATTGTTTGACTTAAATGACGTCATTGGAAATCTTGGAAACGAATATCTTGGAAACGAATGGACCGCGCCGCCAATTCAAAAACTGTAAAAGAAATTATAAACTGGTTTTTCGTTCTCTGTTTGAAAAACCAAAAACTGACAAGGCTGTATAGGCAGTTTAACTCTTATATATTTTTTCTTTTTCAGACACTGATGGGCATGACACACAAGATATTGAGACAGTAGAATTAGTGTCAACAAATGAATGTAAGATTGGCTAATAAGCCTGTTTGTTTTTTAAGTCCACATACATACATATATATATATATATATATATATATATACATATATATATATATATATATATATATAGCAAAGTGAAAAGGTGGTAAACTGCCAAGAATTTAGTGACGAGATACTGACGTTTCGAGCGGAGCCCTTCATCAGAGTAAGACGAGATGAAATGAAATAAATAGGGCTTATATATATGCCAAAAGGGTGTCACAAGTAGAAAGTAGCCAATCGAATGCACGGGAGATAAACAAACTAATAATTAATGAGATGGGAAACGTTAGATCATTTGCTATTTTTAACAGTCGATCAGCAAGCAGACTGAGGGGGCGGGAGAAATGACAGGTCCAATATTCAAGGGGATTAGGCGATAATATTAGCATAAGAAACAAAAACTTGAAAAGGAATGAAAGTGCATACGCGAATAATAAAAAATTAATAATAATAAAGGTTCCAAGCAAACTAAAATAACCAAAAACTTGTAGGAAATTAAATAAAAGAAAAACGTTCGTTAAGACCAAGAGGATGTGTGGTGCCAAGTTTAAAAATGAGACGCTTCTCTTGCCGCTTGCGGTTATCGTTGCCACCGGAGATGGGAAGGATGGCACAGACTTTCATGTCTGAAACCAAATGGTTGGAGCTGTTGAAATGGCGGGCTACAGGTTTGTCACCATCATTGATCCTCACGGAACGAAGATGTTCAGCAAACCTGTCTGAAAGACGTCGCCCAGTGAACCATCTTTGGAACGAGTTTCAAACAATAAAATTCCTTTAGTTCTAACATTTCATCCTTTCAATTTTAAAGTTAAAAATATTATTAATCGGAATTTTCACATTTTACAAAATGATCCTGAGACGTCAGCCATTTTCACCGACAACCCTTTGGTATCTTTTCGCCGTAATAAAAACATTCGTGACTCCTTAGTACATAGTGCCCTTAAACAAAATACCTCGGCACCAGCGGGAACATTTTCTTGCGGCCGTTCCCGCTGTAACACATGCGCGTTTCTCAATCCCACTACAGTTATTACTGCCCCCAAATTCGACCACACAATCCGTCATGCTTTTTCATGCACGTCCACCAACATAATTTATTGCATTTCATGCGATAAATGCCCTAAAATCTACATCGGTGAAACTGGGCGACGTCTTTCAGACAGGTTTGCTGAACATCTTCGTTCCGTGAGGATCAATGATGGTGACAAACCTGTAGCCCGCCATTTCAACAGCTCCAACCATTTGGTTTCAGACATGAAAGTCTGTGCCATCCTTCCCATCTCCGGTGGCAACGATAACCGCAAGCGGCAAGAGAAGCGTCTCATTTTTAAACTTGGCACCACACATCCTCTTGGTCTTAACGAACGTTTTTCTTTTATTTAATTTCCTACAAGTTTTTGGTTATTTTAGTTTGCTTGGAACCTTTATTATTATTAATTTTTTATTATTCGCGTATGCACTTTCATTACTTTTCAAGTTTTTGTTTCTTATGCTAATATTATCGCCTAATCCCCTTGAATATTGGACCTGTCATTTCTCCCGCCCCCTCAGTCTGCTTGCTGATCGACTGTTAAAAATAGCAAATGATCTAACGTTTCCCATCTCATTAATTATTAGTTTGTTTATCTCCCGTGCATTCGATTGGCTACTTTCTACTTGTGACACCCTTTTGGCATATATATAAGCCCTATTTATTTCATTTCATCTCGTCTTACTCTGATGAAGGGCTCCGCTTGAAACGTCAGTATCTCGTCACTAAATTCTTGGCAGTTTACCACCTTTTCACTTTGCTATATATTCAAAACACTGTCTACGCAGCACTCTACTTTTATATATATATATATATATATATATATATATATATATATATATATATATATTTATTATAACTATTTTCGTGAGCGGTCCGGAACGTGAAATCCTGCAATTTGATTGGTTCCTGAACGGTCTGGAACTTGCCATTCCGGACTGCTAGCGAAAGCAAAGTTTCATCATTGCGAAAACAAAGTTTCGTCACGGCGAAAACAAAGTTCTTTTTATTATTCAACCAATTAAAAAAGTAATCCAGTTAAATTTTTTATAGGAAGCCAAATATAGGTTTAAAAATCTAGATAAACAGGGTTGTTGTTTATAAACGTAGCATGTTTGATGCATATTTCAAAATAATAAAATACATGTTTTTTTATACATTATTTGTCACCGGTTTATTATGAATGTTCTCAAGATTTTTGGTCATATAATAAACTACTTAATTACCTCACTTGTTCGGTCTGTACTAGTGAAATATCGGACCTCTGTTTTCTGCACGGACCTCGGCTCGCTGCGCTAGCACGGTCCATACTATAAAAATGTTGGTCCGATATTTCACTAGTACAGACCTCACGCTCGGTCAATAAGTAGTAAATATATACCCTGATTGACAGACCCGTGGACACGTCAGATGACGTCAACTGACACGTGTTTTTCCTTCTTTATGCCCCAAAATCCAGCTAGAGTTTCGATAAAAACCTTCAAAATTTTACAATTTTTTTACAATTATTTCATTTTTTTGTTTTGTCACTTACAACATGGTAAGAATAGCAGTGACCCACTCGACTGCATCTTGTGGCCCACTTTTTTGTTCTTACCACATTGTGACGTCATCTGTCTATCTATAACTAAACAGACAATGGCAAAACGGAACCTATTTGTTAAATACATTGTATATGCATATGAAAAAGTTGTTTTTTTGTTTCACAGCAGATGAAACTGATGAAACTAATATCCCTGAAGATGTGGAGCATGTTGATGATGAAAAGAGTAGGTAATCCTGTAGTTTACATACATGTGCAAATGGCACTGGAATCCCCCCAAATTTCCCAGAATTGTTTTGTAAAAAATATATTTAGAGAAATTTGGGGATATCGATTTAGTAATTAGTTAACAGTAAATTAAAGTTTATCAGCCTCAGCTATCAAATATTGATTTATTGGGATATCAATTTATAATTTTCACAACATAGTTTCTCAATGAGTTGGAAGAATCATGTTGAGTTCATTGGCAGGTTAAAAGGAATATATTCCTCTTATCCAAATTACAACATGTTTCAGCATGTTGCAAAAAAAGCTGTAAAAATTATCAATTTCAAGATTGATCTTTACATTTAAGTCCATTATTGAAGCATTTTAATATTATAAAGTTTTTCACTTTTTCCATTGACCTTGTCAATCTTCATATTTCAATATTTATGTACATAAATTTCATAATCATCTTCTACCATCTATTTCCGAAATTTCTTCACTAGTGTGAAATGATACATAAGTATAATTATACAGTAGGCCTACTAATGGTCCAACAGTGTGTAATTATCTTAACAAGAACATTAAGTCATGCTCAATTATGTCATTTAAATTTAAACTGAAGCAAAGCTTTTTAGAACACTATTGAATTTTTCTCATGAAGATGATTTAAAACAATTTATTTATTTTTAT
The DNA here is from genome assembly GCA_035772405.1 of Chrysogorgia sp. JL179-B06. Taxonomy (NCBI): domain Eukaryota; kingdom Metazoa; phylum Cnidaria; class Anthozoa; order Scleralcyonacea; family Chrysogorgiidae; genus Chrysogorgia; species Chrysogorgia sp. JL179-B06. The sequence goes on along the minus strand of JAYKKM010000390.1, from coordinate 58,134 downwards.
GCACTCTTTGAACTGGCCTCTAGGCATTTTAACCCTATAAAAAGTTATTTATACTGGTCACAGTTCCTAAAAAAAATCTAATAAATATCTATATAGACAATTTTTAAAAAAAGGATAAATAAAAATTGTATTGTCAAATTTCTCAAAATCTGTGAAAATTTCAATGGCAGGAGGACAGACCAGGGTTCCAGGCAATCTTTTGATACACCTTAGCTTGCAATTAAAGTTACATTTTATTACAAAACATGTTAATGTGTAATATAACATTACATTCTCTAAATTCCCAGATGTTTGTCTTGGTGAATTCACAGCGAAAGCTGTTGCAAAAGCATTTTGGAAGGAAGAAGTCCACTGTGAACTTGCTGAGTTGTGTTTAGATGACAAGTGGACTTTTAAACAAGATGCGGGAAATTTATGCGGGACATATGACGATGCCATGGAGCATGCAGATAAATACCGAAGCCACAATCTATATACTCATAAGTGTTCAGATCTATGTAAAAAAAAAGGTAAAACTAATTGTTGCAGTGAAAGTATTCATTTTGAGAGATTTAATCTAAATATATGGTCTATCTGCATTTTACAGGCTGTGGATCTTTGTACGTTGCCGATGTCAAAGTTAAGGTTGCAAATTCATGGTAGAATTTGCATGAGATATACTTAAAGTGATATAAGTTTTACGTATACATGTAGTGCATGTGCATGGTATGTTTAAGCTTGGTGTAACAGACATAATTTTGTATATGTTTGAACCTGCAGTCTTCTAATGACTGGTCAGACACTCTAACAACTGAGCTCCACATTAAGGGTGAATATATATATATATATACTGTTGAAATATGGAATGTAGAAGTCTAACGTTTTGAGCGAAGGCCCTTCCTCGAGATGTTCATGTGGTTCATGTGGTGTTCCTATAGAGTTATAGAAACACTTGTGGAAGTTTGGAAAAACTCGAAATAGTGTGGAAACTAAATACTTTAATTTCTCATTCTCCCAGACTTCCCTTTGTGTTTCTAACTCTATAGAAACGCGAGGGGAGGTTTTCTATTTCTTAAACATAAAATTGTAAAAACATTTTTGATATAGTTGCATATATAATTATAGGTATGGTGTTACGAGGCTTTGACAAAGTGGACAAGTAACTTGATAAGTTGTCAAAAGAACATGAAACTGGTCCTGCAAATGCAACAACCTTTCAAGGTGCTGCACATAACATCCCTTTAAACTTTGCTAGTGTAGTTAAATACATATAGTTTAATTTAATTAACAGTACAACTGTACAAGTACATTTTATATTATAAGCAGCCAAGGCTCCTTGTTGTGCAGCACAAATCGGAGAGGTGAAATATCTTATTGGAAATACTATTTTTTAACTTTGCTAAAAGACATGTAGTACTAATCAAGTAAACACAAGTTTGATCCTGGTATAATTTTGTTCATTTTTGCAGCTTTTAAATTTGAGCTGCCATGGCAACAGGTTAATTCCATCAGATACACATATAAAATGTTGTTCAGAAAATTCAATGTCGTAAATGATAAATTAAAGTAAATGCAATTAAGTAAATGAAAAAGAAAGATATAGGTTAAGTTCGCTGCCACTTTCTGTTTGATAGAATGCTTGGGGGGGGGGGGGGGGGGGGTGGACAACACCAGAAGCAAGCTAATTAACTGTTATCACTTTATTTTAAAGGAACATTAGACTTTTTGCAAAAAGACCCAACATTTGTGGATGATGACAGCAGTGAGCATAAAGTAACATGCAACAAAGATACAGGTGGAAAAAAAGCCTTACAGTGCTGGTCCAGAGGATCCATGTGGATTATCAGTGGTGGTGGCAACATTGAGTACTTTCAGCCTCTGTACAAGTTAATCATATTGAGTCCATATAGAATATAGTAAAATCTGCTTGTAAGCTCTCAATCAGCTTATACAGCTTCATACAGAGACTGAGAAAACTGTTAATGGGTGTATATCTCGATCAGGGGCCTGGATTACAACATACAGATGGTTCTTGACAAAGACTTGAATGTATATATATATATATATATATATATATATATATATATATATATATATGTATATATATATATTATATATATATATATATATATATATATATATATATATATATATATATATATATATATATATATATATATATATATATATATATATATATATATATTAAAGTCTGTCTGACGATCGCGTAAGCGTGAAACTCGAAGTAACAGCAAAGTGATGTCTTGTCTTTAATTTATCTACAATTTATATATAATTATATATAATATATATATTTCAAACACTCATTAATAATTCATGAGGAAAAGACAAAATAAAATCACGACCGTATCGTTGTTTTAAATGTGATAAAGATTCGTCCTAATTTACATAAACTTTAGCTTTGATTTTCTCGGCTTAGACAACATCGATTTTCAAAATTATTACGCCAATGAACTTATCAAATGGGTCGTGTTTGAAGCCATTTAATAAACTCGCAGCACGTGTTTTATCAGAATACATACATAAAACAATACATAGTATATATATATTTATAAAATAAGTCGTGTCTTACGCACGCTGTGATTGGTCAGTTACCGTGTTTATATCAGGCTTTAGTATAAATTGACAAGTTTATATCACAAATCCTCAATTTTCATTGGCTGTTGGAGGAGTTTATATCCGCTGATATAAACCTCTGCGGTAAAAGTCGCGTGATTTCAAAAGAATATTTCCTTTTTTTCATGATCAATTTGAAATAAAAGTTATTTCTTGGGTTAGAAACTTGCAAATTTATACTAAAACAATTAGACAACTCGCCCTTGTTTTCTATGAGCGATAGTCAACTCGGCTCCGCCTCGTTGACTATCTGCTCATAGAAAACGCGGGCTCGTTGTCTAATTGTTAAATATAACATGGATGGATTACGCCATCGTGATACGCCATCAATTAGCCATCCTACGCCATCAATTAGCCATCATACGCCATCAATTAGCCATCATACGCCATCAATTAGCCATCAATTAGACATCATAACGCCATCAATTAGCCATCACGGCGCCATCATACGCAGTGAGGAGAATTTAAGTGTTGATAAAAAAGATATTTGTACATTTTATTGGCTTTCTACGGGTTATTTTATAAAAGAAATAGAAAACATTTTTATCCGTGTTCCCATACGTTATATAAACACTCGTGGAAGTTTGGGAGAACTCGAAATCGCGTGGAAACACTCGCCCTACGGGCTCGTGTTCCCACTATGATTTCTCGTTCTCCCATGGCGAGAAATTGTGGACACCGGTGGGAGGAGCCAAACTGCTCTGAAAAGACCTGAACGTACGGCTCTGGTTACAGCGCTTTGAATTTTTGCGCTAATGCGCTAATTCAGTTCATGAAGTTGTCACATGGTTAAAAGGACGCACAATTGCATGATATGTGTCCTGGGAACTACAAGGAATGGTCACAAAGCATTTCTTCGAGGCTTCGAAGCAAAATGGAGTCAAATTCGTCGAAGAAGAACCGAAATTCTATAAGGTTTATACTTGTCTGGCAGTCGATTTTGCGCGCGGTGTCACATTTCAGATGCTGAACTTCACGCAAATTTCACTAAAATCACATCGCGATACCGCACTGAGTATAGGTTGTGGATGTTTAGTGAAAGTTGGCCCTGTAAACACAATGCGTTGGATTGCTTAGTGTGGTTGGGATAAGAGGATGAAAATAGAAGATAACTATGGGAGTCAGTAGGCTTGTACGAGACCGACGTTTTCAGCGAATCACCATTAATCGAAATTAAAATATCAAGGAACGACACAGAGGTCTCGCTGATTTCCCACGTGAACTTCAGAGCAGGATGAAAATCATCAACAAAGTTGATGAACTGCTCTAAAAGGACACGTGAACACGACGCTGTTCCTAAACAGTCATCGATAAATCTTCCGAAAAAATCAGGCAAGGGACCCGTGTATTGTTCAAAGATCTGTTTTTCAACATAACCAACAAATAAGTTAGCATAGCTTGGACCCATTTTGGTGCCCATCGCAACACCACTTATTTGTTGATAATGTTCACCATCAAACGAAAAATTGTTAAGGGTAAGCACTAGTTCTGCTAAGCGGAGTAACGTGGTTGTGGAGGGTTCTAAATTAGTGCGCTGGTGTATAAGGACTTAACGTCCATCGTGAAAATAAATTTATCGGAACTACTGAAATGTAACTGGTCGAAAATTTGCAAGGCATGTTTGGTATCTTTGATATAAGAAGGCAACTTCTTAACCAAAGGATACATAACGTTGTCTAGAAAACTGGAAACGAGCTCGGTGGGGCAACTACAAGCGGAAACAATCGGCCTGCCAGGATTGTTAGGTTTATGGATTTTAGGTAGGAAATATATGACAGGCGTTCTGGGGGTTGTTAATATGAGGTTAGATGCAGAGGCAGGCAATTCACCGGCTTGGATGAAATTCTTGATGGTAGTTTTGACGGATTTTTGGTGAGATTGAGTGGGATCGGAATTCAACTTAGTATAAAAAATGGTGTCGCTGAGTTGACGAAGAGCCTCTTGTCGATACAAGTCCGCTCTCCAGACAACTACAGCGCCACCTTTGTCCGCAGGTTTTATGACAACGTCATTTCGGCATCGTAATGAATTCAAAGCTAGAAGCTCTTCTTTGTTAAGGTTATGAACTTGTTTTCTGCGCGGAGGTGCAATTTATCAATGTCATGGCGGCATTGTCTTACGAAAAGATCAAGGGAAGAAAAATCGCCTTCGGATGGAGACCAAGACGACTTCTTGGGGTTGAGTTCTTCGAAAATATCCTTATTGCTATTGAAAGTGGGCTTATCATGAAAAAAGGCTTTGAGGCGCATGCGGCGGAAGAAAGATTCGGTATCCTCTTTAACTGAAAATAGATCGATGGGCCCGGAGTTGGGAACAAACTTTAGACCTTTCGCAAGAACAGATCTCTCGGGGTCAGATAATGGCAAATCAGAGGGAATAGTGAAAACTAGACGAGTGACTTCGTTAGAGGAACTAGTGCTTTGGGAGGGATTCGGGGAAGGACCCAATAATTTGGCCAATTTGGACGCCTTAACGTTCTTTAAGAAAAACATAGATTCTGGAATTTAGCATGCGAATTTGTTGAACGATAGCGGTAAACAAAATAGGTGGGCAGACCTGGGAGAGAGAGGACTTACATCCCGAGATGTCGTCATCAGTATGTTGTAAATTACTGGACATAGATTTAATAGTGATACGCATCAAACGACGGGAATGACTCGAACAAGCCGCTGATATGTGATGGGAATAACGACGATCGATAGCGGGGAGATTAAAAGACAATAAATCAAAAGAGGATCTGAAACCGTAGGGAATGACCCCCCGATATAAACAACGACTAATAAAAGTAATGTGACTGGATTTTAGATAAAATCTGGTTTTAGATAAAATAAGGTCAAACAAACGTAGAGCATGATTACTGATCGATGGTAAAAAAGGAAGCAAATAACTTACCATTTCGTGACGGAGACTTTGACGAAACTTCTTAAGGTTAGGCATGTCGCAGCGGTATATAGAATATCCGAGAGTAGTAAAAAAGTACAGTGCTGCGTAGACAGTGTTTTGAATATATATCAAAGTGAAAAGGTGGTAAACTGCCAAGAATTTAGTGACGAGATACTGACGTTTCGAGCGGAGCCCTTCATCAGAGTAAGACGAGATGAAATAAAATAAGTAGGGCTTATATATATGCCAAAAGGGTGTCACAGGTGGAAAGTAGCCAATGATGAGATGGGAAAAGTTAAGTCATTTACTATTTTTACAGTATACCAAACTATTTTGCCCAATTTGTCAGATTTGCTATTTTGGCGCGCCTTCCGTGTGATCGGTCAGCGTAAAGTCAATATAACCAATCATCTTCCAATTATCAACCAATATCAATTACAGTATCCCGCATGGCGGCCGCAAAGCGCGCAAGGCCAGAGCTGGATATTTTGCCTTGTTAAACAAAGGAGAAGCTCAGATTGATTTACTGTTGTCAGAAGTCATTTATTTCTCACGTGCCTTTGTTATAATATAGAAGAAAAACTAAATAATAGAATAGAACATAATAGAGGATTGCACTATAAGTTGAATCATACACAGGCAACAACAGTTCATTGAAATCTAGACAGCTAGACATAATTTATTTGAAAATTGAAATGTGCTTCAAAATATACGCCGTCACGATTCGCGCTATTTCCTATTCGCTATTTTACGATTCGTGACTTTCCCGTACCACCAAAAGCATCATTTATACTAATAGCTATAGATATGAAATACGCAATGAAGCTAACGCAATGCTTGTAAATAAACATTAGCAGAAGTGATACTGTTCCCCAATCTCTAATGTATTCATTTTGAGCAAGAGTTGTTTTTAAAAATGTGCAGGATCTGCCAGTCTGCCACCACGAACTAAATTTGAAATAAATAACGCAGAAATCGCGTTAGATTTAAGTGGCGTTTGATCTAACTAGATTTGTTCAGTTATTAACAAACACAAATCAGTCACTCTATTACTCTAAGTTAACACAGTAAAATATAGTTATCTTTGTAACCCAGATGAAGATGACGTCAATCTCGGCCTTGGCGTTTAACGACGTTAGTTCAGATCCAAAGTGACATGGACTTTTTTCAGTCAAATATAACAAAACTTATATCATTCTATTCGGGAAATATCGAACTGCTCAATACCGAGTGAGCAAAATCGATTGCGCGCATGAGTAGAACGCTACGCCGCTGATGACCGTCTGTTTATTCACATATGTAAACACTATGAAAAACTGGCTAGGTTCAATATTTTCGTTTGCATTTTGACATGGCGAAATTTCGAGGTATAAGAACAATAAATGCATAACCATTTTGCTAAAACCTTGTAATTTTAGGATCCGTGTGAGCAAACTTCATTTATTTCAATCCTTAGAAGAAATAACCGAAAACATTCCGATTTTACCCATATTTTGATACTTTTGCTATCAAATATCCGGAAGTGGGCGGGCTTCGGATTTTCATATACTATTTCTGACAAATAGTTTGACATGTCGATCAATAAGCATACTGAGGGGGTGGGATGCCCTTTTTTGTAACACATGCCCTTTTCTCAATCCCACTACAATTATTACTGCCCCCAAATTCGAACACACAATCCGTCATGCTTTTTCATGCACGTCCACCAACATAATTTATTGCATTTCTTGCGATAAATGCCCTAAAATCTACATCGGTAAAACTGGGCGATGCCTTTCAGACAGGTTTGCTGAACATCTTCGTTCCGTGAGCATCAATGATGGTGACAAACATGTAGCCCGCCATTTCAACAGCTCCAACCATTTGGTTTCAGACATTAAAGTCTGTGCCATCCTTCCCATTTCCGGTGGCAACGATAACCGCAAGCGGCAAGAGAAGCGTCTCATTTTTAAACTTGGCACCACACATCCTCTTGGCTTATTAACTCTTTCCTTACGGCTGAAAAACATCAAAAATTGAACGACCACGTTGTTCTATTGATATCTCTTGAAATAACCATAACTGTTGCGAAAGCTATACATTTTCTGGAAGCCCAATAAACCGGCTTTTACTTGTTCTTTTAAATTTCCCGAACAAAACACATTATGTTAATATAAATTAGCATTAATTATCATAAATCAGGTTGAAAAATTTACATTTTTCCAGAAAAGGCCATCTTGCACGCCCGCGTAGCATCTTGAAAACTCAAAATGCCACCAATCGCAGAGTTGTTTATGAAATCAAATCAAACTTGGCGTGTGCGTGGATTTCATGTTCCTGGCGCTTGTCGAATTTCAATTTTTAATCTTGCGTTACCGTGTGCCGTGTTTTTCGATTGACGACTTTGCGGGTCTTCAGTGACCCATGTTAACTGCGCCCGTAGGGAAAGAGTTAATATACAATGGTCGATATTTTTTCGCATCGATCAATTTTATATTTTCGCCTGAATTTTTCATCATCGTTATAAGTCGGCTAAACAACACACATATCAAATTTTTAACAAATTTGGTGAATTATTTCCTACATTTCTAAACACGGTGAATTTTGACCTTTTTGACCCACATGCATAGAACGTATTGTCTTTGTAGTGTATAGATAGCTTGCGTATATATTTAAAAGTATGAGCTCCCGTGCGGGTGGACCGGTGCGGGTGGGATCTCTGCAGAGACTCTGCTTCGGGTAACCCTTACATAATTCCTCTCATTGAGGGGGTAGGGGGGAGCAGAGAAGGGGGTTCATTTTTTGTCACTGACCATTTTTTTGCTTTGTTAAACTGTATTTACTTTGATTATTTTCAATTCAACAGATAATAAACTGCTTTTCCTTTCACGCTTTTTCTTCGATTATTTTCAATTTACCTATTATTGCTTATTAACTCTTTCCTTACGGCTGAAAAACATCAAAAATTGAACGACCACGTTGTTCTATTGATATCTCTTGAAATAACCATAACTGTTGCGAAAGCTATACATTTTCTGGAAGCCCAATAAACCGGCTTTTACTTGTTCTTTTAAATTTCCCGAACAAAACACATTATGTTAATATAAATTAGCATTAATTATCATAAATCAGGTTGAAAAATTTACATTTTTCCAGAAAAGGCCATCTTGCACGCCCGCGTAGCATCTTGAAAACTCAAAATGCCACCAATCGCAGAGTTGTTTATGAAATCAAATCAAACTTGGCGTGTGCGTGGATTTCATGTTCCTGGCGCTTGTCGAATTTCAATTTTTAATCTTGCGTTACCGTGTGCCGTGTTTTTTCGATTGACGACTTTGCGGGTCTTCAGTGACCCATGTTAACTGCGCCCGTAGGGAAAGAGTTAATATACAATGGTCGATATTTTTTCGCATCGATCAATTTTATATTTTCGCCTGAATTTTTCATCATCGTTATAAAGTCGGCTAAACAACACACATATCAAATTTTTAACAAATTTGGTGAATTATTTCCTACATTTCTAAACACGGTGAATTTTGACCTTTTTGACCCACATGCATAGAACGTATTGTCTTTGTAGTGTATAGATAGCTTGCGTATATATTTAAAAGTATGAGCTCCCGTGCGGGTGGACCGGTGCGGGTGGGATCTCTGCAGAGACTCTGCTTCGGGTAACCCTTACATAATTCCTCTCATTGAGGGGGGTAGGGGGGAGCAGAGAAGGGGGTTCATTTTTTGTCACTGACCATTTTTTTGCTTTGTTAAACTGTATTTACTTTGATTATTTTCAATTCAACAGATAATAAACTGCTTTTCCTTTCACGCTTTTTCTTCGATTATTTTCAATTTACCTATTATTGCTTATTAACTCTTTCCTTACGGCTGAAAAACATCAAAAATTGAACGACCACGTTGTTCTATTGATATCTCTTGAAATAACCATAACTGTTGCGAAAGCTATACATTTTCTGGAAGCCCAATAAACCGGCTTTTACTTGTTCTTTTAAATTTCCCGAACAAAACACATTATGTTAATATAAATTAGCATTAATTATCATAAATCAGGTTGAAAAATTTACATTTTTCCAGAAAAGGCCATCTTGCACGCCCGCGTAGCATCTTGAAAACTCAAAATGCCACCAATCGCAGAGTTGTTTATGAAATCAAATCAAACTTGGCGTGTGCGTGGATTTCATGTTCCTGGCGCTTGTCGAATTTCAATTTTTAATCTTGCGTTACCGTGTGCCGTGTTTTTCGATTGACGACTTTGCGGGTCTTCAGTGACCCATGTTAACTGCGCCCGTAGGGAAAGAGTTAATATACAATGGTCGATATTTTTTCGCATCGATCAATTTTATATTTTCGCCTGAATTTTTCATCATCGTTATAAGTCGGCTAAACAACACACATATCAAATTTTTAACAAATTTGGTGAATTATTTCCTACATTTCTAAACACGGTGAATTTTGACCTTTTTGACCCACATGCATAGAACGTATTGTCTTTGTAGTGTATAGATAGCTTGCGTATATATTTAAAAGTATGAGCTCCCGTGCGGGTGGACCGGTGCGGGTGGGATCTCTGCAGAGACTCTGCTTCGGGTAACCCTTACATAATTCCTCTCATTGAGGGGGGTAGGGGGGAGCAGAGAAGGGGGTTCATTTTTTGTCACTGACCATTTTTTTGCTTTGTTAAACTGTATTTACTTTGATTATTTTCAATTCAACAGATAATAAACTGCTTTTCCTTTCACGCTTTTTCTTCGATTATTTTCAATTTACCTATTATTGCTTATTAACTCTTTCCTTACGGCTGAAAAACATCAAAAATTGAACGACCACGTTGTTCTATTGATATCTCTTGAAATAACCATAACTGTTGCGAAAGCTATACATTTTCTGGAAGCCCAATAAACCGGCTTTTACTTGTTCTTTTAAATTTCCCGAACAAAACACATTATGTTAATATAAATTAGCATTAATTATCATAAATCAGGTTGAAAAATTTACATTTTTCCAGAAAAGGCCATCTTGCACGCCCGCGTAGCATCTTGAAAACTCAAAATGCCACCAATCGCAGAGTTGTTTATGAAATCAAATCAAACTTGGCGTGTTGTGCGTGGATTTCATGTTCCTGGCGCTTGTCGAATTTCAATTTTTAATCTTGCGTTACCGTGTGCCGTGTTTTTCGATTGACGACTTTGCGGGTCTTCAGTGACCCATGTTAACTGCGCCCGTAGGGAAAGAGTTAATATACAATGGTCGATATTTTTTCGCATCGATCAATTTTATATTTTCGCCTGAATTTTTCATCATCGTTATAAGTCGGCTAAACAACACACATATCAAATTTTTAACAAATTTGGTGAATTATTTCCTACATTTCTAAACACGGTGAATTTTGACCTTTTTGACCCACATGCATAGAACGTATTGTCTTTGTAGTGTATAGATAGCTTGCGTATATATTTAAAAGTATGAGCTCCCGTGCGGGTGGACCGGTGCGGGTGGGATCTCTGCAGAGACTCTGCTTCGGGTAACCCTTACATAATTCCTCTCATTGAGGGGGGTAGGGGGGAGCAGAGAAGGGGGTTCATTTTTTGTCACTGACCATTTTTTTGCTTTGTTAAACTGTATTTACTTTGATTATTTTCAATTCAACAGATAATAAACTGCTTTTCCTTTCACGCTTTTTCTTCGATTATTTTCAATTTACCTATTATTGCTTATTAACTCTTTCCTTACGGCTGAAAAACATCAAAAATTGAACGACCACGTTGTTCTATTGATATCTCTTGAAATAACCATAACTGTTGCGAAAGCTATACATTTTCTGGAAGCCCAATAAACCGGCTTTTACTTGTTCTTTTAAATTTCCCGAACAAAACACATTATGTTAATATAAATTAGCATTAATTATCATAAATCAGGTTGAAAAAATTTACATTTTTCCAGAAAAGGCCATCTTGCACGCCCGCGTAGCATCTTGAAAAACTCAAAATGCCACCAATCGCAGAGTTGTTTATGAAATCAAATCAAACTTGGCGTGTGCGTGGATTTCATGTTCCTGGCGCTTGTCGAATTTCAATTTTTAATCTTGCGTTACCGTGTGCCGTGTTTTTCGATTGACGACTTTGCGGGTCTTCAGTGACCCATGTTAACTGCGCCCGTAGGGAAAGAGTTAATATACAATGGTCGATATTTTTTCGCATCGATCAATTTTATATTTTCGCCTGAATTTTTCATCATCGTTATAAGTCGGCTAAACAACACACATATCAAATTTTTAACAAATTTGGTGAATTATTTCCTACATTTCTAAACACGGTGAATTTTGACCTTTTTGACCCACATGCATAGAACGTATTGTCTTTGTAGTGTATAGATAGCTTGCGTATATATTTTAAAAGTATGAGCTCCCGTGCGGGTGGACCGGTGCGGGTGGGATCTCTGCAGAGACTCTGCTTCGGGTAACCCTTACATAATTCCTCTCATTGAGGGGGGTAGGGGGGAGCAGAGAAGGGGGTTCATTTTTTGTCACTGACCATTTTTTTGCTTTGTTAAACTGTATTTACTTTGATTATTTTCAATTCAACAGATAATAAACTGCTTTTCCTTTCACGCTTTTTCTTCGATTATTTTCAATTTACCTATTATTGCTTATTAACTCTTTCCTTACGGCTGAAAAACATCAAAAATTGAACGACCACGTTGTTCTATTGATATCTCTTGAAATAACCATAACTGTTGCGAAAGCTATACATTTTCTGGAAGCCCAATAAACCGGCTTTTACTTGTTCTTTTAAATTTCCCGAACAAAACACATTATGTTAATATAAATTAGCATTAATTATCATAAATCAGGTTGAAAAATTTACATTTTTCCAGAAAAGGCCATCTTGCACGCCCGCGTAGCATCTTGAAAACTCAAAATGCCACCAATCGCAGAGTTGTTTATGAAATCAAATCAAACTTGGCGTGTGCGTGGATTTCATGTTCCTGGCGCTTGTCGAATTTCAATTTTTAATCTTGCGTTACCGTGTGCCGTGTTTTTCGATTGACGACTTTGCGGGTCTTCAGTGACCCATGTTAACTGCGCCGTAGGGAAAGAGTTAATATACAATGGTCGATATTTTTTCGCATCGATCAATTTTATATTTTCGCCTGAATTTTTCATCATCGTTATAAGTCGGCTAAACAACACACATATCAAATTTTTAACAAATTTGGTGAATTATTTCCTACATTTCTAAACACGGTGAATTTTGACCTTTTTGACCCACATGCATAGAACGTATTGTCTTTGTAGTGTATAGATAGCTTGCGTATATATTTAAAAGTATGAGCTCCCGTGCGGGTGGACCGGTGCGGGTGGGATCTCTGCAGAGACTCTGCTTCGGGTAACCCTTACATAATTCCTCTCATTGAGGGGGGTAGGGGGGAGCAGAGAAGGGGGTTCATTTTTTTGTCACTGACCATTTTTTTGCTTTGTTAAACTGTATTTACTTTGATTATTTTCAATTCAACAGATAATAAAACTGCTTTTCCTTTCACGCTTTTTCTTCGATTATTTTCAATTTACCTATTATTGCTTATTAACTCTTTCCTTACGGCTGAAAAACATCAAAAATTGAACGACCACGTTGTTCTATTGATATCTCTTGAAATAACCATAACTGTTGCGAAAGCTATACATTTTCTGGAAGCCCAATAAACCGGCTTTTACTTGTTCTTTTAAATTTCCCGAACAAAACACATTATGTTAATATAAATTAGCATTAATTATCATAAATCAGGTTGAAAAATTTACATTTTTCCAGAAAAGGCCATCTTGCACGCCCGCGTAGCATCTTGAAAACTCAAAATGCCACCAATCGCAGAGTTGTTTATGAAATCAAATCAAACTTGGCGTGTGCGTGGATTTCATGTTCCTGGCGCTTGTCGAATTTCAATTTTTAATCTTGCGTTACCGTGTGCCGTGTTTTTCGATTGACGACTTTGCGGGTCTTCAGTGACCCATGTTAACTGCGCCCGTAGGGAAAGAGTTAATATACAATGGTCGATATTTTTTCGCATCGATCAATTTTATATTTTCGCCTGAATTTTTCATCATCGTTATAAGTCGGCTAAACAACACACATATCAAATTTTTAACAAATTTGGTGAATTATTTCCTACATTTCTAAACACGGTGAATTTTGACCTTTTTGACCCACATGCATAGAACGTATTGTCTTTGTAGTGTATAGATAGCTTGCGTATATATTTAAAAGTATGAGCTCCCGTGCGGGTGGACCGGTGCGGGTGGGATCTCTGCAGAGACTCTGCTTCGGGTAACCCTTACATAATTCCTCTCATTGAGGGGGGTAGGGGGGAGCAGAGAAGGGGGTTCATTTTTTGTCACTGACCATTTTTTTGCTTTGTTAAAACTGTATTTACTTTGATTATTTTCAATTCAACAGATAATAAACTGCTTTTCCTTTCACGCTTTTTCTTCGATTATTTTCAATTTACCTATTATTGCTTATTAACTCTTTCCTTACGGCTGAAAAACATCAAAAATTGAACGACCACGTTGTTCTATTGATATCTCTTGAAATAACCATAACTGTTGCGAAAGCTATACATTTTCTGGAAGCCCAATAAACCGGCTTTTACTTGTTCTTTTAAATTTCCCGAACAAAACACATTATGTTAATATAAATTAGCATTAATTATCATAAATCAGGTTGAAAAATTTACATTTTTCCAGAAAAGGCCATCTTGCACGCCCGCGTAGCATCTTGAAAACTCAAAATGCCACCAATCGCAGAGTTGTTTATGAAATCAAATCAAACTTGGCGTGTGCGTGGATTTCATGTTCCTGGCGCTTGTCGAATTTCAATTTTTAATCTTGCGTTACCGTGTGCCGTGTTTTTCGATTGACGACTTTGCGGGTCTTCAGTGACCCATGTTAACTGCGCCCGTAGGGAAAGAGTTAATATACAATGGTCGATATTTTTTCGCATCGATCAATTTTATATTTTCGCCCTGAATTTTTCATCATCGTTATAAGTCGGCTAAACAACACACATATCAAATTTTTAACAAATTTGGTGAATTATTTCCTACATTTCTAAACACGGTGAATTTTGACCTTTTTGACCCACATGCATAGAACGTATTGTCTTTGTAGTGTATAGATAGCTTGCGTATATATTTAAAAGTATGAGCTCCCGTGCGGGTGGACCGGTGCGGGTGGGATCTCTGCAGAGACTCTGCTTCGGGTAACCCTTACATAATTCCTCTCATTGAGGGGGGTAGGGGGGAGCAGAGAAGGGGGTTCATTTTTTGTCACTGACCATTTTTTTGCTTTGTTAAACTGTATTTACTTTGATTATTTTCATAATAAACTGCTTTTCCTTTCACGCTTTTTCTTCGATTATTTTCAATTTACCTATTATTGCTTATTAACTCTTTCCTTACGGCTGAAAAACATCAAAAATTGAACGACCACGTTGTTCTATTGATATCTCTTGAAATAACCATAACTGTTGCGAAAGCTATACATTTTCTGGAAGCCCAATAAACCGGCTTTTACTTGTTCTTTTAAATTTCCCGAACAAAACACATTATGTTAATATAAATTAGCATTAGTTATCATAAATCAGGTTGAAAAATTATCATTTTTCCAGAAAAGGCCATCTTGCACGCCCGCGTAGCATCTTGAAAACTCAAAATGCCACCAATCGCAGAGTTGTTTATGAAATCAAATCAAACTTGGCGTGTGCGTGGATTTCATGTTCCTGGCGCTTGTCGAATTTCAATTTTTAGTCTTGCGTTTACCGTGTGCCGTTGTTTTTCGATTGACGACTTTTGCGGGTCTTCAGTGACCCATGTTAACTGCGCCCGTAGGGAAAGAGTTAATATACAATGGTTGATATTTTTTCGCATCGATCAATTTTATATTTTCGCCTGAATTTTTCATCATCGTTATAAGTCGGCTAAACAACACACATATCAAATTTTTAACAAATTTGGTGAATTATTTCCTACATTTCTAAACACGGTGAATTTTGACCTTTTTGACCCACATGCATAGAACGTATTGTCTTTGTAGTGTATAGATAGCTTGCGTATATATTTAAAAGTATGAGCTCCCGTGCGGGTGGACCGGTGCGGGTGGGATCTCTGCAGAGACTCTGCTTCGGGTAACCCTTACATTAATTCCTCTCATTGAGGGGGGTAGGGGGGAGCAGAGAAGGGGGTTCATTTTTTGTCACTGACCATTTTTTTGCTTTGTTAAAACTGTATTTACTTTGATTATTTTCAATTCAACAGATAATAAACTGCTTTTCCTTTCACGCTTTTTCTTCGATTATTTTCAATTTACCTATTATTGCTTATTAACTCTTTCCTTACGGCTGAAAAACATCAAAAATTGAACGACCACGTTGTTCTATTGATATCTCTTGAAATAACCATAACTGTTGCGAAAGCTATACATTTTCTGGAAGCCCAATAAACCGGCTTTTACTTGTTCTTTTAAATTTCCCGAACAAAACACATTATGTTAATATAAATTAAGCATTAATTATCATAAATCAGGTTGAAAAATTTACATTTTTCCAGAAAAGGCCATCTTGCACGCCCGCGTAGCATCTTGAAAACTCAAAATGCCACCAATCGCAGAGTTGTTTATGAAATCAAATCAAACTTGGCGTGTGCGTGGATTTCATGTTCCTGGCGCTTGTCGAATTTCAATTTTTAATCTTGCGTTACCGTGTGCCGTGTTTTTCGATTGACGACTTTGCGGGTCTTCAGTGACCCATGTTAACTGCGCCCGTAGGGAAAGAGTTAATATACAATGGTCGATATTTTTTCGCATCGATCAATTTTATATTTTCGCCTGAATTTTTCATCATCGTTATAAGTCGGCTAAACAACACACATATCAAATTTTTAACAAATTTGGTGAATTATTTCCTACATTTCTAAACACGGTGAATTTTGACCTTTTTGACCCACATGCATAGAACGTATTGTCTTTGTAGTGTATAGATAGCTTGCGTATATATTTAAAAGTATGAGCTCCCGTTGCGGGTGGACCGGTGCGGGTGGGATCTCTGCAGAGACTCTGCTCTCGGGTAACCCTTACATAATTCCTCTCATTGAGGGGGGTAGGGTGGGAGCAGAGAAGGGGGTTCATTTTTTGTCACTGACCATTTTTTTGCTTTGTTAAACTGTATTTACTTTGATTATTTTCAATTCAACAGATAATAAACTGCTTTTCCTTTCACGCTTTTTCTTCGATTATTTTCAATTTACCTATTATTGCTTATTAACTCTTTCCTTACGGCTGAAAAACATCAAAAATTGAACGACCACGTTGTTCTATTGATATCTCTTGAAATAACCATAACTGTTGCGAAAGCTATACATTTTCTGGAAGCCCAATAAACCGGCTTTTACTTGTTCTTTTAAATTTCCCGAACAAAACACATTATGTTAATATAAATTAGCATTAATTATCATAAATCAGGTTGAAAAATTTACATTTTTCCAGAAAAAGGCCATCTTGCACGCCCGCGTAGCATCTTGAAAACTCAAAATGCCACCAATCGCAGAGTTGTTTATGAAATCAAATCAAACTTGGCGTGTGCGTGGATTTCATGTTCCTGGCGCTTGTCGAATTTCAATTTTTAATCTTGCGTTACCGTTGTGCCGTGTTTTTCGATTGACGACTTTGCGGGTCTTCAGTGACCCATGTTAACTGCGCCCGTAGGGAAAGAGTTAATATACAATGGTCGATATTTTTTCGCATCGATCAATTTTATATTTTCGCCTGAATTTTTTCATCATCGTTATAAGTCGGCTAAACAACACACATATCAAATTTTTAACAAATTTGGTGAATTATTTCCTACATTTCTAAACACGGTGAATTTTGGACCTTTTTGACCCACATGCATAGAACGTATTGTCTTTGTAGTGTATAGATAGCTTGCGTATATATTTAAAAGTATGAGCTCCGTGCGGGTGGACCGGTGCGGGTGGGATCTCTGCAGAGACTCTGCTTCGGGTAACCCTTACATAATTCCTCTCATTGAGGGGGGTAGGGGGGGAGCAGAGAAGGGGGTTCATTTTTTGTCACTGACCATTTTTTTGCTTTGTTAAACTGTATTTACTTTGATTATTTTCAATTCAACAGATAATAAACTGCTTTTCCTTTCACGCTTTTTCTTCGATTATTTTCAATTTACCTATTATTGCTTATTAACTCTTTCCTTACGGCTGAAAAAACATCAAAAATTGAACGACCACGTTGTTCTATTGATATCTCTTGAAATAACCATAACTGTTGCGAAAGCTATACATTTTCTGGAAGCCCAATAAACCGGCTTTTACTTGTTCTTTTAAATTTCCCGAACAAAACACATTATGTTAATATAAATTAGCATTAATTATCATAAATCAGGTTGAAAAATTTACATTTTTCCAGAAAAGGCCATCTTGCACGCCCGCGTAGCATCTTGAAAACTCAAAATGCCACCAATCGCAGAGTTGTTTATGAAATCAAATCAAACTTGGCGTGTGCGTGGATTTCATGTTCCTGGCGCTTGTCGAATTTCAATTTTTAATCTTGCGTTACCGTGTGCCGTGTTTTTCGATTGACGACTTTGCGGGTCTTCAGTGACCCATGTTAACTGCGCCCGTAGGGAAAGAGTTAATATACAATGGTCGATATTTTTTCGCATCGATCAATTTTATATTTTCGCCTGAATTTTTCATCATCGTTATAAGTCGGCTAAACAACACACATATCAAATTTTTAACAAATTTGGTGAATTATTTCCTACATTTCTAAACACGGTGAATTTTGACCTTTTTGACCCACATGCATAGAACGTATTGTCTTTGTAGTGTATAGATAGCTTGCGTATATATTTAAAAGTATGAGCTCCCGTGCGGGTGGACCGGTGCGGGTGGGATCTCTGCAGAGACTCTGCTTCGGGTAACCCTTACATAATTCCTCTCATTGAGGGGGGTAGGGGGGGAGCAGAGAAGGGGGTTCATTTTTTGTCACTGACCATTTTTTTGCTTTGTTTTAAACTGTATTTACTTTGATTATTTTCAATTCAACAGATAATAAACTGCTTTTCCTTTCACGCTTTTTCTTCGATTATTTTCAATTTACCTATTATTGCTTATTAACTCTTTCCTTACGGCTGAAAAACATCAAAAATTGAACGACCACGTTGTTCTATTGATATCTCTTGAAATAACCATAACTGTTGCGAAAGCTATACATTTTCTGGAAGCCCAATAAACCGGCTTTTACTTGTTCTTTTAAATTTCCCGAACAAAACACATTATGTTAATATAAATTAGCATTAATTATCATAAATCAGGTTGAAAAATTTACATTTTTCCAGAAAAGGCCATCTTGCACGCCCGCGTAGCATCTTGAAAACTCAAAATGCCACCAATCGCAGAGTTGTTTATGAAATCAAATCAAACTTGGCGTGTGCGTGGATTTCATGTTCCTGGCGCTTGTCGAATTTCAATTTTTAATCTTGCGTTACCGTGTGCCGTGTTTTTCGATTGACGACTTTGCGGGTCTTCAGTGACCCATGTTAACTGCGCCCGTAGGGAAAGAGTTAATATACAATGTGTCGATATTTTTTCGCATCGATCAATTTTATATTTTCGCCTGAATTTTTCATCATCGTTATAAGTCGGCTAAACAACACACATATCAAATTTTTAACAAATTTGGTGAATTATTTCCTACATTTCTAAACACGGTGAATTTTGACCTTTTTGACCCACATGCATAGAACGTATTGTCTTTGTAGTGTATAGATAGCTTGCGTATATATTTAAAAGTATGAGCTCCCGTGCGGGTGGACCGGTGCGGGTGGGATCTCTGCAGAGACTCTGCTTCGGGTAACCCTTACATAATTCCTCTCATTGAGGGGGGTAGGGGGGGAGCAGAGAAGGGGGGTTCATTTTTTGTCACTGACCATTTTTTTTGCTTTGTTAAACTGTATTTACTTTGATTATTTTCAATTCAACAGATAATAAACTGCTTTTCCTTTCACGCTTTTTCTTCGATTATTTTCAATTTACCTATTATTGCTTATTAACTCTTTCCTTACGGCTGAAAAAACATCAAAAATTGAACGACCACGTTGTTCTATTGATATCTCTTGAAATAACCATAACTGTTGCGAAAGCTATACATTTTCTGGAAGCCCAATAAACCGGCTTTTACTTGTTCTTTTAAATTTCCCGAACAAAACACATTATGTTAATATAAATTAGCATTAATTATCATAAATCAGGTTGAAAAATTTACATTTTTCCAGAAAAGGCCATCTTGCACGCCCGCGTAGCATCTTGAAAACTCAAAATGCCACCAATCGCAGAGTTGTTTATGAAATCAAATCAAACTTGGCGTGTGCGTGGATTTCATGTTCCTGGCGCTTGTCGAATTTCAATTTTTAATCTTGCGTTACCGTGTGCCGTGTTTTTCGATTGACGACTTTGCGGGTCTTCAGTGACCCATGTTAACTGCGCCCGTAGGGAAAGAGTTAATATACAATGGTCGATATTTTTTCGCATCGATCAATTTTATATTTTCGCCTGAATTTTTCATCATCGTTATAAGTCGGCTAAACAACACACATATCAAATTTTTAACAAATTTGGTGAATTATTTCCTACATTTCTAAACACGGTGAATTTTGACCTTTTTGACCCACATGCATAGAACGTATTGTCTTTGTAGTGTATAGATAGCTTGCGTATATATTTAAAAGTATGAGCTCCCGTGCGGGTGGACCGGTGCGGGTGGGATCTCTGCAGAGACTCTGCTTCGGGTAACCCTTACATAATTCCTCTCATTGAGGGGGGTAGGGGGGAGCAGAGAAGGGGGTTCATTTTTTGTCACTGACCATTTTTTTGCTTTGTTAAACTGTATTTACTTTGATTATTTTCAATTCAACAGATAATAAACTGCTTTTCCTTTCACGCTTTTTCTTCGATTATTTTCAATTTACCTATTATTGCTTATTAACTCTTTCCTTACGGCTGAAAAAACATCAAAATTGAACGACCACGTTGTTCTATTGATATCTCTTGAAATAACCATAACTGTTGCGAAAGCTATACATTTTCTGGAAGCCCAATAAACCGGCTTTTACTTGTTCTTTTAAATTTCCCGAACAAAACACATTATGTTAATATAAATTAGCATTAATTATCATAAATCAGGTTGAAAAATTTACATTTTTCCAGAAAAGGCCATCTTGCACGCCCGCGTAGCATCTTGAAAACTCAAAATGCCACCAATCGCAGAGTTGTTTATGAAATCAAATCAAAACTTGGCGTGTGCGTGGATTTCATGTTCCTGGCGCTTGTCGAATTTCAATTTTTAATCTTGCGTTACCGTGTGCCGTGTTTTTCGATTGACGACTTTGCGGGTCTTCAGTGACCCATGTTAACTGCGCCCGTAGGGAAAGAGTTAATATACAATGGTCGATATTTTTTCGCATCGATCAATTTTATATTTTCGCCTGAATTTTTCATCATCGTTATAAGTCGGCTAAAACAACACACATATCAAATTTTTAACAAATTTGGTGAATTATTTCCTACATTTCTAAACACGGTGAATTTTGACCTTTTTGACCCACATGCATAGAACGTATTGTCTTTGTAGTGTATAGATAGCTTGCGTATATATTTAAAAGTATGAGCTCCCGTGCGGGTGGACCGGTGCGGGTGGGATCTCTGCAGAGACTCTGCTTCGGGTAACCCTTACATAATTCCTCTCATTGAGGGGGGTAGGGGGGAGCAGAGAAGGGGGTTCATTTTTTGTCACTGACCATTTTTTTGCTTTGTTAAACTGTATTTACTTTGATTATTTTCAATTCAACAGATAATAAACTGCTTTTCCTTTCACGCTTTTTCTTCGATTATTTTCAATTTACCTATTATTGCTTATTAACTCTTTCCTTACGGCTGAAAAACATCAAAAATTGAACGACCACGTTGTTCTATTGATATCTCTTGAAATAACCATAACTGTTGCGAAAGCTATACATTTTCTGGAAGCCCAATAAACCGGCTTTTACTTGTTCTTTTAAATTTCCCGAACAAAACACATTATGTTAATATAAATTAGCATTAATTATCATAAATCAGGTTGAAAAATTTACATTTTTCCAGAAAAGGCCATCTTGCACGCCCGCGTAGCATCTTGAAAACTCAAAATGCCACCAATCGCAGAGTTGTTTATGAAATCAAATCAAACTTGGCGTGTGCGTGGATTTCATGTTCCTGGCGGCTTGTCGAATTTCAATTTTTAATCTTGCGTTACCGTGTGCCGTGTTTTTCGATTGACGACTTTGCGGGTCTTCAGTGACCCATGTTAACTGCGCCCGTAGGGAAAGAGTTAATATACAATGGTCGATATTTTTCGCATCGATCAATTTTATATTTTCGCCTGAATTTTTCATCATCGTTATAAGTCGGCTAAACAACACACATATCAAATTTTTAACAAATTTGGTGAATTATTTCCTACATTTCTAAACACGGTGAATTTTGACCTTTTTGACCCACATGCATAGAACGTATTGTCTTTGTAGTGTATAGATAGCTTGCGTATATATTTAAAAGTATGAGCTCCCGTGCGGGTGGACCGGTGCGGGTGGGATCTCTGCAGAGACTCTGCTTCGGGTAACCCTTACATAATTCCTCTCATTGAGGGGGGTAGGGGGGAGCAGAGAAGGGGGTTCATTTTTTGTCACTGACCATTTTTTTGCTTTGTTAAACTGTATTTACTTTTATTTTTCAATTCAACAGATAATAAACTGCTTTTCCTTTCACGCTTTTTCTTCGATTATTTTCAATTTACCTATTATTGCTTATTAATATACAATACAATGGTCGATATTTTTTCGCATCGATCAATTTTATATTTTCGCCTGAATTTTTTCATCATCGTTATAAGTCGGCTAAACAACACACATATCAAATTTTTAACAAATTTGGTGAATTATTTCCTACATTTCTAAACACGGTGAATTTTGACCTTTTTGACCCACATGCATAGAAACGTATTGTCTTTGTAGTGTATAGATAGCTTGCGTATATATTTAAAAGTATGAGCTCCCGTGCGGGTGGACCGGTGCGGGTGGGATCTCTGCAGAGACTCTGCTTCGGGTAACCCTTACATAATTCCTCTCATTGAGGGGGGTAGGGGGGAGCAGAGAAGGGGGTTCATTTTTTGTCACTGACCATTTTTTTGCTTTGTTTAAACTGTATTTACTTTGATTATTTTCAATTCAACAGATAATAAACTGCTTTTCCTTTCACGCTTTTTCTTCGATTATTTTCAATTTACCTATTATTGCTTATTAACTCTTTCCTTACGGCTGAAAAACATCAAAAATTTGAACGACCACGTTGTTCTATTGATATCTCTTGAAATAACCATAACTGTTGCGAAAGCTATACATTTTCTGGAAGCCCAATAAACCGGCTTTTTACTTGTTCTTTTAAATTTCCCGAACAAAACACATTATGTTAATATAAATTAGCATTAATTATCATAAATCAGGTTGAAAAATTTACATTTTTCCAGAAAAGGCCATCTTGCACGCCCGCGTAGCATCTTGAAAACTCAAAATGCCACCAATCGCAGAGTTGTTTATGAAATCAAATCAAACTTGGCGTGTGCGTGGATTTCATGTTCCTGGCGCTTGTCGAATTTCAATTTTTAATCTTGCGTTACCGTGTGCCGTGTTTTTTCGATTGACGACTTTGCGGGTCTTCAGTGACCCATGTTAACTGCGCCCGTAGGGAAAGAGTTAATATACAATGGTCGATATTTTTTCGCATCGATCAATTTTATATTTTCGCCTGAATTTTTCATCATCGTTATAAGTCGGCTAAACAACACACATATCAAATTTTTAACAAATTTGGTGAATTATTTCCTACATTTCTAAACACGGTGAATTTTGACCTTTTTGACCCACATGCATAGAACGTATTGTCTTTGTAGTGTATAGATAGCTTGCGTATATATTTAAAAGTATGAGCTCCCGTGCGGGTGGACCGGTGCGGGTGGGATCTCTGCAGAGACTCTGCTTCGGGTAACCCTTACATAATTCCTCTCATTGAGGGGGGTAGGGGGGAGCAGAGAAGGGGGTTCATTTTTTGTCACTGACCATTTTTTTGCTTTGTTAAACTGTATTTACTTTGATTATTTTCAATTCAACAGATAATAAACTGCTTTTCCTTTCACGCTTTTTCTTCGATTATTTTCAATTTACCTATTATTGCTTATTAACTCTTTCCTTACGGCTGAAAAACATCAAAAATTGAACGACCACGTTGTTCTATTGATATCTCTTGAAATAACCATAACTGTTGCGAAAGCTATACATTTTCTGGAAGCCCAATAAACCGGCTTTTACTTGTTCTTTTAAATTTCCCGAACAAAACACATTATGTTAATATAATATTAGCATTAATTATCATAAATCAGGTTGAAAAATTTACATTTTTCCAGAAAAGGCCATCTTGCACGCCCGCGTAGCATCTTGAAAACTCAAAATGCCACCAATCGCAGAGTTGTTTATGAAATCAAATCAAACTTGGCGTGTGCGTGGATTTCATGTTCCTGGCGCTTGTCGAATTTCAATTTTTAATCTTGCGTTACCGTGTGCCGTGTTTTTCGATTGACGACTTTGCGGGTCTTCAGTGACCCATGTTAACTGCGCCCGTAGGGAAAGAGTTTAATATACAATGGTCGATATTTTTTCGCATCGATCAATTTTATATTTTCGCCTGAATTTTTCATCATCGTTATAAGTCGGCTAAACAACACACATATCAAATTTTTAACAAATTTGGTGAATTATTTCCTACATTTCTAAACACGGTGAATTTTGACCTTTTTGACCCACATGCATAGAACGTATTGTCTTTGTAGTGTATAGATAGCTTGCGTATATATTTAAAAGTATGAGCTCCCGTGCGGGTGGACCGGTGCGGGTGGGATCTCTGCAGAGACTCTGCTTCGGGTAACCCTTACATAATTCCTCTCATTGAGGGGGGTAGGGGGGAGCAGAGAAGGGGGTTCATTTTTTGTCACTGACCATTTTTTTGCTTTGTTAAACTGTATTTACTTTGATTATTTTCAATTCAACAGATAATAAACTGCTTTTCCTTTCACGCTTTTTCTTCGATTATTTTCAATTTACCTATTATTGCTTATTAACTCTTTCCTTACGGCTGAAAAACATCAAAAATTGAACGACCACGTTGTTCTATTGATATCTCTTGAAATAACCATAACTGTTGCGAAAGCTATACATTTTCTGGAAGCCCAATAAACCGGCTTTTACTTGTTCTTTTAAATTTCCCGAACAAAACACATTATGTTAATATAAATTAGCATTAATTATCATAAATCAGGTTGAAAAATTTACATTTTTCCAGAAAAGGCCATCTTGCACGCCCGCGTAGCATCTTGAAAACTCAAATTGCCACCAATCGCAGAGTTGTTTATGAAATCAAATCAAAACTTGGCGTGTGCGTGGATTTCATGTTCCTGGCGCTTGTCGAATTTCAATTTTTAATCTTGCGTTACCGTGTGCCGTGTTTTTCGATTGACGACTTTGCGGGTCTTCAGTGACCCATGTTAACTGCGCCCGTAGGGAAAGAGTTAATTACAATGGTCGATTATTTTTCGCATCGATCAATTTTATATTTTCGCCTGAATTTTTCATCATCGTTATAAGTCGGCTAAACAACACACATATCAAATTTTTAACAAATTTGGTGAATTATTTCCTACATTTCTAAACACGGTGTATTTTGACCTTTTGACCCACATGCATAGAACGTATTGTCTTTGTAGTGTATAGATAGCTTGCGTATATATTTAAAAGTTGACCATTTTTTTGCTTTGTTAAACTGTATTTACTTTGATTATTTTCTTTCTTCGATTATTTTTATTAATATACAATGGTCGATATTTTTTCGCATCGATCAATTTTATATTTTCGCCTGAATTTTTCATCATCGTTATAAGTCGGCTAAACAACACACATATCAAATTTTTAACAAATTTGGTGAATTATTTCCTACATTTCTAAACACGGTGAATTTTGACCTTTTTGACCCACATGCATAGAACGTATTGTCTTTGTAGTGTATAGATAGCTTGCGTATATATTTAAAAGTATGAGCTCCCGTGCGGGTGGACCGGTGCGGGTGGGATCTCTGCAGAGACTCTGCTTCGGGTAACCCTTACATAATTCCTCTCATTGAGGGGGGTAGGGGGGAGCAGAGAAGGGGGTTCATTTTTTGTCACTGACCATTTTTTTGCTTTGTTAAACTGTATTTACTTTGATTATTTTCAATTCAACAGATAATAAACTGCTTTTCCTTTCACGCTTTTTCTTCGATTATTTTCAATTTACCTATTATTGCTTATTAACTCTTTCCTTACGGCTGAAAAACATCAAAAATTGAACGACCACGTTGTTCTATTGATATCTCTTGAAATAACCATAACTGTTGCGAAAG
Organism: Chrysogorgia sp. JL179-B06; assembly: GCA_035772405.1. Classification (NCBI taxonomy): domain Eukaryota; kingdom Metazoa; phylum Cnidaria; class Anthozoa; order Scleralcyonacea; family Chrysogorgiidae; genus Chrysogorgia; species Chrysogorgia sp. JL179-B06. The sequence goes on along the minus strand of JAYKKM010000390.1, from coordinate 32,064 downwards.
CTATACATTTTCTGGAAGCCCAATAAACCGGCTTTTTACTTGTTCTTTTAAATTTCCCGAACAAAACACATTATGTTTAATATAAATTAGCATTAATTATCATAAATCAGGTTGAAAAATTTACATTTTTTCCAGAAAAGGCCATCTTGCACGCCCGCGTAGCATCTTGAAAACTCAAAATGCCACCAATCGCAGAGTTGTTTATGAAATCAAATCAAACTTGGCGTGTGCGTGGATTTCATGTTCCTGGCGCTTGTCGAATTTCAATTTTTAATCTTGCGTTACCGTGTGCCGTGTTTTTCGATTGACGACTTTGCGGGTCTTCAGTGACCCATGTTAACTGCGCCCGTAGGGAAAGAGTTAATATACAATGGTCGATATTTTTTCGCATCGATCAATTTTATATTTTCGCCTGAATTTTTCATCATCGTTATAAGTCGGCTAAACAACACACATATCAAATTTTTAACAAATTTGGTGAATTATTTCCTACATTTCTAAACACGGTGAATTTTGACCTTTTTGACCCACATGCATAGAACGTATTGTCTTTGTAGTGTATAGATAGCTTGCGTATATATTTAAAAGTATGAGCTCCCGTGCGGGTGGACCGGTGCGGGTGGGATCTCTGCAGAGACTCTGCTTCGGGTAACCCTTACATAATTCCTCTCATTGAGGGGGGTAGGGGGGAGCAGAGAAGGGGGTTCATTTTTTTGTCACTGACCATTTTTTTGCTTTGTTAAACTGTATTTACTTTGATTATTTTCAATTCAACAGATAATAAACTGCTTTTCCTTTCACGCTTTTTCTTCGATTATTTTCAATTTTACCTATTATTGCTTATTAACTCTTTCCTTACGGCTGAAAAAACATCAAAAATTGAACGACCACGTTGTTCTATTGATATCTCTTGAAATAACCATAACTGTTGCGAAAGCTATACATTTTCTGGAAGCCCAATAAACCGGCTTTTACTTGTTCTTTTAAATTTCCCGAACAAAACACATTATGTTAATATAAATTAGCATTAATTATCATAAATCAGGTTGAAAAATTTACATTTTTCCAGAAAAGGCCATCTTGCACGCCCGCGTAGCATCTTGAAAACTCAAAATGCCACCAATCGCAGAGTTGTTTATGAAATCAAATCAAACTTGGCGTGTGCGTGGATTTCATGTTCCTGGCGCTTGTCGAATTTCAATTTTTAATCTTGCGTTACCGTGTGCCGTGTTTTTCGATTGACGACTTTGCGGGTCTTCAGTGACCCATGTTAACTGCGCCCGTAGGGAAAGAGTTAATATACAATGGTCGATATTTTTTCGCATCGATCAATTTTATATTTTCGCCTGAATTTTTCATCATCGTTATAAGTCGGCTAAACAACACACATATCAAATTTTTAACAAATTTGGTGAATTATTTCCTACATTTCTAAACACGGTGAATTTTGACCTTTTTGACCCACATGCATAGAAACGTATTGTCTTTGTAGTGTATAGATAGCTTGCGTATATATTTAAAAGTATGAGCTCCCGTGCGGGTGGACCGGTGCGGGTGGGATCTCTGCAGAGACTCTGCTTCGGGTAACCCTTACATAATTCCTCTCATTGAGGGGGGTAGGGGGGGAGCAGAGAAGGGGGTTCATTTTTTGTCACTGACCATTTTTTTGCTTTGTTAAACTGTATTTACTTTGATTATTTTCAATTCAACAGATAATAAACTGCTTTTCCTTTCACGCTTTTTCTTCGATTATTTTCAATTTACCTATTATTGCTTATTAACTCTTTCCTTACGGCTGAAAAACATCAAAAATTGAACGACCACGTTGTTCTATTGATATCTCTTGAAATAACCATAACTGTTGCGAAAAGCTATACATTTTCTGGAAGCCCAATAAACCGGCTTTTACTTGTTCTTTTAAATTTCCCGAACAAAACACATTATGTTAATATAAATTAGCATTAATTATCATAAATCAGGTTGAAAAATTTACATTTTTCCAGAAAAGGCCATCTTGCACGCCCGCGTAGCATCTTGAAAAACTCAAAATGCCACCAATCGCAGAGTTGTTTATGAAATCAAATCAAACTTGGCGTGTGCGTGGATTTCATGTTCCTGGCGCTTGTCGAATTTCAATTTTTAATCTTGCGTTACCGTGTGCCGTGTTTTTTCGATTGACGACTTTGCGGGTCTTCAGTGACCCATGTTAACTGCGCCCGTAGGGAAAGAGTTAATATACAATGGTCGATATTTTTTCGCATCGATCAATTTTATATTTTCGCCTGAATTTTTCATCATCGTTATAAGTCGGCTAAACAACACACATATCAAATTTTTTAACAAATTTGGTGAATTATTTCCTACATTTCTAAACACGGTGAATTTTGACCTTTTTGACCCACATGCATAGAACGTATTGTCTTTGTAGTGTATAGATAGCTTGCGTATATATTTAAAAGTATGAGCTCCCGTGCGGGTGGACCGGTGCGGGTGGGATCTCTGCAGAGACTCTGCTTCGGGTAACCCTTACATAATTCCTCTCATTGAGGGAGGTAGGGGGGAGCAGAGAAGGGGGTTCATTTTTTGTCACTGACCATTTTTTTGCTTTGTTAAACTGTATTTACTTTGATTATTTTCAATTCAACAGATAATAAACTGCTTTTTCCTTTCACGCTTTTTCTTCGATTATTTTCAATTTACCTATTATTGCTTATTAAACTCTTTCCTTACGGCTGAAAAACATCAAAAATTGAACGACCACGTTGTTCTATTGATATCTCTTGAAATAACCATAACTGTTGCGAAAGCTATACATTTTCTGGAAGCCCAATAAACCGGCTTTTTACTTGTTCTTTTAAATTTCCCGAACAAAACACATTATGTTAATATAAATTAGCATTAATTATCATAAATCAGGTTGAAAAATTTACATTTTTCCAGAAAAGGCCATCTTGCACGCCCGCGTAGCATCTTGAAAACTCAAAATGCCACCAATCGCAGAGTTGTTTATGAAATCAAATCAAACTTGGCGTGTGCGTGGATTTCATGTTCCTGGCGCTTGTCGAATTTCAATTTTTAATCTTGCGTTACCGTGTGCCGTGTTTTTCGATTGACGACTTTGCGGGTCTTCAGTGACCCATGTTAACTGCGCCCGTAGGGAAAGAGTTAATATACAATGGTCGATATTTTTTCGCATCGATCAATTTTATATTTTCGCCTGAATTTTTCATCATCGTTATAAGTCGGCTAAACAACACACATATCAAATTTTTAACAAATTTGGTGAATTATTTCCTACATTTCTAAACACGGTGAATTTTGACCTTTTTGACCCACATGCATAGGAACGTATTGTCTTTGTAGTGTATAGATAGCTTGCGTATATATTTAAAAGTATGAGCTCCCGTGCGGGTGGACCGGTGCGGGTGGGATCTCTGCAGAGACTCTGCTTCGGGTAACCCTTACATAATTCCTCTCATTGAGGGGGGTAGGGGGGAGCAGAGAAGGGGGTTCATTTTTTGTCACTGACCATTTTTTTGCTTTGTTAAACTGTATTTACTTTGATTATTTTCAATTCAACAGATAATAAACTGCTTTTCCTTTCACGCTTTTTCTTCGATTATTTTCAATTTACCTATTATTGCTTATTAACTCTTTCCTTACGGCTGAAAAACATCAAAAATTGAACGACCACGTTGTTCTATTGATATCTCTTGAAATAACCATAACTGTTGCGAAAGCTATACATTTTCTGGAAGCCCAATAAACCGGCTTTTTACTTGTTCTTTTAAATTTCCCGAACAAAACACATTATGTTAATATAAATTAGCATTAATTATCATAAATCAGGTTGAAAAATTTACATTTTTCCAGAAAAGGCCATCTTGCACGCCCGCGTAGCATCTTGAAAACTCAAAATGCCACCAATCGCAGAGTTGTTTATGAAATCAAATCAAACTTGGCGTGTGCGTGGATTTCATGTTCCTGGCGCTTGTCGAATTTCAATTTTTAATCTTGCGTTACCGTGTGCCGTGTTTTTCGATTGACGACTTTGCGGGTCTTCAGTGACCCATGTTAACTGCGCCCGTAGGGAAAGAGTTAATATACAATGGTCGATATTTTTTCGCATCGATCAATTTTATATTTTCGCCTGAATTTTTCATCATCGTTATAAGTCGGCTAAACAACACAACATATCAAATTTTTAACAAATTTGGTGAATTATTTCCTACATTTCTAAACACGGTGAATTTTGACCTTTTTGACCCACATGCATAGAACGTATTGTCTTTGTAGTGTATAGATAGCTTGCGTATATATTTAAAAGTATGAGCTCCCGTGCGGGTGGACCGGTGCGGGTGGGATCTCTGCAGAGACTCTGCTTCGGGTAACCCTTACATAATTCCTCTCATTGAGGGGGGTAGGGGGGGAGCAGAGAAGGGGGTTCATTTTTTGTCACTGACCATTTTTTTGCTTTGTTAAACTGTATTTACTTTGATTATTTTCAATTCAACAGATAATAAACTGCTTTTCCTTTCACGCTTTTTCTTCGATTATTTTCAATTTACCTATTATTGCTTATTAACTCTTTCCTTACGGCTGAAAAACATCAAAAATTGAACGACCACGTTGTTCTATTGATATCTCTTGAAATAACCATAACTGTTGCGAAAGCTATACATTTTCTGGAAGCCCAATAAACCGGCTTTTACTTGTTCTTTTAAATTTCCCGAACAAAACACATTATGTTAATATAAATTAGCATTAATTATCATAAATCAGGTTGAAAAATTTACATTTTTCCAGAAAAGGCCATCTTGCACGCCCCGCGTAGCATCTTGAAAACTCAAAATGCCACCAATCGCAGAGTTGTTTATGAAATCAAATCAAACTTGGCGTGTGCGTGGATTTCATGTTCCTGGCGCTTGTCGAATTTCAATTTTTAATCTTGCGTTACCGTGTGCCGTGTTTTTCGATTGACGACTTTGCGGGTCTTCAGTGACCCATGTTAACTGCGCCCGTAGGGAAAGAGTTAATATTACAATGGTCGATATTTTTTCGCATCGATCAATTTTATATTTTCGCCTGAATTTTTCATCATCGTTATAAGTCGGCTAAACAACACACATATCAAATTTTTAACAAATTTGGTGAATTATTTCCTACATTTCTAAACACGGTGAATTTTGACCTTTTTGACCCACATGCATAGAACGTATTGTCTTTGTAGTGTATAGATAGCTTGCGTATATATTTAAAAGTATGAGCTCCCGTGCGGGTGGACCGGTGCGGGTGGGATCTCTGCAGAGACTCTGCTTCGGGTAACCCTTACATAATTCCTCTCATTGAGGGGGGTAGGGGGGAGCAGAGAAGGGGGTTCATTTTTTGTCACTGACCATTTTTTTGCTTTGTTAAACTGTATTTACTTTGATTATTTTCAATTCAACAGATAATAAACTGCTTTTCCTTTCACGCTTTTTCTTCGATTATTTTCAATTTACCTATTATTGCTTATTAACTCTTTCCTTACGGCTGAAAAACATCAAAAATTGAACGACCACGTTGTTCTATTGATATCTCTTGAAATAACCATAACTGTTGCGAAAGCTATACATTTTCTGGAAGCCCAATAAACCGGCTTTTACTTGTTCTTTTAAATTTCCCGAACAAAACACATTATGTTAATATAAATTAGCATTAATTATCATAAATCAGGTTGAAAAATTTACATTTTTCCAGAAAAGGCCATCTTGCACGCCCGCGTAGCATCTTGAAAACTCAAAATGCCACCAATCGCAGAGTTGTTTATGAAATCAAATCAAACTTGGCGTGTGCGTGGATTTCATGTTCCTGGCGCTTGTCGAATTTCAATTTTTAATCTTGCGTTTACCGTGTGCCGTGTTTTTCGATTGACGACTTTGCGGGTCTTCAGTGACCCATGTTAACTGCGCCCGTAGGGAAAGAGTTAATATACAATGGTCGATATTTTTTCGCATCGATCAATTTTATATTTTCGCCTGAATTTTTCATCATCGTTATAAGTCGGCTAAACAACACACATATCAAATTTTTAACAAATTTGGTGAATTATTTCCTACATTTCTAAACACGGTGAATTTTGACCTTTTTGACCCACATGCATAGAACGTATTGTCTTTGTAGTGTATAGATAGCTTGCGTATATATTTAAAAGTATGAGCTCCCGTGCGGGTGGACCGGTGCGGGTGGGATCTCTGCAGAGACTCTGCTTCGGGTAACCCTTACATAATTCCTCTCATTGAGGGGGGTAGGGGGGAGCAGAGAAGGGGGTTCATTTTTTGTCACTGACCATTTTTTTGCTTTGTTAAACTGTATTTACTTTGATTATTTTCAATTCAACAGATAATAAACTGCTTTTCCTTTCACGCTTTTTCTTCGATTATTTTCAATTTACCTATTATTGCTTATTAACTCTTTCCTTACGGCTGAAAAACATCAAAAATTGAACGACCACGTTGTTCTATTGATATCTCTTGAAATAACCATAACTGTTGCGAAAGCTATACATTTTCTGGAAGCCCAATAAACCGGCTTTTACTTGTTCTTTTAAATTTCCCGAACAAAACACATTATGTTAATATAAATTAGCATTAATTATCATAAATCAGGTTGAAAAATTTACATTTTTCCAGAAAAGGCCATCTTGCACGCCCGCGTAGCATCTTGAAAACTCAAAATGCCACCAATCGCAGAGTTGTTTATGAAATCAAATCAAACTTGGCGTGGTGCGTGGATTTCATGTTCCTGGCGCTTGTCGAATTTCAATTTTTAATCTTGCGTTACCGTGTGCCGTGTTTTTCGATTGACGACTTTGCGGGTCTTCAGTGACCCATGTTAACTGCGCCCGTAGGGAAAGAGTTAATATACAATGGTCGATATTTTTTCGCATCGATCAATTTTATATTTTCGCCTGAATTTTTCATCATCGTTATAAGTCGGCTAAACAACACACATATCAAATTTTTAACAAATTTGGTGAATTATTTCCTACATTTCTAAACACGGTGAATTTTGACCTTTTTGACCCACATGCATAGAACGTATTGTCTTTGTAGTGTATAGATAGCTTGCGTATATATTTAAAAGTATGAGCTCCCGTGCGGGTGGACCGGTGCGGGTGGGATCTCTGCAGAGACTCTGCTTCGGGTAACCCTTACATAATTCCTCTCATTGAGGGGGGTAGGGGGGAGCAGAGAAGGGGGTTCATTTTTTGTCACTGACCATTTTTTTGCTTTGTTAAACTGTATTTACTTTGATTATTTTCAATTCAACAGATAATAAACTGCTTTTCCTTTCACGCTTTTTCTTCGATTATTTTCAATTTACCTATTATTGCTTATTAACTCTTTCCTTACGGCTGAAAAACATCAAAAATTGAACGACCACGTTGTTCTATTGATATCTCTTGAAATAACCATAACTGTTGCGAAAGCTATACATTTTCTGGAAGCCCAATAAACCGGCTTTTACTTGTTCTTTTAAATTTCCCGAACAAAACACATTATGTTAATATAAATTAGCATTAATTATCATAAATCAGGTTGAAAAATTTACATTTTTTCAAGAAAAGGCCATCTTGCACGCCCGCGTAGCATCTTGAAAACTCAAAATGCCACCAATCGCAGAGTTGTTTATGAAATCAAATCAAACTTGGCGTGTGCGTGGATTTCATGTTCCTGGCGCTTGTCGAATTTCAATTTTTAATCTTGCGTTACCGTGTGCCGTGTTTTTCGATTGACGACTTTGCGGGTCTTCAGTGACCCATGTTAACTGCGCCCGTAGGGAAAGAGTTAATATACAATGGTCGATATTTTTTCGCATCGATCAATTTTATATTTTCGCCTGAATTTTTCATCATCGTTATAAGTCGGCTAAACAACACACATATCAAATTTTTAACAAATTTGGTGAATTATTTCCTACATTTCTAAACACGGTGAATTTTGACCTTTTTGACCCACATGCATAGAACGTATTGTCTTTGTAGTGTATAGATAGCTTGCGTATATATTTAAAAGTATGAGCTCCCGTGCGGGTGGACCGGTGCGGGTGGGATCTCTGCAGAGACTCTGCTTCGGGTAACCCTTACATAATTCCTCTCATTGAGGGGGGTAGGGGGGAGCAGAGAAGGGGGTTCATTTTTTGTCACTGACCATTTTTTTGCTTTGTTAAACTGTATTTACTTTGATTATTTTCAATTCAACAGATAATAAACTGCTTTTCCTTTCACGCTTTTTCTTCGATTATTTTCAATTTACCTATTATTGCTTATTAACTCTTTCCTTACGGCTGAAAAACATCAAAAATTGAACGACCACGTTGTTCTATTGATATCTCTTGAAATAACCATAACTGTTGCGAAAGCTATACATTTTCTGGAAGCCCAATAAACCGGCTTTTACTTGTTCTTTTAAATTTCCCGAACAAAACACATTATGTTAATATAAATTAGCATTAATTATCATAAATCAGGTTGAAAAATTTACATTTTTCCAGAAAAGGCCATCTTGCACGCCCGCGTAGCATCTTGAAAACTCAAAATGCCACCAATCGCAGAGTTGTTTATGAAATCAAATCAAACTTGGCGTGTGCGTGGATTTCATGTTCCTGGCGCTTGTCGAATTTCAATTTTTAATCTTGCGTTACCGTGTGCCGTGTTTTTCGATTGACGACTTTGCGGGTCTTCAGTGACCCATGTTAACTGCGCCCGTAGGGAAAGAGTTAATATACAATGGTCGATATTTTTTCGCATCGATCAATTTTATATTTTCGCCTGAATTTTTCATCATCGTTATAAGTCGGCTAAACAACACACATATCAAATTTTTAACAAATTTGGTGAATTATTTCCTACATTTCTAAACACGGTGAATTTTGACCTTTTTGACCCACATGCATAGAACGTATTGTCTTTGTAGTGTATAGATAGCTTGCGTATATATTTAAAAGTATGAGCTCCCGTGCGGGTGGACCGGTGCGGGTGGGATCTCTGCAGAGACTCTGCTTCGGGTAACCCTTACATAATTCCTCTCATTGAGGGGGTAGGGGGGAGCAGAGAGAAGGGGGTTCATTTTTTGTCACTGACCATTTTTTTGCTTTGTTAAACTGTATTTACTTTGATTATTTTCAATTCAACAGATAATAAACTGCTTTTCCTTTCACGCTTTTTCTTCGATTATTTTCAATTTACCTATTATTGCTTATTAACTCTTTCCTTACGGCTGAAAAACATCAAAAATTGAACGACCACGTTGTTCTATTGATATCTCTTGAAATAACCATAACTGTTGCGAAAGCTATACATTTTCTGGAAGCCCAATAAACCGGCTTTTACTTGTTCTTTTAAATTTCCCGAACAAAACACATTATGTTAATATAAATTAGCATTAATTATCATAAATCAGGTTGAAAAATTTACATTTTTCCAGAAAAGGCCATCTTGCACGCCCGCGTAGCATCTTGAAAACTCAAAATGCCACCAATCGCAGAGTTGTTTATGAAATCAAATCAAACTTGGCGTGTGCGTGGATTTCATGTTCCTGGCGCTTGTCGAATTTCAATTTTTAATCTTGCGTTACCGTGTGCCGTGTTTTTCGATTGACGACTTTGCGGGTCTTCAGTGACCCATGTTAACTGCGCCCGTAGGGAAAGAGTTAATATACAATGGTCGATATTTTTTCGCATCGATCAATTTTATATTTTCGCCTGAATTTTTCATCATCGTTATAAGTCGGCTAAACAACACACATATCAAATTTTTAACAAATTTGGTGAATTATTTCCTACATTTCTAAACACGGTGAATTTTGACCTTTTTGACCCACATGCATAGAACGTATTGTCTTTGTAGTGTATAGATAGCTTGCGTATATATTTAAAAGTATGAGCTCCCGTGCGGGTGGACCGGTGCGGGTGGGATCTCTGCAGAGACTCTGCTTCGGGTAACCCTTACATAATTCCTCTCATTGAGGGGGGTAGGGGGGAGCAGAGAAGGGGGTTCATTTTTTGTCACTGACCATTTTTTTGCTTTGTTAAACTGTATTTACTTTGATTATTTTCAATTCAACAGATAATAAACTGCTTTTCCTTTCACGCTTTTTCTTCGATTATTTTCAATTTACCTATTATTGCTTATTAACTCTTTCCTTACGGCTGAAAAACATCAAAAATTGAACGACCACGTTGTTCTATTGATATCTCTTGAAATAACCATAACTGTTGCGAAAGCTATACATTTTCTGGAAGCCCAATAAACCGGCTTTTACTTGTTCTTTTAAATTTCCCGAACAAAACACATTATGTTAATATAAATTAGCATTAATTATCATAAATCAGGTTGAAAAATTTACATTTTTCCAGAAAAGGCCATCTTGCACGCCCGCGTAGCATCTTGAAAACTCAAAATGCCACCAATCGCAGAGTTGTTTATGAAATCAAATCAAACTTGGCGTGTGCGTGGATTTCATGTTCCTGGCGCTTGTCGAATTTCAATTTTTAATCTTGCGTTACCGTGTGCCGTGTTTTTCGATTGACGACTTTGCGGGTCTTCAGTGACCCATGTTAACTGCGCCCGTAGGGAAAGAGTTAATATACAATGGTCGATATTTTTTCGCATCGATCAATTTTATATTTTCGCCTGAATTTTTCATCATCGTTATAAGTCGGCTAAACAACACACATATCAAATTTTTAACAAATTTGGTGAATTATTTCCTACATTTCTAAACACGGTGAATTTTGACCTTTTTGACCCACATGCATAGAACGTATTGTCTTTGTAGTGTATAGATAGCTTGCGTATATATTTAAAAGTATGAGCTCCCGTGCGGGTGGACCGGTGCGGGTGGGATCTCTGCAGAGACTCTGCTTCGGGTAACCCTTACATAATTCCTCTCATTGAGGGGGGTAGGGGGGAGCAGAGAAGGGGGTTCATTTTTTGTCACTGACCATTTTTTTGCTTTGTTAAACTGTATTTACTTTGATTATTTTCAATTCAACAGATAATAAACTGCTTTTCCTTTCACGCTTTTTCTTCGATTATTTTCAATTTACCTATTATTGCTTATTAACTCTTTCCTTACGGCTGAAAAACATCAAAAATTGAACGACCACGTTGTTCTATTGATATCTCTTGAAATAACCATAACTGTTGCGAAAGCTATACATTTTCTGGAAGCCCAATAAACCGGCTTTTACTTGTTCTTTTAAATTTCCCGAACAAAACACATTATGTTAATATAAATTAGCATTAATTATCATAAATCAGGTTGAAAAATTTACATTTTTCCAGAAAAGGCCATCTTGCACGCCCGCGTAGCATCTTGAAAACTCAAAATGCCACCAATCGCAGAGTTGTTTATGAAATCAAATCAAACTTGGCGTGTGCGTGGATTTCATGTTCCTGGCGCTTGTCGAATTTCAATTTTTAATCTTGCGTTACCGTGTGCCGTGTTTTTCGATTGACGACTTTGCGGGTCTTCAGTGACCCATGTTAACTGCGCCCGTAGGGAAAGAGTTAATATACAATGGTCGATATTTTTTCGCATCGATCAATTTTATATTTTCGCCTGAATTTTTCATCATCGTTATAAGTCGGCTAAACAACACACATATCAAATTTTTAACAAATTTGGTGAATTATTTCCTACATTTCTAAACACGGTGAATTTTGACCTTTTTGACCCACATGCATAGAACGTATTGTCTTTGTAGTGTATAGATAGCTTGCGTATATATTTAAAAGTATGAGCTCCCGTGCGGGTGGACCGGTGCGGGTGGGATCTCTGCAGAGACTCTGCTTCGGGTAACCCTTACATAATTCCTCTCATTGAGGGGGGTAGGGGGGAGCAGAGAAGGGGGTTCATTTTTTGTCACTGACCATTTTTTTGCTTTGTTAAACTGTATTTACTTTGATTATTTTCAATTCAACAGATAATAAACTGCTTTTCCTTTCACGCTTTTTCTTCGATTATTTTCAATTTACCTATTATTGCTTATTAACTCTTTCCTTACGGCTGAAAAACATCAAAAATTGAACGACCACGTTGTTCTATTGATATCTCTTGAAATAACCATAACTGTTGCGAAAGCTATACATTTTCTGGAAGCCCAATAAACCGGCTTTTACTTGTTCTTTTAAATTTCCCGAACAAAACACATTATGTTAATATAAATTAGCATTAATTATCATAAATCAGGTTGAAAAATTTACATTTTTCCAGAAAAGGCCATCTTGCACGCCCGCGTAGCATCTTGAAAACTCAAAATGCCACCAATCGCAGAGTTGTTTATGAAATCAAATCAAACTTGGCGTGTGCGTGGATTTCATGTTCCTGGCGCTTGTCGAATTTCAATTTTTAATCTTGCGTTACCGTGTGCCGTGTTTTTTCGATTGACGACTTTGCGGGTCTTCAGTGACCCATGTTAACTGCGCCCGTAGGGAAAGAGTTAATATACAATGGTCGATATTTTTTCGCATCGATCAATTTTATATTTTCGCCTGAATTTTTCATCATCGTTATAAGTCGGCTAAACAACACACATATCAAATTTTTAACAAATTTGGTGAATTATTTCCTACATTTCTAAACACGGTGAATTTTGACCTTTTTGACCCACATGCATAGAACGTATTGTCTTTGTAGTGTATAGATAGCTTGCGTATATATTTAAAAGTATGAGCTCCCGTGCGGGTGGACCGGTGCGGGTGGGATCTCTGCAGAGACTCTGCTTCGGGTAACCCTTACATAATTCCTCTCATTGAGGGGGGTAGGGGGGAGCAGAGAAGGGGGTTCATTTTTTGTCACTGACCATTTTTTTGCTTTGTTAAACTGTATTTACTTTGATTATTTTCAATTCAACAGATAATAAACTGCTTTTCCTTTCACGCTTTTTCTTCGATTATTTTCAATTTACCTATTATTGCTTATTAACTCTTTCCTTACGGCTGAAAAACATCAAAAATTGAACGACCACGTTGTTCTATTGATATCTCTTGAAATAACCATAACTGTTGCGAAAGCTATACATTTTCTGGAAGCCCAATAAACCGGCTTTTACTTGTTCTTTTAAATTTCCCGAACAAAACACATTATGTTAATATAAATTAGCATTAATTATCATAAATCAGGTTGAAAAATTTACATTTTTCCAGAAAAGGCCATCTTGCACGCCCGCGTAGCATCTTGAAAACTCAAAATGCCACCAATCGCAGAGTTGTTTATGAAATCAAATCAAACTTGGCGTGTGCGTGGATTTCATGTTCCTGGCGCTTGTCGAATTTCAATTTTTAATCTTGCGTTACCGTGTGCCGTGTTTTTCGATTGACGACTTTGCGGGTCTTCAGTGACCCATGTTAACTGCGCCCGTAGGGAAAGAGTTAATATACAATGGTCGATATTTTTTCGCATCGATCAATTTTATATTTTCGCCTGAATTTTTCATCATCGTTATAAGTCGGCTAAACAACACACATATCAAATTTTTAACAAATTTGGTGAATTATTTCCTACATTTCTAAACACGGTGAATTTTGACCTTTTTGACCCACATGCATAGAACGTATTGTCTTTGTAGTGTATAGATAGCTTGCGTATATATTTAAAAGTATGAGCTCCCGTGCGGGTGGACCGGTGCGGGTGGGATCTCTGCAGAGACTCTGCTTCGGGTAACCCTTACATAATTCCTCTCATTGAGGGGGGTAGGGGGGAGCAGAGAAGGGGGTTCATTTTTTGTCACTGACCATTTTTTTGCTTTGTTAAACTGTATTTACTTTGATTATTTTCAATTCAACAGATAATAAACTGCTTTTCCTTTCACGCTTTTTCTTCGATTATTTTCAATTTACCTATTATTGCTTATTAACTCTTTCCTTACGGCTGAAAAACATCAAAAATTGAACGACCACGTTGTTCTATTGATATCTCTTGAAATAACCATAACTGTTGCGAAAGCTATACATTTTCTGGAAGCCCAATAAACCGGCTTTTACTTGTTCTTTTAAATTTCCCGAACAAAACACATTATGTTAATATAAATTAGCATTAATTATCATAAATCAGGTTGAAAAATTTACATTTTTCCAGAAAAGGCCATCTTGCACGCCCGCGTAGCATCTTGAAAACTCAAAATGCCACCAATCGCAGAGTTGTTTATGAAATCAAATCAAACTTGGCGTGTGCGTGGATTTCATGTTCCTGGCGCTTGTCGAATTTCAATTTTTAATCTTGCGTTACCGTGTGCCGTGTTTTTCGATTGACGACTTTGCGGGTCTTCAGTGACCCATGTTAACTGCGCCCGTAGGGAAAGAGTTAATATACAATGGTCGATATTTTTTCGCATCGATCAATTTTATATTTTCGCCTGAATTTTTCATCATCGTTATAAGTCGGCTAAACAACACACATATCAAATTTTTAACAAATTTGGTGAATTATTTCCTACATTTCTAAACACGGTGAATTTTGACCTTTTTGACCCACATGCATAGAACGTATTGTCTTTGTAGTGTATAGATAGCTTGCGTATATATTTAAAAGTATGAGCTCCCGTGCGGGTGGACCGGTGCGGGTGGGATCTCTGCAGAGACTCTGCTTCGGGTAACCCTTACATAATTCCTCTCATTGAGGGGGGTAGGGGGGGAGCAGAGAAGGGGGTTCATTTTTTTGTCACTGACCATTTTTTTGCTTTGTTAAACTGTATTTACTTTGATTATTTTCAATTCAACAGATAATAAACTGCTTTTCCTTTCACGCTTTTTCTTCGATTATTTTCAATTTACCTATTATTGCTTATTAACTCTTTCCTTACGGCTGAAAAACATCAAAAATTGAACGACCACGTTGTTCTATTGATATCTCTTGAAATAACCATAACTGTTGCGAAAGCTATACATTTTCTGGAAGCCCAATAAACCGGCTTTTACTTGTTCTTTTAAATTTCCCGAACAAAACACATTATGTTAATATAAATTAGCATTAATTATCATAAATCAGGTTGAAAAATTTACATTTTTCCAGAAAAGGCCATCTTGCACGCCCGCGTAGCATCTTGAAAACTCAAAATGCCACCAATCGCAGAGTTGTTTATGAAATCAAATCAAACTTGGCGTGTGCGTGGATTTCATGTTCCTGGCGCTTGTCGAATTTCAATTTTTAATCTTGCGTTACCGTGTGCCGTGTTTTTCGATTGACGACTTTGCGGGTCTTCAGTGACCCATGTTAACTGCGCCCGTAGGGAAATGAGTTAATATACAATGGTCGATATTTTTTCGCATCGATCAATTTTATATTTTCGCCTGAATTTTTCATCATCGTTATAAGTCGGCTAAACAACACACATATCAAATTTTTAACAAATTTGGTGAATTATTTCCTACATTTCTAAACACGGTGAATTTTGACCTTTTTGACCCACATGCATAGAACGTATTGTCTTTGTAGTGTATAGATAGCTTGCGTATATATTTAAAAGTATGAGCTCCCGTGCGGGTGGACCGGTGCGGGTGGGATCTCTGCAGAGACTCTGCTTCGGGTAACCCTTACATAATTCCTCTCATTGAGGGGGGTAGGGGGGAGCAGAGAAGGGGGTTCATTTTTTTGTCACTGACCATTTTTTTGCTTTGTTAAACTGTATTTACTTTGATTATTTTCAATTCAACAGATAATAAACTGCTTTTCCTTTCACGCTTTTTCTTCGATTATTTTCAATTTACCTATTATTGCTTATTAACTCTTTCCTTACGGCTGAAAAACATCAAAAATTGAACGACCACGTTGTTCTATTGATATCTCTTGAAATAACCATAACTGTTGCGAAAGCTATACATTTTCTGGAAGCCCAATAAACCGGCTTTTACTTGTTCTTTTAAATTTCCCGAACAAAACAAAAACATTATGTTAATATAAATTAGCATTAATTATCATAAATCAGGTTTGAAAAATTTACATTTTTCCAGAAAAGGCCATCTTGCACGCCCGCGTAGCATCTTGAAAACTCAAAATGCCACCAATCGCAGAGTTGTTTATGAAATCAAATCAAAACTTGGCGTGTGCGTGGATTTCATGTTCCTGGCGCTTGTCGAATTTCCAATTTTTAATCTTGCGTTACCGTGTGCCGTGTTTTTCGATTGACGACTTTGCGGGTCTTCAGTGACCCATGTTAACTGCGCCCGTAGGGAAAGAGTTAATATACAATGGTCGATATTTTTTCGCATCGATCAATTTTATATTTTCGCCTGAATTTTTCATCATCGTTTATAAGTCGGCTAAACAACACACATATCAAATTTTTAACAAATTTGGTGAATTATTTCCTACATTTCTAAACACGGTGAATTTTGACCTTTTTGACCCACATGCATAGAACGTATTGTCTTTGTAGTGTATAGATAGCTTGCGTATATATTTAAAAGTATGAGCTCCCGTGCGGGTGGAACCGGTGCGGGTGGGATCTCTGCAGAGACTCTGCTTCGGGTAACCCTTACATAATTCCTCTCATTGAGGGGGGTAGGGGGGAGCAGAGAAGGGGGTTCATTTTTTGTCACTGACCATTTTTTTGCTTTGTTAAACTGTATTTACTTTGATTATTTTCAATTCAACAGATAATAAACTGCTTTTCCTTTCACGCTTTTTCTTCGATTATTTTCAATTTACCTATTATTGCTTATTAACTCTTTCCTTACGGCTGAAAAACATCAAAAATTGAACGACCACGTTGTTCTATTGATATCTCTTGAAATAACCATAACTGTTGCGAAAGCTATACATTTTCTGGAAGCCCAATAAACCGGCTTTTACTTGTTCTTTTAAATTTCCCGAACAAAACACATTATGTTAATATAAATTAGCATTAATTATCATAAATCAGGTTGAAAAATTTACATTTTTCCAGAAAAGGCCATCTTGCACGCCCGCGTAGCATCTTGAAAACTCAAAATGCCACCAATCGCAGAGTTGTTTATGAAATCAAATCAAACTTGGCGTTGTGCGTGGATTTCATGTTCCTGGCGCTTGTCGAATTTCAATTTTTAATCTTGCGTTACCGTGTGCCGTGTTTTTCGATTGACGACTTTGCGGGTCTTCAGTGACCCATGTTAACTGCGCCCGTAGGGAAAGAGTTAATATACAATGGTCGATATTTTTTCGCATCGATCAATTTTATATTTTCGCCTGAATTTTTCATCATCGTTATAAGTCGGCTAAACAACACACATATCAAATTTTTAACAAATTTGGTGAATTATTTCCTACATTTCTAAACACGGTGAATTTTGACCTTTTTGACCCACATGCATTAGAACGTATTGTCTTTGTAGTGTATAGATAGCTTGCGTATATATTTAAAAGTATGAGCTCCCGTGCGGGTGGACCGGTGCGGGTGGGATCTCTGCAGAGACTCTGCTTCGGGTAACCCTTACATAATTCCTCTCATTGAGGGGGGTAGGGGGGAGAGCAGAGAAGGGGGTTCATTTTTTGTCACTGACCATTTTTTTGCTTTGTTAAACTGTATTTACTTTGATTATTTTCAATTCAACAGATAATAAACTGCTTTTCCTTTCACGCTTTTTCTTCGATTATTTTCAATTTACCTATTATTGCTTATTAACTCTTTCCTTACGGCTGAAAAACATCAAAAATTGAACGACCACGTTGTTCTATTGATATCTCTTGAAATAACCATAACTGTTGCGAAAGCTATACATTTTCTGGAAGCCCAATAAACCGGCTTTTACTTGTTCTTTTAAATTTCCCGAACAAAACACATTATGTTAATATAAATTAGCATTAATTATCATAAATCAGGTTGAAAAATTTACATTTTTCCAGAAAAGGCCATCTTGCACGCCCGCGTAGCATCTTGAAAACTCAAAATGCCACCAATCGCCAGAGTTGTTTATGAAATCAAATCAAACTTGGCGTTGTGCGTGGATTTCATGTTCCTGGCGCTTGTCGAATTTCAATTTTTAATCTTGCGTTACCGTGTGCCGTGTTTTTCGATTGACGACTTTGCGGGTCTTCAGTGACCCATGTTAACTGCGCCCGTAGGGAAAGAGTTAATATACAATGGTCGATATTTTTTCGCATCGATCAATTTTATATTTTCGCCTGAATTTTTCATCATCGTTATAAGTCGGCTAAACAACACACATATCAAATTTTTAACAAATTTGTGTGAATTATTTCCTACATTTCTAAACACGGTGAATTTTGACCTTTTTGACCCACATGCATAGAACGTATTGTCTTTGTAGTGTATAGATAGCTTGCGTATATATTTAAAAGTATGAGCTCCCGTGCGGGTGGACCGGTGCGGGTGGGATCTCTGCAGAGACTCTGCTTCGGGTAACCCTTACATAATTCCTCTCATTGAGGGGGGTAGGGGGGAGCAGAGAAGGGGGTTCATTTTTTGTCACTGACCATTTTTTTGCTTTGTTAAACTGTATTTACTTTGATTATTTTCAATTCAACAGATAATAAACTGCTTTTCCTTTCACGCTTTTTCTTCGATTATTTTCAATTTACCTATTATTGCTTATTAACTCTTTCCTTACGGCTGAAAAACATCAAAAATTGAACGACCACGTTGTTCTATTGATATCTCTTGAAATAACCATAACTGTTGCGAAAGCTATACATTTTCTGGAAGCCCAATAAACCGGCTTTTACTTGTTCTTTTAAATTTCCCGAACAAAACACATTATGTTAATATAAATTAGCATTAATTATCATAAATCAGGTTGAAAAATTTACATTTTTCAGAAAAGGCCATCTTGCACGCCCGCGTAGCATCTTGAAAACTCAAAATGCCACCAATCGCAGAGTTGTTTATGAAATCAAATCAAACTTGGCGTGTGCGTGGATTTCATGTTCCTGGCGCTTGTCGAATTTCAATTTTTAATCTTGCGTTACCGTGTGCCGTGTTTTTCGATTGACGACTTTGCGGGTCTTCAGTGACCCATGTTAACTGCGCCCGTAGGGAAAGAGTTAATATACAATGGTCGATATTTTTTCGCATCGATCAATTTTATATTTTCGCCTGAATTTTTCATCATCGTTATAAGTCGGCTAAACAACACACATATCAAATTTTTAACAAATTTGGTGAATTATTTCCTACATTTCTAAACACGGTGAATTTTGACCTTTTTGACCCACATGCATAGAACGTATTGTCTTTGTAGTGTATAGATAGCTTGCGTATATATTTAAAAGTATGAGCTCCCGTGCGGGTGGACCGGTGCGGGTGGGATCTCTGCAGAGACTCTGCTTCGGGGTAAACCCTTACATAATTCCTCTCATTGAGGGGGGTAGGGGGGAGCAGAGAAGGGGGTTCATTTTTTGTCATGACCATTTTTTTGCTTTGTTAAACTGTATTTACTTTGATTATTTTCAATTCAACAGATAATAAACTGCTTTTCCTTTCACGCTTTTTCTTCGATTATTTTCAATTTACCTATTATTGCTTATTAACTCTTTCCTTACGGCTGAAAAACATCAAAAATTGAACGACCACGTTGTTCTATTGATATCTCTTGAAATAACCATAACTGTTGCGAATGCTATACATTTTCTGGAAGCCCAATAAACCGGCTTTTACTTGTTCTTTTAAATTTCCCGAACAAAACACATTATGTTAATATAAATTAGCATTAATTATCATAAATCAGGTTGAAAAATTTACATTTTTCCAGAAAAGGCCATCTTGCACGCCCGCGTAGCATCTTGAAAACTCAAAATGCCACCAATCGCAGAGTTGTTTATGAAATCAAATCAAACTTGGCGTGTGCGTGGATTTCATGTTCCTGGCGCTTGTCGAATTTCAATTTTTAATCTTGCGTTACCGTGTGCCGTGTTTTTCGATTGACGACTTTGCGGGTCTTCAGTGACCCATGTTAACTGCGCCCGTAGGGAAAGAGTTAATATACAATGGTCGATATTTTTTCGCATCGATCAATTTTATATTTTCGCCTGAATTTTTCATCATCGTTATAAGTCGGCTAAACAACACACATATCAAATTTTTAACAAATTTGGTGAATTATTTCCTACATTTCTAAACACGGTGAATTTTGACCTTTTTGACCCACATGCATAGAACGTATTGTCTTTGTAGTGTATAGATAGCTTGCGTATATATTTAAAAGTATGAGCTCCCGTGCGGGTGGACCGGGTGCGGGTGGGATCTCTGCAGAGACTCTGCTTCGGGTAACCCTTACATAATTCCTCTCATTGAGGGGGGTAGGGGGGAGCAGAGAAGGGGGTTCATTTTTTGTCACTGACCATTTTTTTGCTTTGTTAAACTGTATTTACTTTGATTATTTTCAATTCAACAGATAATAAACTGCTTTTCCTTTCACGCTTTTTCTTCGATTATTTTCAATTTACCTATTATTGCTTATTAACTCTTTCCTTACGGCTGAAAAACATCAAAAATTGAACGACCACGTTGTTCTATTGATATCTCTTGAAATAACCATAACTGTTGCGAAAGCTATACATTTTCTGGAAGCCCAATAAACCGGCTTTTACTTGTTCTTTTAAATTTCCCGAACAAAACACATTATGTTAATATAAATTAGCATTAATTATCATAAATCAGGTTGAAAAATTTACATTTTTCCAGAAAAGGCCATCTTGCACGCCCGCGTAGCATCTTGAAAACTCAAAATGCCACCAATCGCAGAGTTGTTTATGAAATCAAATCAAACTTGGCGTGTGCGTGGATTTCATGTTCCTGGCGCTTGTCGAATTTCAATTTTTAATCTTGCGTTACCGTGTGCCGTGTTTTTTCGATTGACGACTTTGCGGGTCTTCAGTGACCCATGTTAACTGCGCCCGTAGGGAAAGAGTTAATATACAATGGTCGATATTTTTTCGCATCGATCAATTTTATATTTTCGCCTGAATTTTTCATCATCGTTATAAGTCGGCTAAACAAACACACATATCAAATTTTTAACAAATTTGGTGAATTATTTCCTACATTTCTAAACACGGTGAATTTTGACCTTTTTGACCCACATGCATAGAACGTATTGTCTTTGTAGTGTATAGATAGCTTGCGTATATATTTAAAAGTATGAGCTCCCGTGCGGGTGGACCGGTGCGGGTGGGATCTCTGCAGAGACTCTGCTTCGGGTAACCCTTACATAATTCCTCTCATTGAGGGGGGTAGGGGGGGGAGCAGAGAAGGGGGTTCATTTTTTGTCACTGACCATTTTTTTGCTTTGTTAAACTGTATTTACTTTGATTATTTTCAATTCAACAGATAATAAACTGCTTTTCCTTTCACGCTTTTTCTTCGATTATTTTCAATTTACCTATTATTGCTTATTAACTCTTTCCTTACGGCTGAAAAACATCAAAAATTGAACGACCACGTTGTTCTATTGATATCTCTTGAAATAACCATAACTGTTGCGAAAGCTATACATTTTCTGGAAGCCCAATAAACCGGCTTTTACTTGTTCTTTTAAATTTCCCGAACAAAAACACATTATGTTAATATAAATTAGCATTAATTATCATAAATCAGGTTGAAAAATTTACATTTTTCCAGAAAAGGCCATCTTGCACGCCCGCGTAGCATCTTGAAAACTCAAAATGCCACCAATCGCAGAGTTGTTTATGAAATCAAATCAAACTTGGCGTGTGCGTGGATTTCATGTTCCTGGCGCTTGTCGAATTTCAATTTTTAATCTTGCGTTACCGTGTGCCGTGTTTTTCGATTGACGACTTTGCGGGTCTTCAGTGACCCATGTTAACTGCGCCCGTAGGGAAAGAGTTAATATACAATGGTCGATATTTTTTCGCATCGATCAATTTTATATTTTCGCCTGAATTTTTCATCATCGTTATAAGTCGGCTAAACAACACACATATCAAATTTTTAACAAATTTGGTGAATTATTTCCTACATTTCTAAACACGGTGAATTTTGACCTTTTTGACCCACATGCATAGAACGTATTGTCTTTGTAGTGTATAGATAGCTTGCGTATATATTTAAAGTATGAGCTCCCGTGCGGGTGGACCGGTGCGGGTGGGATCTCTGCAGAGACTCTGCTTCGGGTAACCCTTACATAATTCCTCTCATTGAGGGGGGTAGGGGGGAGCAGAGAAGGGGGTTCATTTTTTGTCACTGACCATTTTTTTGCTTTGTTAAAACTGTATTTACTTTGATTATTTTCAATTCAACAGATAATAAACTGCTTTTCCTTTCACGCTTTTTCTTCGATTATTTTCAATTTACCTATTATTGCTTATTAACTCTTTCCTTACGGCTGAAAAACATCAAAAATTGAACGACCACGTTGTTCTATTGATATCTCTTGAAATAACCATAACTGTTGCGAAAGCTATACATTTTCTGGAAGCCCAATAAACCGGCTTTTACTTGTTCTTTTAAATTTCCCCGAACAAAACACATTATGTTAATATAAATTAGCATTAATTATCATAAATCAGGTTGAAAAATTTACATTTTTCCAGAAAAGGCCATCTTGCACGCCCGCGTAGCATCTTGAAAACTCAAAATGCCACCAATCGCAGAGTTGTTTATGAAATCAAATCAAACTTGGCGTGTGCGTGGATTTCATGTTCCTGGCGCTTGTCGAATTTCAATTTTTAATCTTGCGTTACCGTGTGCCGTGTTTTTCGATTGACGACTTTTGCGGGTCTTCAGTGACCCATGTTAACTGCGCCCGTAGGGAAAGAGTTAATATACAATGGTCGATATTTTTTCGCATCGATCAATTTTATATTTTCGCCTGAATTTTTCATCATCGTTATAAGTCGGCTAAACAACACACATATCAAATTTTTAACAAATTGGTGAATTATTTCCTACATTTCTAAACACGGTGAATTTTGACCTTTTTGACCCACATGCATAGAACGTATTGTCTTTGTAGTGTATAGATAGCTTGCGTATATATTTAAAAGTATGAGCTCCCGTGCGGGTGGACCGGTGCGGGTGGGATCTCTGCAGAGACTCTGCTTCGGGTAACCCTTACATAATTCCTCTCATTGAGGGGGGTAGGGGGGAGCAGAGAAGGGGGTTCATTTTTTGTCACTGACCATTTTTTTGCTTTGTTAAACTGTATTTACTTTGATTATTTTCAATTCAACAGATAATAAACTGCTTTTCCTTTCACGCTTTTTCTTCGATTATTTTCAATTTACCTATTATTGCTTATTAACTCTTTCCTTACGGCTGAAAAACATCAAAAATTGAACGACCACGTTGTTCTATTGATATCTCTTGAAATAACCATAACTGTTGCGAAAGCTATACATTTTCTGGAAGCCCAATAAACCGGCTTTTACTTGTTCTTTTAAATTTCCCGAACAAAACACATTATGTTAATATAAATTAGCATTAATTATCATAAATCAGGTTGAAAAATTTACATTTTTCCAGAAAAGGCCATCTTGCACGCCCGCGTAGCATCTTGAAAACTCAAAATGCCACCAATCGCAGAGTTGTTTATGAAATCAAATCAAACTTGGCGTGTGCGTGGATTTCATGTTCCTGGCGCTTGTCGAATTTCAATTTTTAATCTTGCGTTACCGTGTGCCGTGTTTTTCGATTGACGACTTTGCGGGTCTTCAGTGACCCATGTTAACTGCGCCCGTAGGGAAAGAGTTAATATACAATGGTCGATATTTTTTCGCATCGATCAATTTTATATTTTCGCCTGAATTTTTCATCATCGTTATAAGTCGGCTAAACAACACACATATCAAATTTTTAACAAATTTGGTGAATTATTTCCTACATTTCTAAACACGGTGAATTTTGACCTTTTTGACCCACATGCATAGAACGTATTGTCTTTGTAGTGTATAGATAGCTTGCGTATATATTTAAAAGTATGAGCTCCCGTGCGGGTGGACCGGTGCGGGTGGGATCTCTGCAGAGACTCTGCTTCGGGTAACCCTTACATAATTCCTCTCATTGAGGGGGGTAGGGGGGAGCAGAGAAGGGGGTTCATTTTTTGTCACTGACCATTTTTTTGCTTTGTTAAACTGTATTTACTTTGATTATTTTCAATTCAACAGATAATAAACTGCTTTTCCTTTCACGCTTTTTCTTCGATTATTTTCAATTTACCTATTATTGCTTATTAACTCTTTCCTTACGGCTGAAAAACATCAAAAATTGAACGACCACGTTGTTCTATTGATATCTCTTGAAATAACCATAACTGTTGCGAAAGCTATACATTTTCTGGAAGCCCAATAAACCGGCTTTTACTTGTTCTTTTAAATTTCCCGAACAAAACACATTATGTTAATATAAATTAGCATTAATTATCATAAATCAGGTTGAAAAATTTACATTTTTCCAGAAAAGGCCATCTTGCACGCCCGCGTAGCATCTTGAAAACTCAAAATGCCACCAATCGCAGAGTTGTTTATGAAATCAAATCAAACTTGGCGTGTGCGTGGATTTCATGTTCCTGGCGCTTGTCGAATTTCAATTTTTAATCTTGCGTTACCGTGTGCCGTGTTTTTCGATTGACGACTTTGCGGGTCTTCAGTGACCCATGTTAACTGCGCCCGTAGGGAAAGAGTTAATATACAATGGTCGATATTTTTTCGCATCGATCAATTTTATATTTTCGCCTGAATTTTTCATCATCGTTATAAGTCGGCTAAACAACACACATATCAAATTTTTAACAAATTTGGTGAATTATTTCCTACATTTCTAAACACGGTGAATTTTGACCTTTTTGACCCACATGCATAGAACGTATTGTCTTTGTAGTGTATAGATAGCTTGCGTATATATTTAAAAGTATGAGCTCCCGTGCGGGTGGACCGGTGCGGGTGGGATCTCTGCAGAGACTCTGCTTCGGGTAACCCTTACATAATTCCTCTCATTGAGGGGGGTAGGGGGGAGCAGAGAAGGGGGTTCATTTTTTGTCACTGACCATTTTTTTGCTTTGTTAAACTGTATTTACTTTGATTATTTTCAATTCAACAGATAATAAACTGCTTTTCCTTTCACGCTTTTTCTTCGATTATTTTCAATTTACCTATTATTGCTTATTAACTCTTTCCTTACGGCTGAAAAACATCAAAAATTGAACGACCACGTTGTTCTATTGATATCTCTTGAAATAACATAAACTGTTGCGAAAGCTATACATTTTCTGGAAGCCCAATAAACCGGCTTTTACTTGTTCTTTTAAATTTCCCGAACAAAACACATTATGTTAATATAAATTAGCATTAATTATCATAAATCAGGTTGAAAAATTTACATTTTTCCAGAAAAGGCCATCTTGCACGCCCGCGTAGCATCTTGAAAACTCAAAATGCCACCAATCGCAGAGTTGTTTATGAAATCAAATCAAACTTGGCGTGTGCGTGGATTTCATGTTCCTGGCGCTTGTTTCGAATTTCAATTTTTAATCTTGCGTTACCGTGTGCCGTGTTTTTCGATTGACGACTTTGCGGGTCTTCAGTGACCCATGTTAACTGCGCCCGTAGGGAAAGAGTTAATATACAATGGTCGATATTTTTTCGCATCGATCAATTTTATATTTTCGCCTGAATTTTTCATCATCGTTATAAGTCGGCTAAACAACACACATATCAAATTTTTAACAAATTTGGTGAATTATTTCCTACATTTCTAAACACGGTGAATTTTGACCTTTTTGACCCACATGCATAGAACGTATTGTCTTTGTAGTGTATAGATAGCTTGCGTATATATTTAAAAGTATGAGCTCCCGTGCGGGTGGACCGGTGCGGGTGGGATCTCTGCAGAGACTCTGCTTCGGGTAACCCTTACATAATTCCTCTCATTGAGGGGGGTAGGGGGGAGCAGAGAAGGGGGTTCATTTTTTGTCACTGACCATTTTTTTGCTTTGTTAAACTGTATTTACTTTGATTATTTTCAATTCAACAGATAATAAACTGCTTTTCCTTTCACGCTTTTTCTTCGATTATTTTCAATTTACCTATTATTGCTTATTAACTCTTTCCTTACGGCTGAAAAACATCAAAAATTGAACGACACGTTGTTCTATTGATATCTCTTGAAATAACCATAACTGTTGCGAAAGCTATACATTTTCTGGAAGCCCAATAAACCGGCTTTTACTTGTTCTTTTAAATTTCCCGAACAAAACACATTATGTTAATATAAATTAGCATTAATTATCATAATTCAGGTTGAAAAATTTACATTTTTCCAGAAAAGGCCATCTTGCACGCCCGCGTAGCATCTTGAAAACTCAAAATGCCACCAATCGCAGAGTTGTTTATGAAATCAAATCAAACTTGGCGTGTGCGTGGATTTCATGTTCCTGGCGCTTGTCGAATTTCAATTTTTAATCTTGCGTTACCGTGTGCCGTGTTTTTCGATTGACGACTTTGCGGGTCTTCAGTGACCCATGTTAACTGCGCCGTAGGGAAAGAGTTAATATACAATGGTCGATATTTTTTCGCATCGATCAATTTTATATTTTCGCCTGAATTTTTCATCATCGTTATAAGTCGGCTAAACAACACACATATCAAATTTTTAACAAATTTGGTGAATTATTTCCTACATTTCTAAACACGGTGAATTTTGACCTTTTTGACCCACATGCATAGAACGTATTGTCTTTGTAGTGTATAGATAGCTTGCGTATATATTTAAAAGTATGAGCTCCCGTGCGGGTGGACCGGTGCGGGTGGGATCTCTGCAGAGACTCTGCTTCGGGTAACCCTTACATAATTCCTCTCATTGAGGGGGGTAGGGGGGAGCAGAGAAGGGGGTTCATTTTTTGTCACTGACCATTTTTTTGCTTTGTTAAACTGTATTTACTTTGATTATTTTCAATTCAACAGATAATAAACTGCTTTTCCTTTCACGCTTTTTCTTCGATTATTTTCAATTTACCTATTATTGCTTATTAACTCTTTCCTTACGGCTGAAAAACATCAAAAATTGAACGACCACGTTGTTCTATTGATATCTCTTGAAATAACCATAACTGTTGCGAAAGCTATACATTTTCTGGAAGCCCAATAAACCGGCTTTTACTTGTTCTTTTAAATTTCCCGAACAAAACACATTATGTTAATATAAATTAGCATTAATTATCATAAATCAGGTTGAAAAATTTACATTTTTCCAGAAAAGGCCATCTTGCACGCCCGCGTAGCATCTTGAAAACTCAAAATGCCACCAATCGCAGAGTTGTTTATGAAATCAAATCAAACTTGGCGTGTGCGTGGATTTCATGTTCCTGGCGCTTGTCGAATTTCAATTTTTAATCTTGCGTTACCGTGTGCCGTGTTTTTCGATTGACGACTTTGCGGGTCTTCAGTGACCCATGTTAACTGCGCCCGTAGGGAAAGAGTTAATATACAATGGTCGATATTTTTTCGCATCGATCAATTTTATATTTTCGCCTGAATTTTTCATCATCGTTATAAGTCGGCTAAACAACACACATATCAAATTTTTAACAAATTTGGTGAATTATTTCCTACATTTCTAAACACGGTGAATTTTGACCTTTTTGACCCACATGCATAGAACGTATTGTCTTTGTAGTGTATAGATAGCTTGCGTATATATTTAAAAGTATGAGCTCCCGTGCGGGTGGACCGGTGCGGGTGGGATCTCTGCAGAGACTCTGCTTCGGGTAACCCTTACATAATTCCTCTCATTGAGGGGGGTAGGGGGGAGCAGAGAAGGGGGTTCATTTTTTGTCACTGACCATTTTTTTGCTTTGTTAAACTGTATTTACTTTGATTATTTTCAATTCAACAGATAATAAACTGCTTTTCCTTTCACGCTTTTTCTTCGATTATTTTCAATTTACCTATTATTGCTTATTAACTCTTTCCTTACGGCTGAAAAACATCAAAAATTGAACGACCACGTTGTTCTATTGATATCTCTTGAAATAACCATAACTGTTGCGAAAGCTATACATTTTCTGGAAGCCCAATAAACCGGCTTTTACTTGTTCTTTTAAATTTCCCGAACAAAACACATTATGTTAATATAAATTAGCATTAATTATCATAAATCAGGTTGAAAAATTTACATTTTTCCAGAAAAGGCCATCTTGCACGCCCGCGTAGCATCTTGAAAACTCAAAATGCCACCAATCGCAGAGTTGTTTATGAAATCAAATCAACTTGGCGTGTGCGTGGATTTCATGTTCCTGGCGCTTGTCGAATTTCAATTTTTAATCTTGCGTTACCGTGTGCCGTGTTTTTCGATTGACGACTTTGCGGGTCTTCAGTGACCCATGTTAACTGCGCCCGTAGGGAAAGAGTTAATATACAATGGTCGATATTTTTTCGCATCGATCAATTTTATATTTTCGCCTGAATTTTTCATCATCGTTATAAGTCGGCTAAACAACACACATATCAAATTTTTAACAAATTTGGTGAATTATTTCCTACATTTCTAAACACGGTGAATTTTGACCTTTTTGACCCACATGCATAGAACGTATTGTCTTTGTAGTGTATAGATAGCTTGCGTATATATTTAAAAGTATGAGCTCCCGTGCGGGTGGACCGGTGCGGGTGGGATCTCTGCAGAGACTCTGCTTCGGGTAACCCTTACATAATTCCTCTCATTGAGGGGGGTAGGGGGGAGCAGAGAAGGGGGTTCATTTTTTGTCACTGACCATTTTTTTGCTTTGTTAAACTGTATTTACTTTGATTATTTTCAATTCAACAGATAATAAACTGCTTTTCCTTTCACGCTTTTTCTTCGATTATTTTCAATTTACCTATTATTGCTTATTAACTCTTTCCTTACGGCTGAAAAACATCAAAAATTGAACGACCACGTTGTTCTATTGATATCTCTTGAAATAACCATAACTGTTGCGAAAGCTATACATTTTCTGGAAGCCCAATAAACCGGCTTTTACTTGTTCTTTTAAATTTCCCGAACAAAACACATTATGTTAATATAAATTAGCATTAATTATCATAAATCAGGTTGAAAAATTTACATTTTTCCAGAAAAGGCCATCTTGCACGCCCGCGTAGCATCTTGAAAACTCAAAATGCCACCAATCGCAGAGTTGTTTATGAAATCAAATCAAACTTGGCGTGTGCGTGGATTTCATGTTCCTGGCGCTTGTCGAATTTCAATTTTTAATCTTGCGTTACCGTGTGCCGTGTTTTTCGATTGACGACTTTGCGGGTCTTCAGTGACCCATGTTAACTGCGCCCGTAGGGAAAGAGTTAATATACAATGGTCGATATTTTTTCGCATCGATCAATTTTATATTTTCGCCTGAATTTTTCATCATCGTTATAAAGTCGGCTAAAACAACACACATATCAAATTTTTAACAAATTTGTGTGAATTATTTCCTACATTTCTAAACACGGTGAATTTTGACCTTTTTGACCCACATGCATAGAAACGTATTGTCTTTGTAGTGTATAGATAGCTTGCGTATATATTTAAAAGTATGAGCTCCCGTGCGGGTGGACCGGTGCGGGTGGGATCTCTGCAGAGACTCTGCTTCGGGTAACCCTTACATAATTCCTCTCATTGAGGGGGGTAGGGGGGAGCAGAGAAGGGGGTTCATTTTTTGTCACTGACCATTTTTTTGCTTTGTTAAACTGTATTTACTTTGATTATTTTCAATTCAACAGATAATAAACTGCTTTTCCTTTCACGCTTTTTCTTCGATTATTTTCAATTTACCTATTATTGCTTATTAACTCTTTCCTTACGGCTGAAAAACATCAAAAATTGAACGACCACGTTGTTCTATTGATATCTCTTGAAATAACCATAACTGTTGCGGAAAGCTATACATTTTCTGGAAGCCCAATAAACCGGCTTTTTACTTGTTCTTTTAAATTTCCCGAACAAAACACATTATGTTAATATAAATTAGCATTAATTATCATAAATCAGGTTGAAAAATTTACATTTTTCCAGAAAAAGGCCATCTTGCACGCCCGCGTAGCATCTTGAAAACTCAAAATGCCACCAATCGCAGAGTTGTTTATGAAATCAAATCAAACTTGGCGTGTGCGTGGATTTCATGTTCCTGGCGCTTGTCGAATTTCAATTTTTAATCTTGCGTTACCGTGTGCCGTGTTTTTCGATTGACGACTTTGCGGGTCTTCAGTGGACCCATGTTAACTGCGCCCGTAGGGAAAGAGTTAATATACAATGGTCGATATTTTTTCGCATCGATCAATTTTATATTTTCGCCTGAATTTTTCATCATCGTTATAAGTCGGCTAAACAACACACATATCAAATTTTTAACAAATTTGGTGAATTATTTCCTACATTTCTAAAACACGGTGAATTTTGACCTTTTTGACCCACATGCATAGAACGTATTGTCTTTGTAGTGTATAGATAGCTTGCGTATATATTTAAAAGTATGAGCTCCCGTGCGGGTGGACCGGTGCGGGTGGGATCTCTGCAGAGACTCTGCTTTCGGGTAACCCTTACATAATTCCTCTCATTGAGGGGGGTAGGGGGGGAGCAGAGAAGGGGGTTCATTTTTTGTCACTGACCATTTTTTTGCTTTGTTAAACTGTATTTACTTTGATTATTTTCAATTCAACAGATAATAAACTGCTTTTCCTTTCACGCTTTTTCTTCGATTATTTTCAATTTACCTATTATTGCTTATTAACTCTTTCCTTACGGCTGAAAAACATCAAAAATTGAACGACCACGTTGTTCTATTGATATCTCTTGAAATAACCATAACTGTTGCGAAAAGCTATACATTTTCTGGAAGCCCAATAAACCGGCTTTTACTTGTTCTTTTAAATTTTCCCGAACAAAAACACATTATGTTAATATAAATTAGCATTAATTATCATAAATCAGGTTGAAAAATTTACATTTTTCCAGAAAAGGCCATCTTGCACGCCCGCGTAGCATCTTGAAAACTCAAAATGCCACCAATCGCAGAGTTGTTTATGAAATCAAATCAAACTTGGCGTTGTGCGTGGATTTCATGTTCCTGGCGCTTGTCGAATTTCAATTTTTAATCTTGCGTTACCGTGTGCCGTGTTTTTCGATTGACGACTTTGCGGGTCTTCAGTGACCCATGTTAACTGCGCCCGTAGGGAAAGAGTTAATATACAATGGTCGATATTTTTTCGCATCGATCAATTTTATATTTTCGCCTGAATTTTTCATCATCGTTATAAGTCGGCTAAACAACACACATATCAAATTTTTAACAAATTTGGTGAATTATTTCCTACATTTCTAAACACGGTGAATTTTGACCTTTTTGACCCACATGCATAGAACGTATTGTCTTTGTAGTGTATAGATAGCTTGCGTATATATTTAAAAGTATGAGCTCCCGTGCGGGGTGGACCGGTGCGGGTGGGATCTCTGCCGAGACTCTGCTTCGGGTAACCCTTACATAATCCCTCTCCTTGCGGGGGGTAGGGGGGGAGCAGAGAAGGGGGTTCATTTTTTGTCACTGACCATTTTTTTGCTTTGTTAAACTGTATTTACTTTGATTATTTTCAATTCAACAGATAATAAACTGCTTTTCCTTTCACGCTTTTTCTTCGATTATTTTCAATTTACCTATTATTGCTTATTAACTCTTTCCTTACGGCTGAAAAACATCAAAAAATTGAACGACCACGTTGTTCTATTGATATCTCTTGAAATAACCATAACTGTTGCGAAAGCTATACATTTTCTGGAAGCCCAATAAACCGGCTTTTTACTTGTTCTTTTAAATTTCCCGAACAAAACACATTATGTTAATATAAATTAGCATTAATTATCATAAATCAGGTTGAAAAATTTACATTTTTCCAGAAAAGGCCATTCTTGCACGCCCGCGTAGCATCTTGAAAACTCAAAATGCCACCAATCGCAGAGTTGTTTATGAAATCAAATCAAACTTGGCGTGTGCGTGGATTTCATGTTCCTGGCGCTTGTCGAATTTCAATTTTTAATCTTGCGTTACCGTGTGCCGTGTTTTTCGATTGACGACTTTGCGGGTCTTCAGTGACCCATGTTAAC